>CAJHNH020000437.1:103793-237655 GCA_905116865.2 Candidula unifasciata | reverse complement strand
CTTTTTCCATTTCCCGCTCTACAATTTTGGAAAAAAGAACTAGGATTGCGCGGTTTTGAAGGGGAAAGTAATTTTTCAGGATAAGTTCTTGCAAACGTAAGAGTTCACATTATTGCTTGAAGGAGATACATCAAGTTTTGACTTCTTTGGTATTTCTGAAAAAAGAACAGTTTTTTTTTTCTGACACGTATAGCACAAAGTCAGCATGTAAGTATATTATTTAAATGTTCTTGCTGTATTACGTTCGGTTTAATGTGTGTCTTTCACAATGTTGATTTTTGGATGCAGTACCTTCTCATCTTGCTGTTTGTATATTTCCACATTATCAGATGTAGCATTGATGTGGAAAATGATGAACACAATACTGAAGCGTCCTGTTTTCAAAAGGATAAATTCTTTTCCCACTTCTCAATAGGATGCTCATATGCCTGTATTAGTTGAAAATTGTCTATCATCAGCAGCTGTATTGAAACACTTTTATCAGACCTGCTAACTTTATCTTTCACTGTTAACTGCAATATTGTTATAATATCTGCAATGGATGAAAATTTTGTATCAGCAGTAGGTGAACTGCATTATTGTCTTCATACCTGGAGACAATATATAATTTAAATTTACAAAGCTTTTCAATCTGCAATAAAAGTTGTTGAATACGGTATAATCATCATAGATCGACAATGTTTCTTTCTTGTACAATACAGTTGTGGATATCGACGTCATAGTCATCATAGACGACTCAATAGATCAGCCAAATTGTAGATCATATTGATGTGGATTCTTTCAAACTTGTTCTGTAAAAGTAATGCCCACTTGGCAGCCATGTTGTTTTTAGGTACTGGTTCACACGGTCTGCAACAATATTTAATTGGAAAGGAAAATGTTGGCCTAAACATACTATAGTATATACAGTGAAGTGTCATACCAAATATATATAATTTGTGGATGTTATTTATAAGTACAAAGAAAATAATTAAATTAACATTTTTGAGAAATATTTCAACTAGATTGTGGATCTTAGCAATACTAAAAATGATTAAATTAAAAAAAAAATTGAAAATTTTGTAGAGAGGATTTTTTTTAAAGTTAAAATAATTTATTCATAATTTATGACTTTTTAAAAAAAACCTGTAAATTGAAGTATACTTTGACTTTTTTTTTCCCTTTTTCAGTTAAATATAAATTGAAAAATTTCCCAAGTAGGTAGAAAACTACTTGGTTAAAGTTATTAGTTACAAATCATAACTTGATTGTTGCTAGTTAGGATATTGGTCAGTTGACTGAATATTCCAGAGTTCTTACTAACAGGAGAGAAGGTTTAGTTGTAATTGTTGTTTGTCAAGGAATATTGTAAACATCTACAAGGTCAAAGATGTCACAGTGGGTAGCCACTGGCAAAGAACTGGACCTACAAGGGGACAAACTAAAGAAATATGTGGATGAAAAATATAAAGAGATGGCAGCAACACAACAATTGGGAGAGAGCACGAATTACTGTTAAAACAAAAAGATGCAAATTTAAAAGAGAAAGAATTACAACTTTATCTTCAAATTAGACGGGAGAAGCTTGCTGCACAGGCACAAATAGAGAAAGAGAAAGCAGAAACTCAAACTGGAACTAAAGAAATAGGAAAGTGAATCTAGAAGGGAAGCAGCCACAGAGAAAGAGAGACGAAAGGCTGAGGAAAATAAGAGAAAAACACTGGTATAATTAGAAAATATTGTAAACACGATGATCTGGCGGCACGGGTGACGAATTTTGAACAGGACATAAGAATTGCATAGAGTCAATTTCAAAGATTAAGCATACATTTTCTAAAAACATTTGGCATTCGAACCTCTGCAAATTTTCGAATCCATTCCTGAGACAACAGATTAAATTTAAC
Source organism: Candidula unifasciata (assembly GCA_905116865.2). NCBI lineage: Eukaryota > Metazoa > Mollusca > Gastropoda > Stylommatophora > Geomitridae > Candidula > Candidula unifasciata. The sequence goes on along the minus strand of CAJHNH020000437.1, from coordinate 235,772 downwards.
TTACATTTTTAAAAAAAAGATTATGAAGCATTACAACCTTTACGAGGCAGGCTACAGAAAAAAAAATAATGATTTAAAACCTAGAAATGGTCAAACATTTACTATCTATCCATCAGTGGTGTATAATATTTTCCAAAAAATGGGTAGATGCAGCAAATATGAAAAATGATTAAATATTGTTGGTTGATTTGTAAGTAAGATGTAGAATCCTAGAATCTCCCCTAGGACAAATAGCAACCTTCTTGAAAGAAAACAAGCCTACAAACCTAAACAGTTAAGAGGAGATTGGCGAAAATTACTTCGCTGCCTACCCTGGCATATTGTACAGGTAAATTATGAATTTATTGAAATTGGGGCAGCGGCCTATACAAAACCATACCAACAAAACATCCAGAGTAGAGACAGCAAAGATGACAATAAGCCGGTGAGAATTATAGATGTCAACACTGTAAAGGAAGGTACGGGAACAATGCTTTTTGTGATAGACACCCGAAATTAGAAAACATGATTAAAGAATATATTACATGTCGGAAAAAAAAGTTGAACAGGTACAATAATGCCGGTAAATGCTTCACGTGTAATTGCTATAATTTCACCGAATGTGCATTTAAGAGGTGATTTGAGGCGATCGAAGCCTACGAAACAACAGAAGATGAATCAGGAAGTGAGTCAGCTGAAATAATTCAGTCATAATATAAGAGACAAAAGAGGAATATCAAACATGTTTAAAATTCCATGATAAAGAAAACCTACCGTGTGGGCACCTGATACCTTTTTAAAATGCCAATATTGCATCAGATGGCCACGGTAGTCTGGATTTAAGAAAAGGGCGAATTCTTGGGGAAACCATATCACTCCTTAGAAATACAGGTGCTACTATCTCTGGAATCCATCAAAGATTGGTTCAAATAGAAGAGTTAACAGTCAGATTTGTTAACTTTAGAACGTTTGATAGGAATATAGGATTGCTACTGTTTTTGTGAAGACATCATGTAAAGAAAAGTTGATCAATGTGGCAGTGTTACCATCTCCATGTGCATATTTAATTTGGGGGAACAGGGATCATTTGAAAGAGGTGACTGATCATACCATTGTATCGTGGGTAAATGAAAATATTCCAAAGTCTAAAAGGACTGACAGTATCAAAGATAATCCCAAATACTCCAAAGAGTATGTAAATTCAACAAGTGAAAAAAAAAAAGAATGTATGCAAGAGTGTGAGACAGATGGAAGAGAAAATGGAAAACAAAACAACAAAACGAATTTACCAAAGAATGAGTCTGAATGGATGGAAGAAATTCGGGTGGCAGCAACAGTAACCACAAGCATGCCATGGGAAATTAAATACAGTTTAAAACAAGAAGTTCAAAGTAAAAAAAAAAAACGATCATTGTTGAAGATCTAAATATTAGTTTGAAATTTCAACAAGACCAAGAGAATGAATAGGCGCTAAGTAAATGCTTCAGGTTGCTGAATGCACCATCAAAAGTAGGGGAAATGCAAAATGGCAATTTGTTTTACTTGAAAATATTATAATGAGATTATATGTTGTTAATAAACTGTTTTACCATTGCAGTATCAAAATTAAGCATTAGTAATGGCCCACGTTCTAAGCAGGTCATCTGGGAATTTCGAAAACTACATCAAGAATAGTTGCCACATTTATTTGGCCTAAATTCACACAAAAATATTTGTTTTTAATTATGTCCAATCATGTGACGTCTGTTTGAAGACCCCCCCCCCCCCCCCAAATGGGGGGGGGGGGGGGGGTAACAAAAAGACCCCTGCCAATAATATCAGCAAAGAGCAACAGATTCATTTTGACCATGACTGGCGTAGCCAGAAAATGGCACTAGGCGAATCCGCTAAAATGAATCACAAGCGAGTATAATTAGGATGCTTAACTGATGATTTATTCCACCAAGGATAGGTTTTCCAGAATTATTTTTGTCAGATCAAGGTACCCAGATTACTTTTTCTATAACTAAAGCAGTTATAAAATTATTGGGCATACGAAAATTTTTACTACATCTTATCATGCCCAAGCAAATGGTTTGGTAGAAAACCTGAATCAATGATTAAAAAAAAAAAAAAAACTACTGCCGAGAGTCACATATGAAAACCTGTTCACATGGGACACCTTACTCCCAGTAATCCTGTTTGCATACAGGAAGAAAACGTACAGCTCTACCGGAATATCTACATTTGAGCTAATATGCGATGCTAACTAAAGAGGGCCGTTAGGGGTGTATTCAAAAATGATTACAGAAAAAGATCAAACAAATGCCAAAGTACAGGATTATGAAACTGTAATAAGTCTTAGGCATAGAATAATGGTGGCGAGTGAGGAGGCTAAAAAAAAGCAGGTGCCCAGGCAACACAGAAACAGAGAATGTATGCAAACAGAAATAGCAAATTGACTGGGTTTGAAACAGATGAAGAGGTACTGAAACTTCTACCCAATAAGTCAGATAAACTGCGTATAGATTGGTGTGGTCCTTACACAGTAATAGGAACATTTTCTGAAGTTGATTATCAAATTGACTGTGAAGGTAAATTCAAAACTGTTCATGTACATTTGATTAAAAAATACAATAGAATATGTATCATGGCTGAAAACAATGTAGAAAATGTTAATGCATGCACCAGGTAGCAGATGCAGTTGATAACGAAATACTTACACCGTCAGTGAAGTATGAGATCAGCTGAAGGTCTGTAAAAATAAACCCGGTGTTGTCACAGGAAGATGAACTGAAAATTGGGCGTGTGATTTAAAAAATATAAAAAGCATATTTACAACAAAACCTGGAAAGACAAATTTGATTCATTTTAACATCCAGTTGAACTCAACCATGAAAGCTAGGAACTATTCTATTCCAACTGATTATTTTGATAACGTTATAAATGAACTGAAACAACTACAGACATGTGGTATAATTGAAGATTCAACATTAGAGTACAGTTTCCCAATGGTGATTGTAAAAAAAGAAGCAATTTAAGATTATGTGTGAATTATAGAACACTGAATAGCATAACTCAGTGATTCCCAAACTGTGCCGTGACCTTTTCACGGGGGCGCCGCGAAATATTCAAAGATACACGAGTTTTGTTTGTTTTGATCTGTTACATACGAATGCCATACTTTTACTTAGGTTAGGATGCCGTGGACAATTTTAATTGGTTTTAAAAAATGCCGCAACTAAGAAAAGTTTAGGAAAAACTGGCATAACTCATCTGAAATCAGAACCCATTCCTTCTTCAGAAAAGTTTATTTAAAATTTATACAGTTCGAAATTTTTCTCAAAATTGGACCTATGTAAAGGGTATTGGCAAATCCCACTAACTCAAAATGCCAGCCGATATACTTGTTTTCAGACGCCACTAGGTTTTCAACAGTGGTTACCTTTACCTTTTCGACTACTGAATGCTCCAAAATTGTTTACCAAAATGATTAGAAAGTTGTGAACATACAAAGACGATATTTGTGTCCACAAAATTTTTTATCTGAACACATAAACACCTTGGAAAATTTACAACATTTAAAATGCAAACCCACAGTTAATCTGGTAAAATCAGAGTTATGTTATACACGGATTCAATCTGACATACAGTTTTTGACGGAAATATTCACACTGATGAGACCTTTGTACAATTTTTAAAATTTAAAAACCGAAAACCAAAAATTTAAAAACAAAAAACACTTACAGTCATTGTTAGGACTTGTGTGAATTACTATCGTAAATTCATTCCGAGTTTAGCTGAACTCACTGCTCCTCTATCTGAACTCTTGAAAAAAGACCAGTTTCGAAAAAATTGATTAGACAAATACCCGTGATATAATTTTACGTCTTACTATCCCAATTTTAAATTTAAAATAGAGCACATTAAAGGCATTGCAAATCACCTACCAGATGTGATGTCCAGATTGCAAACAAACTATTTTTTGAATCAAAAAACAGAAAACTGAAGTTTCATTAGTATATTCATTGCAACAAATTTGGCACTGGAAAAGTAAATTGTGGGATGGGTTGGGAAATGTGCAGAGCCGATATGGTCTTCCGTACTAATTAGGTGGTGTCTTGTGGTGTGATCCAATTAAGCTATATGGTGCTCACTGGGTGCAGCAACTGGTAATGTTTTAAGTAGAGTTAAGGTTTAACCTAAGTAGGGTTTTCTAACCAACAACCAAGACTGAACGTGGGAACGGTCAACATCATTACATTAGAGGGATCCTCAATCTTAAAGTGGTAGTAATAGAAAAAAAAAGGGTTCTATATTTTTTACGTACCCCTGACGTCACAATGACGTCACGGGAGACATTCCTAATAAATTCTAGGGTGTTCAAGTTGTAGTTTCTCGCGGTTTCTCTACATCCAAGTTATTCACATCGCAAAAGAGCGCACTTGCAAAGCGCGTGCGCTGGACTATGACGTGCAGTGTTGCCACTTCGGATGTTTTACATCCACATTTAGATGTTTTTCCTTCCATTTAGATGTCTTTTTGACTTTTAAATGGTAGATGCTTTTCTAGATTCTTTTCATTTGGAGTCAAATGTTTTTTTTTATTATGGTAGATGTTTTTCTAGATGTTTTTCATTTGCTTTTTTTACTTTAGAAGATTCTTTTCATTTGGAGTAATTATTTTTTTTCTTATGGTAAACCTGAACTCGTACTGGGGTCACAGCTCAAATATCTGGCAGCCCCGGTACTTCATTTGGATCCTCACTGTGCTAACTTTGTTTTTTCTTTTCATGTGATTTAAAAAATAATTGCTCACCTTTTATGTGGCTTTTAGACTTTGAAAAACATTTCAACATGCTAAAATTAAATTATGAGCAAAAATATTGGCAGTTCCCGGGGATATCACCAAGGCTCGTTGTGAGTACTGTCATAAATCGCACAAACCACGAACGATGTAGCTCCAGCAATGGTCAAATCATTATTTGTTTTGTTGCCGGCCTGAATTTGCTCAACATACACAATCCATACAGACGTTTATCTGACATTGCAGATCTAAGCCATGTTTTTATACGACGACGTAATGTGCTGAACGATCGCTCCACAGTACATGTTGTTGCTGGTAATGTTAGCGAAACTAGTAAGGCATGCCAGCTGTTTGGTTTTTTTTTTAATACTGTTTCCTGCCTCAATTCGATACGCATAAAGTTGTTCGACATTTCCTTTGGTGCTATCTTTCCCACGAATTGCCAAATCATTTGTTCCGCAAAATAAGATTGTTGAAATAAAATGATACAGTTTCTTTCTGTTTTCTTCAATAGTTCGTTTTACGGAATTATCTATCTGACAAATAATATCCTTTTTTGGATTTCTAATGGTTGACGCGAAGTGTTCAGCATCTTGTTAAGACCCACGATGCCATGCTGAGCTGGTATGGTTTCTGGCACATTCATTAAAATCTTTGTACTTTGTACAAGGAGTAGTAATGAAGGCATCTTGAATTCCTCTTTGAACTGGTTGCGGAAATAAAACACAGAAAATGCAAAAAGCACCTTTTAACCTAGGTGAATATGATAACCATAGAGAATACTGGGATCTACTAACGTGTAAAATCTCTGTGATTGTCAATTCGTGCGTGAACCCAGCAGTATTCATGTAGAATGATTGGCCCTTTTTAGGGCCCCCCACAGTATCCCAATTGGCATTTCCTGCGATTGCACATAGAGTTCACATAGCCAAAGTGCACATTTTACATGTAGTGAGAAAAAACACCGTTGTGACAACAAACACACACACACACACACACACACACACAATTTACATTTTATTTAAAAAAAACGTTGTGACAACAAACACACACACACACACACACACACACAATTTACATTTTATTTTTTAAAAAAACTTTGTGACAACAAAAACACACACATACACACAATTTACATTTCATTAAAAAAAAAGAAATTCACAATGGATGAAAAGCATCACGTCGGTATTGAACGCGGTATCTTTCATTTATGAGGTGGATGTGATACCAACTACGCTATACACTCACATGTTGACATGTTATAAAAACATGACTAATATTGTAGACCGGCCAATTGCGCATTAACAAGCAGCCAAATGCGCACCAACAGACAGAAATATGTCGCACCATAAGACACTAGATGAACTTTCAAAAAAACAGCAGCAGACAGAGCACACTTGCACCCCTTGAAATAATTGACTATCAAGTCAGCTGTTGAATTCCCACGGGAATTTCGTGTTTGGGGGACGTTACAAATTAAGAACCAAAAAAAGTAATACTATTCATTGGGGAGAGGGACAAAACCTTATAAATGTATATGGGTGGGAGGAGGCTCAAATGGCTTATGTTTTAAAGAGTGCAATAAGAGTTATTTGTTTGCGCTGAATGGCAAAGAAATATCACTTTTGGGCGTGAGGAATAATATGACATGTTTAAAAAAAACTGAAAAGAGAACGCCTATTGACGGTTGGGAGAGGGGCACTTACGCGTTTTGCAAAGAAAAAGGGGGAGGTGGGGTGGGGAGTTCCTCTCAAGGTACCGGGACCCCATGTTTCGACATCTAGGTATGGTTGGCGTAACCCACATTGTTGGATGTCAAGGTATCCACTTTCGATATACATTATTCTCCTGCTTTTGGTCTGCCCTTCTTGCCAGTTGATTCCCACATTAGTGTAATTTTTCCTTCGAGAAACCCCATGAATTTCCAGTGTTATTTTTGTATTGCTTTGATGACAAAACCGCGTGACAATTTTGAAGCCAGAAGTAGAGCAAAGGGCAACGATAGCTGTCGTGTTCTTATTTTACAAATTGGCGGCCTGGTCGTTTACCTTCGCTATATAAGTCATGACAGGTTGTTTTTTTTTTTAATGCTCCCGCTTCCCCCTCCCCACCCAATCACACCTTTCATATGTGCCTACGCCTCTGCCTGCTGCTATCAATACATCAGAATTTGTTTCATCTCCTTTATTTTGCTATCAGCATTTTTATGACCTTTCTAAACACCGCCAGCTTTAGTTCATTTGGCTGCTTCTTACTGTCAAACGGTTGCTTCCATAAAGAAAGAGGCCCGTACAGCCTTTCCACAAACATTTGATTACTGTATTGTGTGTGTGTGTGTTTGTGTGTGTGTGTGTGTGTGTGTGTGTGTGTGTGTGTGACATTGCTCATTCCAGTAAATACGTCTGTGGGTGCGGTGATTATTTTTATTATCTCTTGTCACGTGAGTTATCATGAGGTGATATGCACATCTATCTCTCGGTTCTGTTATATAGATTAGTAATTAGTGATTATTATCATCACAGTACTCCGGACAGATCCATAGGTGCTCCGATCTCCTCCTCAAAAGCTTCACAAGTGTAAAACGACTGATGATGCCCGTTCTGTATTAAATAGAAGTATTGCTGTATTTTAGTCATTCTTTTTTTTTTTTTTGGGGTCAGTCTTTTCTGTTGTCTGTTGTTTTTGTTTTCAAATATGTTTTAAACTTTCCTTATCCGTGTCTTTTTGAAAAGTCACGTCTTTCAAAAACAGGTTATAAGAGATGACACTCCAAGGGCACACTGCAATCTGGGCTGCCGTTAGTCTTTAAAATAGTTGCCTTCACCTCTTTTGTCAGCATCTTTCTTCTTCGGTGATCATGTAAAGTAAAACAGTGGAGGACCCTTTTCCACGCCTTTTAGGTGTATAGGGCATAAAGGGCTAGACCTATATTTTTATAGACCAATCGGCACAAGATGGGTGATGTGGTTGGTCAGCATCATGCCGGGAGCCTTTACTTTCCCGGGACTGCACCCGGTGCCCACTCAAGGCTGGGTTGACCTGGGAGCCAAGGTCATTTTTGAAAAAAGTCCGGTTCCGTCAGGGAGCGAACCCACGACCTTCATATCCGCGACGAGCGTCTAGCCGCTCGGCCACGGCGACTCCCTCGGTGATCATTAAATAGTTCAAAATCCCGTGTATGGCAGAGGGGAAATGCTGGTTGTCGAGACTCCCTTTGCTGCAGTAACGTGTACAATTGCATAGTAAATGAAAAAAAAAAAGGTCGTCCATAGTGCAGCTGGGAGAAAAGGTGAGAGCAAGAAAATATTTACAGTGGCAGAAATAACAGCAACATTCATCAAGTAATCATCAAGTAATCATTACACTCAACAAAGAGTGGTGTAGTGCAGTGTCTGTAGATTCTGTAATGAATCTCTACTCTGCGACAGTGTCCAAGGGAGGTGGAATATCTAATAGTTTACATGGGCATATATGACGTCCATTATTGAGTTGATTTGAGTCAAGAATTGACATCACAGGATTCGGGGCATTCCCTCATTTTTTGTTTGAGGGGGATAGAAAATATATAGGTTATATAGTACAATTATGAGCTGTGGTTATGGTAGTATACAGTTAGATGGCGATACGTGTGTGGCTTGTGGTCGTTTATTATATTTAGTTAACACACGTAACTTGCTTGATTATTTCGACTTAGTCTGTGAGTGCCGGCTCCTGGACGAGAATATAGACGCGAAGCTTTAGTGCCGTAACCTAGGGGATCATGACACTTGAGCTCCCACGCCCGGGGGGACTCCCACCCCCCCCCCCCCCCCTCCCCCCCCCCCCCCAAATGACCTCTTTTGAAAACCGCTTATTTTAAACATTAGTCCAGCGACATCACATGACTTGACATTACGATAAATAGAATAAACAACAATACTTTCTATTAACTATGCGGCCACGAAGGACGTGTCTGTCTATCCTCAGAAAAACAGTTAGTGAGCCAACGGCGAATTAGTTTCGCTTCAAAGTCTATGTGTTATCAGGGAAGCCGTAATTTTTTGCCAACAATTCCTGGCTAGAAATAACAAGACAGGCATTGACATTGTAACCTTGGCGCTTACTCCCTCTCTCCTCATTCGAATTTTGAAAGAGGACTATGAGGTTTTCTTTGACCATGTATAGAAATGTCTTTAAAGTATTTATTTATACAGTCTGATTTCATTTCAAGCATATTTTTTAATTATTTGGTTAGTCCCCACAATAATAATATTAATAATTATAATTATAATACAATAATAATGTACTGAATGGCAAATATGTATAATAGTATAATACTATACTTGAAATGATATGAAATGTATAAACACGTACTTTTAAAGATAATTGCATGGATGTTTAAAGGAGTATCTTAGCTTCTTATAATGGATGGGAGCGCGCTGAACTCTTACATTTTTTTCAGGGTAAGTGGAAATCTCAAGGATCTAAGCTGACCTCCCAGCCAATTCTTGGCCTATAAAATATGTTGTGTAGTCAGCAGGGTGTTGTTGGATGGTCTGTGCCCCCTACCTCAATGTTCTCCTAATTTATGGAGTGTTGTCTTTGAGGAGTCTGAGCGCCCCCCCCCCCACACCTAATTTTTCCTCAGATGGTAAAGAGAGCATGGTTGGGAGAGGCTAAGGCTTCCCAATGTTTTCGTACATAGGTACATCAGACCCCACCCCAACCCCCCCCCTATTTTTTTTTTCTAGAAAATGTGTGAGGCACAAATGTGGAGGGATGCACACCCCCCCCCCCCCCACCACCACACACACCTAATTTTTGCTTAGGTGGTAAAGATGGCATGGTTGGGAGAGGCTAAGGCTTCCCAATGTTTTCGTACATAAGGACATCGTTTTTTTTTTTCTAGAAAATGTGTGAGGCACGGATGCGGCAGGGATGCCAACCCCACCCCCTCCCCCCTCCTTCCACTGTTTTGTTCATGGTGGCGCACATGCCTTGGTGCCAGATGGCAGGAGTTTGTGCTGTGTGAAATAATCCTTGCCACTCTCATGATGTCCTAAATATGATGCCCTAAACATCGGTGGTCATGAAATACCAGAAATTCGTTATGCTGATGATACAGTATTACTATCAACATCACAAAATGGTTTAGAAAACTTATTAACCTCACTCCAAAGAAATAGTGAAAATCATAACTTATTTCTTAAACATAGCAAAAACAAGATAATGCATACAAACAAAAATGCGCAGGAGAAGGAAATGATATGTTAATGAAGGAAAGATTGGAAGTGGTGGAAAATTTCGAATATCTTGGGTCTACTGGTTACCAACAATGGTGACACAATGAAAGAAAATAAACGGCGACTATCAATTGCTCTTCAAGACTACTAAAACAACTGAATAAATTATGGAATTGTACAGATAGAATTACAAAGGTCAGCTTTTTAAGAGCATGCCATCTTCTCCCATTGCAACATACGCCTGTGAGACCTGGACACTTACTAAACAAAGCGGAACAGCGCATAAATGCATTTGAATATAAATGTTACAGACAAATTCAAAGAAAATCTTGGGTAAAGAAAAGAAACAAATGCATCCATACTTCAAGAGCTGAATATTGAAGAGGGTTGGCTAGTAAAGACAATAAAACAAAGAGAAAATTGAAAATATTTTGGTCACTTGAAACGTCATGGAAGTCTAGAGAGAACAATAATGGAGGGGTATATGCCTGGGAAGAGAGGAAGAGGAAGGCCAAGGAGAAGATGGGTGCAGGATGTGGCAGATGATCTCCAGATGGGTGTATCAGACGCAGGACATCTTGCTCATGATAGGAAGGTTTTCCGGAGGGTTGTTATGGCAGCGAGGTTCCGCGAGGGACATGCTGCTGAATGAATGAATGAACTCTCATGACACATAACATCAAATGTTCTAAATAAATACATCTAGTTCCACAGTGTACATTCCGACAAAACCTATTTAAAAACTAGGAGGTGCCTACGAATAGGTACGTGGAACGTACGTACCCTGTACCAAGCCGGAAACTTTGCATGATTTCTGAGGCCAAAAATATGAATTTGGATATCTTGGGAGAATCAGAAATCAGAAGAACTGATGCTAGCTAGCTACACGAAAGGGGGGGGGGGGATGAATATATTTGTATTCATTCTGGAGGTGAACATCATGAGCGTGGAGTAGGACTCCTAGTAAAATGTAATATGGAGAAGAACATTAATGGATTCTGGGCTCATAAAGATATAGCGATACTGATCAAAATTACAGCCAAATCTTTCGATATAGCAACATTACAGACGTAAACACCAACAACACACTATAGTGATAAACAGATGGAAGAACACTACGAAGACCTACAACAAACTCTAAAAGTGGTAAAATCAGCAGAGGTCTTAACAGTCATGGGAGATATGAATGCAAAGGTTGGAAAAATAAAACACAAGCAGAATGTAGGGCAATTAGGTATTGGAACCAGAAATAGAAGAGGTGATAGGCTAACACAATTTTATGAGGAGAACCAGCCTATTGGTTGTAATACTTTCTTCCAACATCCACCTAGGAAACAGTATACATGGAGGAATTCTGGAGATAGAAGAAGAAACCAATCTGATTATATTATGATTCGAAACAGACTTAAAAAAAACAGTGTTGTGAATTCCAAAGCGTATTCTGGTGCCGAAGCAAATTCTGATCACAACCACGTTATAAAAATGCGCATAAGACACAAATTCTGGTCGTAAAGCATCAAGGAAATCTCAGATAGACATATAAGCAACCAGATATAAGTCAACTAGTATGCAGACAGCAAATGCCAAGTATGGATGACTGAAGAAATTATGAAAAAAATGATTCAAAGAAAGCAAGCAACAACAACAAAAACCTCACTATTGAGTATGCTATAATAACAAAGAAATACGTAACATGTGCAGAGTTGCTAAACAGGCATGGATTCACGAGAAATGTAAAGAAATAGAGAAACTGGAAAGTAAACATAACACAAAAGAAGTGCACGAAAACAAAAGAAAACTCAGAAACAGGAGATAAAATTTAACAGGAAATGGACGCATCAGAGAAAAAGATGGAGTAATTTTAGTTGCTTAGAATGATGTTACAAGGTGGACTGAATACACAGAGGACCTATTTTGGGATAATAGAAGTAATAGTGAGTATGTAATGATGGAAATCCCAAGGATAGCGTCACTGACAAAGCAATAAGGTCTTACTGTGTTCGTTAATTGTTGCTGTGATTGTTATTCGACATTTGCTTCGTTAATATAAATTTCTGTAACCTATGGTGCCATTTCAATGGGTTGAAATGAATTCTGTCCGTATTCCATAGTCGTGGATTTCAAGCTGTACGATAGACATGGCCAATGAGACACCTTTTATTTGGGGGTGCCGAGTTGACCATGTATCTTAGTGCACTTGTATTCATGGCGAGGCGCAGACGCCGTCTGGAGGTGACAGGTTCAATTCCGGCACGGTAAACTATAGCAGAAAGTCAGAAGACCATAGGAAAACGAGGGACACAGGTAAATGATGTGTTTAGTGTATCTCCTGTTTTTATGAACTCTGGCAAGCTGAAAGCATGAGACTGGAAGGAACGTTTGAAGAGGAGAAAGAATAGAGAATCAGTTGATGTTTGGACTCGTATGTGAGTGGTTGAGTGTAGAGGAATGAGTGTGAAGAATGCAGATTACCTGACTACGTGTAGGAGTTGTCAAGGAAAGCATAGAGTTTTGGTGAGCCCAGATTAAAAAAAAAAAACCTAGATGGAGTAACTTTGCACCGTGCCAGCATCAGGTGGTGGCTTGATCCCCCCCCCCCCACCCCATAGGCTAAGAAGCTTCTCAAAAAACATTATACACTACTCTGGTACCCCTAATTGTTCTAGTTATTCTTCACTAAGGCAGTCGTATCATCAACACGTGTGGCAATTATTATGAAAGTCAGCTATGAAAAACATGGACATGACGACAATCATAATCATGCTAACAAGCACGGTTCATCATACTTTACGATTATCAGAGTTGTCTGTATGGTTGGGGACGGGGAGCGGGGGAAGGGGGTCGAATTGTGCACTGTGACAAAACCATGCATGTAAATATCTGTCCTTTCTTTGCTTTTCCTGCCTAACGTTTGTCAGTTGTCACAAAGCTTTAATTTTTTTTGCAGCCTAATAACAGGATCCACAAAATCTTGACTGGCAACGTTGAATTACTATCAACATTTGCAGTTTTCGTCTACTTTTAAAGACCACATCATTTGTTTTTTCCATATGATCATTTGTATTTTCTTCAGAAAACACATTTCCACTTCTACCAGTTGTCTATTGTTTATGTTTTTCCTGCATAAAACACTATAGATTCTGTGAGGTGTTTTATTCCAGATTTAATGCTACTCAAATCTTGTTAATGTTTACGAATGTTTTCTTGTTACCGGATGTTACATGGCAGTAATCCTTGACATTATACTGTTTTCTTTCGATTTAATTTTAACCTCAGTTACTGACTGATTAGGTTTCAGAATGCACTAAATGCATTGTCTGTTTATTGTATTTAAGTAAAGCAAGGATCCTTTTTTCGCCTTCAGGCGCATCTGGGATATAGGAAAAGCCCCAGATTTGTATAGACCAATCGGCGTTAGGTGGGTAATGTCGTCAGCATTACACCGGCCGTCTTTACTTCCCCAGGACTTACATCCTGGTACCATTTTAAGCTGGGTCGACTCGTGACGCCCCTCACCGTGGGTAAGCCAGCAGTGGGTTTCGAACGCGGTACGTTGGAATTACGAGTCGAACTCTCAACGCCTAAGCTACAGAGGCCGCTTGTTTATTGTATTGACAATTACAAACCCAATCATGAAGCTTTTCATGTACTCTATAATCATTAGTCGACGCAAGTAAACTGGAAGGCACCATGATCGCTGATGGCAGACAGAAGTGCAAATACATTCCTATGCAATACAAACAAATGGCATGGTTTACATAAACGCACATACACACCTACACTACGCGTACAAATATAGTCACCTAGACAAACATATTAGCGTGCACATGTATATTCACAAACATACAGATATAAAGACAGACGGACAGACATACGTGCTTGAATAAATATATTCATCGTATGTTGTTACATACTTAGATTAAAGATAAAGTGTTGGTGGCATTATGTGCTGCTAGACAACATGTGAAGATGTGTTTACAGACACATCTTGACTGATTCAACATATTATTTTACAAGCATCGTTATCGTTGTCGGTGGTACGTGCTAAACAAACACAATCTAGATTAATTTTTTGGTAACAGGGTGCTTTACTGGCAGGTCAAGTACACATGTAAACCACATTTAGAAACTTGTGACCCATGTATCAACGACCTGGTACACACGAATGTTTTCCAAATAGTTTTATCTGAATTCCAGATTACAAGTACGCCATTTTGCTTACAAGCTGTTTTTCTAATAAGAACTGCAATTCAGCAAGAGGCAGAGAGGAGACTACAACCAATTCAAAATATACTAAGAGCTACAAGCATAGCAGAGCTGTCTAAACAGTATTATAGGTTGCGGGCAAACCAGTGTTCTGGGTCCCCTAAGACAAGCACTCACACGAATGAAATGTTAATGATCGATCATATTTAAAATATATAAATATTTTATTGGCATTTGAACTAAACTGGAGTTAAAATATATACATAGATTAGGTGGACCAATATAAATTTACTTCTTATTATAACAAGCATTTGTGGCATTTCTTTTCACAGAATTGCTTTATTATTGGCTTGAAGTCAGTCTCTTCTTATTCTTTCGTTCGCCTGAAATAAGTTATCTATATCAGCAATTTTATCTCTTGTATAAATTTCACTGTTGTTGTTAATTCATTCAGTTGTCCATAGAGTTTACGTTCCACTGTTGTTCTTTCTGGGCAAAAGGTTTGCCTTAATGTGTCAAATTCGGTGCAGTCCTGGAGTACATGCTCTGCTGTCTGGGGCACCTTTCCACAGGTGCACATGGCTGATACGCCTATCTTGAATTTTGTGTACATGTGGTTACGTAATCGGTTGTGCCCTGTTCTGAGGCGGAGAATAATGACTTGTTCTGATCTGTCCAAAATAAAATAGTCGTCTTGTGCTGGGGCTGGTGGTTTCCTGATTGATTTAATGATTCTTTTCTTTTGGTTTGATGTCAGTGATCGTCATGATGTCATTTTTGCAATGAGTACAATTCAAACACTGCTGCTCTTTTTGCTAAGAAGCACTTTTGTTAAAATGAGTTGCAGGGTTGAAGCAAGAACGTTCTCCTCTACAGTTGGTTACCATTATATACACTAACATTCTGAGTGCAATTTCAACACTCAGGAAAACAGATTTCAGACTGCCCAAAATTATTTGTCTGCACACTGCTGGAAGAGTCCAACAATTTTCATTTAAGAGCCATGTAGTGCTTAAGATACGTTTATTTAAAAGGTCAAAAGGTCATTATAATGCAAGTCTTTATGATACATATTAGCCACATGTTCACAATTTTTCTTTAGTTTATAAAAAGCAATATTTTTTTCGCTTTCGTGAATAAGCCTCTTGTACGTATTGTCGGTTCAAAGATTAGTGTCAAGAATAGGGACGAACGGTTCTATCTTGATCTTTTCAGTTTTACCGAGTAGCACTTCTTCTAGCAGCTCTGCTGTTCAATATCTACTAAGACGCAGGTTCGTTGTCGTTCCCGTTGTGTCCCATCACTGTCATCTTAATCTGGACACCAACTCCCTAAGTTTCCTGAAGTTGGATTTTCAAAGATTCAAGAATCAGGTAAACGCAGTCAACTCGTGTGTCATGTAGACGCTTGACCACGCAATCTTTTCATAAAGATGATGTCAGTACATTTCACCGATGAGTAAAAACAGCACACAAATAAATACCGATCCTGAACAAAGTCAAAGTAGACAACCTTCTGCTGCTTTTACTTCCACCAAGTTCTGGCTGTGTCCATCGCAAGGACATTGATGTCCGTGCTCGCAATTCATAATATTCTCCAGGGAATATTTAAGTCATTATCGCATGACTGACCACGCAGTTTGAGAGTGGAATTTTGTTCTCATTAAGAAAATGAACCGCAATGTCTGTTAGACTCCTTGCTCCATGAGAAAAGATGGGGATGAACATTAAGAAACGTTACATACTCAGAGAGAGAGAGAGAGAGAGAGAGAGAGAGAGAGAGAGAGAGAGAGAGACACACACAGAGAAAGAGAGAGAGAGAGAGAGAGAGAGAGAGAGAGAGAAAGAGAGAGAGAGAATTCAATTTTATATTACATAGAATTAAATTAAATGTCAAACATATTTTCATTTACGGCAAGCCACTTGACGCACACAGATTAGCATGTGGCTCCAATGCTCGTGCACCCTCCCCCCCCCCCCCCCACCCCGACCCCAGCCAAATGCCAAGCGGACGCATGCGTTTAGACGGCCCTTACGCATAGGTATTTACAGAACACTACACCAAAAGGAGACCTGCCCTGATACATAGGTGTTTACAGAACACTACACCAAAAGGAGACCTGCCCTGATACATAGGTGTTTACAGAACACTACAACCGTACAACAGAAGGAGACCTGCCGTGATACATAGGTGTTTACAGAACACTACAAAAGTACAACAAAAGGAGACCTGCCCTGATACATAGGTGTTTACAGAACACTACAACAGTACAACAGAAGGAGACCTGCCCTGATACATAGGTGTTTACAGAACACTACAACAGTACAACAGAAGGAGACCTACCCTTATACATAGGTGTTTACAGAACACTACACCAAAAGGAGACCTGCCCTGATACATAGGTGTTTACAGAACACCACAACAGTACAACAGAAGGAGACCTGCCCTGATACATAGGTGTTTACAGAACACTACAACAGTACAACAGAAGGAGACCTGCCCTGATACATAGGTGTTTACAGAACACTACAACCGTACAACAGAAGGAGACCTACCCTTATACATAGGTGTTTACAGAACACTACAACCGTACAACAGAAGGAGACCTACCCTTATACATAGGTGTTTACAGAACACTACAACCGTACAACAGAAGGAAACCTGCCCTTATGCATAGGTTGGATATAATGGTTGGATATACGTGAATGAGACAGTGACAAACAGATCCATGCAGCTAATGGTTGGATATAAGTGAATGAGACAGTGACAACCAGACCCCTGCAGCTAATGGTTGGATATAAGTGAATGAGACAGTGACAACCAGATCCATGCAGCTAATGGTTGGATATAAGTGAATGAGACAGTGACAACCAGATCCCAGCAGCTAATGGTTGGATATAAGTGAATGAGACAGTGACAACCAGATCCCAGCAGCTAATGGTTAGATATAAGTGAATGAGACAGTGACAACCAGATCCCAGCAGCTAATGGTTGGATATAAGTGAATGAGACAGTGACAACCAGATCCATGCAGCTAATGGTTGGATATAAGTGAATGAGACAGTGACAACCAGATCCATGCAGCTAATGGTTGGATATAAGTGAATGAGACAGTGACAAACAGATCCATGCAGCTAAGGGTAGGATATAAGTGAATGAGACAGTGGCAACCAGATCCATGCAGCTAATGGTTGGATATAAGTGAATGAGACAGTGACAACCAGATCCCTGCAGCTAATGGTTGGATATAAGGAATTCCAGAGAAATTTGACTAAACAGCTCAACAAAATGGGAAAGAGGAAAACTTGCACAAAACAACACAACGTAACGTTTCGGCCGGGCAGCCTTTGTCAAACATAAGTGACTACACAAACGAGGAATGGAGAGTATGTAGATCTCTAAGGGGTGACGTGAGCGACGTGTTAAAAAATGTGATGTGGAATATGTGAATAAAATAATATAAACGATGGCTAAAAATATAGTCACCACACAAAAACAGTAGTATTTTTAATATATAATATAATACTGGGAATAAAAGAAATACAAATGTTAATGATACATAAATGATACTGATAAGAAATAGAAATAAAGTAATAATATGAAATAAAATAAAATTAAAAAAAAAATAATTACATTTAAATGTGATAAGATTATAACTATTTAGATGAAGGTATGTTGGATATTGATACCACTTGGACTAAGAACGCCAAGGCTGTGTGGATAAGGCGATTTTCCAAAGCGAGGCGGGTAGTATGATCGCCAGAGCAAGATTTTAATGCTGTGGCAGATATATCATCTTTACCGCTGTGGTCAGGGCTATTAAAATGGAGAGGATTGGTTTTGAGTGTCTTCTTATCGATATCGGAGAGGTGTTTTCCGGAAACGATCAGCTAGCTTCCTGCCAGTTTCCCCAATGTATGCCTTGCTGCATCGTTTGCAGATAATTGCATAAATTACGTTGCGGGATTCGCCAGTAAAAGGTTCCCTAATTTGAAAAGAACCATTAGGGAAACTGACCGAAGAAGTCTGGACAACGAAAGGACATGTCTTGCACGTGCTGCGTGAGCATTGAGTAGTCCCAAAAGGAAGTGCTGTGTGGATCGGTGGGAGTCGGCTTCGGACAAGTATGTCTTTAAGGTTGCGGTCACGTCTGTAAACTAATCTAGGTTTCTCACTAAAGATAATCTTGGTGTCCTGATCAGAGCGGAGGATGTTCAAATGACGAAAGAATACTTTGGAAGCAACCACATTATAAGGGTGAAAAGTCAAGATCAATTTAGGTCCATCACTGGTGGAGTTACGTTTGGTAGGAAAAGCATCTCTCCTGGTGATTACTAAAACTTTGTTTAGAGCCCCTTGTAGAATGGGTTCCGGATAGAAACGGGCACGGAAGAATTCAAGAAGTTCAACTGATTTATCAAAAAAGTCAGAATCATCAGAGCACAACCTGCGCAATCGAAGGAGCTGTGAATATGGAATAGAATTTGTACACGGTAGTGGGTGAGAAGACGTACAGAGGAGGTTGGATATAAGTGAATGAGACAGTGACAACCAGATAACTGCAGCTAATGATTGGATATAAGTGAATGGGACAGTGACAACCAGATCCATGCAGCTAAGGGTAGGATATAAGTGAATGAGACAGTGACAAACAGATCCATACAGCTAATGGTTGGATATAAGTGAATGAGACAGTGACAAACAGATCCATGCAGTTAAGGGTAGGATATAAGTGAATGAAACAGTGACAACCAGATACCTGCAGCTAATGTTTGGATATAAGTGAATGAGACAGTGACAACCAGATCCATGCAGCTAATGGTTGGATATAAGTGAATGAGACAGTGACAACCAGATTCATGCAGCTAATGGTTGGATATAAGTGAATGAGACAGTGACAACCAGATCCCTGCAGCTAATGGTTGGATATAAGTGAATGAGACAGTGACAACCAGATCCATGCAGCTAATGGTTGGATATAAGTGAATGAGACAGTGACAAACAGATTCATGCAGCTAATGGTTGGATATAAGTGAATGAGACAGTGACAAACAGATCCATGCAGCTAATGGTTGGATATAAGTGAATGAGACAGTGACAAACAGATCCATGCAGCTAAGGGTAGGATATAAGTGAATGAGACAGTGGCAACCAGATCCATGCAGCTAATGGTTGGATATAAGTGAATGAGACAGTGACAACCAGATCCCTGCAGCTAATGGTTGGATATAAGGAATTCCAGAGAAATTTGACTAAACAGCTCAACAAAATGGGAAAGAGGAAAACTTGCACAAAACAACACAACGTAACGTTTCGGCCGGGCAGCCTTTTTCAAACATAAGTGAACTACACAAACGAGGAATGGAGAGTATGTAGATCTCTAAGGGGTGACGTGAGCGACGTTTAAAAAAATGTGATGTGGAATAATGAAATAAAATAATATAAACGATGGCTAAAAAATATAGTCACACACAAAAACAGTAGTATTTTTAATATATAATATAATACTGGGAATAAAAGAAATACAAATGTTAATGATACATAAATGATACTGATAAGAAATAGAATAAAGTAATAATATGAAATAAAATAAAATTAAAAAAAAAAATAATTAACATTTAAAATGTGATAAGATTATAACTATTTAGATGAAGGTATGTTGGATATTGATACCACTTGGACTAAGAACGCCAAGGCTGTGTGGATAAGGCGATTTTCCAAAGCGAGGCGGGTAGTATGATCGCCAGAGCAAGATTTTAATGCTGTGGCAGATATATCATCTTTACCGCTGTGGTCAGGGCTATTAAAATGGAGAGGGATTGGTTTGAGTGTCTTCTTATCGATATCGGAGAGGTGTTTCCGGAAACGATCAGCTAGCTTCCTGCCAGTTTCCCCAATGTATGCCTTGCTGCATCGTTTGCAGATAATTGCATAAATTACGTTGCGGGATTCGCCAGTAAAAGGTTCCCTAATTTGAAAAGAACCATTAGGGAAACTGACCGAAGAAGTCTGGACAACGAAAGGACATGTCTTGCACGTGCTGCGTGAGCATTGAGTAGTCCCAAAAGGAAGTGCTGTGTGGATCGGTGGGAGTCGGCTTCGGACAAGTATGTCTTTAAGGTTGCGGTCACGTCTGTAAACTAATCTAGGTTTCTCACTAAAGATAATCTTGGTGTCCTGATCAGAGCGGAGGATGTTCAAATGACGAAAGAATACTTTGGAAGCAACCACATTATAAGGGTGAAAAGTCAAGATCAATTTAGGTCCATCACTGGTGGAGTTACGTTTGGTAGGAAAAGCATCTCTCCTGGTGATTACTAAAACTTTGTTTAGAGCCCCTTGTAGAATGGGTTCCGGATAGAAACGGGCACGGAAGAATTCAAGAAGTTCAACTGATTTATCAAAAAAGTCAGAATCATCAGAGCACAACCTGCGCAATCGAAGGAGCTGTGAATATGGAATAGAATTTGTACACGGTAGTGGGTGAGAAGACGTACAGAGGAGGTTGGATATAAGTGAATGAGACAGTGACAACCAGATAACTGCAGCTAATGATTGGATATAAGTGAATGGGACAGTGACAACCAGATCCATGCAGCTAAGGGTAGGATATAAGTGAATGAGACAGTGACAAACAGATCCATACAGCTAATGGTTGGATATAAGTGAATGAGACAGTGACAAACAGATCCATGCAGTTAAGGGTAGGATATAAGTGAATGAAACAGTGACAACCAGATACCTGCAGCTAATGGTTGGATATAAGTGAATGAGACAGTGACAACCAGATCCATGCAGCTAATGGTTGGATATAAGTGAATGAGACAGTGACAACCAGATCCCAGCAGCTAATGGTTGGATATAAGTGAATGAGACAGTGACAACCAGATCCCAGCAGCTAATGGTTAGATATAAGTGAATGAGACAGTGACAACCAGATCCCAGCAGCTAATGGTTGGATATAAGTGAATGAGACAGTGACAACCAGATCCATGCAGCTAATGGTTGGATATAAGTGAATGAGACAGTGACAACCAGATCCATGCAGCTAATGGTTGGATATAAGTGAATGAGACAGTGACAAACAGATCCATGCAGCTAAGGGTAGGATATAAGTGAATGAGACAGTGGCAACCAGATCCATGCAGCTAATGGTTGGATATAAGTGAATGAGACAGTGACAAACAGATACCTGCAGCTAATGGTTGAATATAAGTGAATGGGACAGTGACAACCAGACCCCTGCAGCTAATTATCATCATCATTTCTTTTTATGTCTAGTGGCACACGAGGCTTCAGATGGGACTGTCCATGCTTTCCTGTCCTGTGCAATCTTTAGTGCAGTTTTCCATGTCACAGATGCTACACTCATGTCACTTTCCATCGTTCGTCTTCATGTTGTTTTCGGACGCTCTTTTTTTTTCTTTTTCTTTTTTCCTCTGGTATCGATGTGAGAGCTGTTTTAGCAAGTATTTCATGATTCATTCTCATAACGTGGCCAAGCCATTTTTATCTTCTCTTGGCTATCATACTGATAAGAGGAAAGAGAAAATAAGTGCTCTAAACGTCCGGCGGTCTTTGGACAGAGTTCCTCTGTAAGCATGAACAACTGCAGCTAATAGTGGGGTATAAGTGAATGGGACAGTAACAACCATATTCCTGCAGCTAATGGGTTACTGTTGAACAGAATTCCGAAAATAAAACTAATCAAGACGGGGAAATTGTTTTAGCAATGTTAATCGTAGCTTTAAACATTAGCTATCGTCATCATCATGTAGCAGGTCCTTTACAGAACGTCGCTCTCATCACAGTCTGCCTGAAAGAAACTCAGTCTCTCGCAAGTTCTCCAGCCTCATGTACTTTCATACTCAAGGAGTCACTTATATCCTGTGTCTTCGTGTCGGTCGGCCCTGCCCCTCCTTCCTGGTACCATGCCTTCTGCTATACATTTTTTTCTAATCCGTCGTGGCGCTTAATATGACCAAAATATTTCAGCTTCCGAGACAGGATGCTGTTTATTAGCATCTCGATGTTCAGATCTTTCAAGATGTCAGTATTTCTCCTCTTCTTATCCAAGATATTCTGAGAACTTTCTATAGCATTTCAGCTCAAAAGCCACTATTCTTTTTCTTGGACTGAGAGATGGTCCACGACTCACAACCGTATGTAGCCACAGGGAAGATGCATGCTCTAAAAATTCTAATTTTGATGTTAACCATAGACTTTTAAGGTTGTTCAATCTTATTAGCTATGGTAGAGAATGCATATATTATGCATTACAGAATAGAACCTTAGAAACCAAAATATAAGAGCTTCGTGAATGCCTATATGTAACAGTAGGCACACGAATATATCAAGTTAGTCTGCCAAGTGTTAATTAGGTCTGTTGTACACTCAATGTGTTGTGTCACATTGTGTACTATCTGGAGATCGCACCTGTGCAGGTTATAAAACTTTAGTCTGCTTTTTTTAAAGCATATCTTAAAACTGCTGTATATAACCATAAGTTAGAGACAGCTGTAGAGCAGCAGTCGGTTGTGACGAGAACTGCGTTGTGTTAACTATTAACTTGCGGCAGCAATATGGCCGGTTTGGTAAGTTCACATTCTCTGCTTACCATCAATGTCAGGTGATGTCAATTGTAATAGATAACTGCAGTTTAAAACCATGTTGGTCAAAGTCAGCTGTTTTTCTTTTTAAATCATGAACAGAGCATGCGACATTGTCCATCGATAAATCAAACCGTTTTCACCCTTTTTCGGCGGATTGGCAGACAAATGTCAAAGGTGGTACGAAATAGTAGTAGTAGTTGTTGCAGTAGTAGTAGTAGTAGTAGTAGTAGTAGTAGTAGTAGTAGTAGTAGTAGGAGGAGGAGGAGGAGGAGGAGAAGTAGTAGTAGTAGCAGCAGCAACAGTGTCAACAGCAGTAATAGTAGTTGAACCGTTGTTGTCATAACCTGTCGATAGAACACACTCAGTGAGGGGCCACTGAAAGCTGTCATCCTTAAATGATATGCAGCATCTTTGTTTTATTGACGCCATGATTACCGGAGAAAGTATCGCTTATGTTAAGATACGTACACGTCTTTCTGTTGAGCCTCCGTAAATTAAAACCCAGATGTACAAACTGCTGCTATATTATAATTATATCTAGTCTTGTTGCTTCCGTTCTGACTGTCTCCACACTCTCTGCTCTTTCAGCTTACATTCACACACTTGAGACATGTACTACACTACCACAGTACATCAGTCTCTCCACATCCACACACTTGATACTTGTTCTTCACTATCACAGTACATCAGTCTCTCCACATCCACACACTTGATACTTGTTCTTCACTATCACAGTATGCCAGTCTCTCCACATCCACACACTTGATACTTGTTCTTCACTATCACAGTACATCAGTCTCTCCACATACCCACACTTGATACTTGTTCTTCACTACCACAGTACATCAGTCTCTCCACATACCCACACTTGATACTTGTTCTTCACTATCACAGTATGCCAGTCTCTCCACATCCACACGCTTGATACTTGTTCTTCACTACCACAGTACATCAGTCTCTCCACATACCCACACTTGATACTTGTTCTTCACTACCACAGTACATCAGTCTCTCCACATCCACACACTTGATACTTGTTCTTCACTACCACAGTACATCAGTCTCTCCACATCCACACACTTGATACCTGTTCTTCACTACCACAGTACATCAGTCTCTCCACATCCACACGCTTGATACTTGTTCTTCACTACCACAGTACATCAGTCTCTCCACATCCACACACTTGATACTTGTTCTTCACTACCACAGTACATCAGTCTCTCCACATCCACACACTTGATACTTGTACTACACTACCAATGTCCGCAAGTCTCTCCACATCCACACACTTGATACTAGTACTACAATAATACAGTACAACAATCTCTCCACATTCACACACTTTATGCTAGTACTACACTACCACATTACATCAGTCTCTCCCCATCCATACACTTGATACTTGTACTACATTATAAACAGTACATCAGTCTCTCCACATTCATACACTTGATACTTGTACTACATTATAAACAGTACATCAGTCTCTCCACATTCATATACTTGATACTTGTACTACATTATAAACAGTACATCAGTCTCTCCACATTCATACACTTGATACTTGTACTACATTATAAACAGTACATCAGTCTCTCCACATTCATACACTTGATACTTGTACTACATTATAAACAGTACATCAGTCTCTCCACATTCATATACTTGATTCTTGTACTACATTATAAACAGTACATCAGTCTCTCCACATTCATACACTTGATACTTGTACTACATTATAAACAGTACATCAGTCTCTCCACATTCATATACTTGATTCTTGTACTACATTATAAACAGTACATCAGTCTCTCCACATTCATACACTTGATTACTTGTACTACATTATAAACAGTACATCAGTCTCTCTCCACATTCATATACTTGATTCTTGTACTACATTATAAACAGTACATCAGTCTCTCCACATTCATACACTTGATACTTGTACTACATTATAAACAGTACATCAGTCTTTCCACATTCATATACTTGATTCTTGTACTATACAACTGCTGTACACTGGTCTACCCACATCCACACACTTCATGCTAGTACTATTCAACCGCTGTACACCAGTCTCTCCACATCCACACGTTGCTTGTACTACACTAATACCACTGTACAAATGTTTATACATCCACACACTTCATGCTAGTACTATACAACCACTGTACTCCATATCCACATGATGTTAGTAGTACATTATTACCGCTGTACACCAATCTCTCTATATCCACACACTTAAACCAATTTCTCCACATCTACACACCTGATACTTGTACTACATAACCATTGTACATCACTCTCTCTACATCCACATGCTTGATACCAGTACTACACAACCACTGTACTACATTCTCCACATCCCCACACTTGATACTTGTACTACACAACCTCTGTACACCAATCTCTCCATATCTGCACACTTTTTTCTAGAACGACACAACCACTTCCTACCATTCTCTCCATGTCTGCACACTTTATGCTAGAACGACACAACCACTTCACACCAATCTCTCCACATCTGCACACTTTATGCTAGAACGACACAACCACTTCCCACCAATCTCTCCATATCTGCACACTTTATGCTAGAACGACACAACCACTTCACACCAATCTCTCCATATCTGCACACCTGAACAACACAACACCACTTCCACACATTGTTTATGCTAGAACGACACAACCACTACACCAATCTGTACATCGACACACTTTCTCTCTACATCCACCACCATGCTCACTCCATGATACTTCACCCCTGAACAGTCTATAACTCCAACAGAATAAAACATACTGCTAAGAAAAACTGTCACATGGCATGTCCATATACCCATTCTATCTCACTGACCGAGAGCTACTGAATCAATCATTAGGTTTTCTACCAGCAGACAATTTTACATAGATCTTCACTTTTCTCACATTACTCGTGTCCATGGTTAACTGTGAATTTCAAGCAACATCTGTTGCACGAACTTTCAGTTGCTCAAATATCGGCACTCACCCTGTCTACAATATAATGCACTTGCACACACTCCAGCCTCTGGTATACTTACCTTCTAAAGTGAGTTTGCAAATAATCTTCTTTTTTTTTCTCGCTTTAAAAAAAAAATAATAGAACATGCACGTTATGTACACTGACCACAATATGTACCATCATCAAGTGTCTTGTCATGATCTCCAACATTTTGTGCTCATACTGTTCCATGGCAAAGGTTGTCGGTCTTCTCTCACTCTTTCTTTCTCTCTCTCTGACCATACATCTTTTAAAATGCCATACCTTATTCCAATATTTTGTTTCTTTGATTTTAGTGATAACATGGATTCATGTCTGAGACCCTTTCCCCCTCCCCCCAAATATTTTTTGGTCTGTGCAATGAATTTTCACAATTTCTCTGTAAACCACACCTCTGAGGGTTCAAGAAATAAAAAAAATATAAAAATTTTGCTCATTGTCTAAGGTTCACAGCCATATATAAAAATGCAACATAAATGATTTTTTTTTTTCTTTTTCAAGTGTGGCCCTGAATACTCAGGCTAAAAGACCCCCCTGCCTACACCGCGAAAGTGGTAAAATAATGGCAGTAATTAGCAGTTGAATTTT
Source organism: Candidula unifasciata (assembly GCA_905116865.2). NCBI lineage: Eukaryota > Metazoa > Mollusca > Gastropoda > Stylommatophora > Geomitridae > Candidula > Candidula unifasciata. The sequence goes on along the minus strand of CAJHNH020000437.1, from coordinate 209,355 downwards.
TTTTTATGGGCAGATTAACAAATTGCATATTTTAAAAACACACACACACAAAATACACACATAACACATGTCGAGCACATTCACGCACACAGACACACACACACACACATATATATAGTGCAGACTCCTTAAGGCGATCTCGGATGTGGCAAATTTATGTTGTGAAGGATACTTGTTTATCTCTGGCATTTTTTCTTGCTTGAATTCTTACCTGGATAACAGGAATTATCAAGTCTGCGCTATATATATATATATGTACATATCCTGCCACAGGTGAAAAAACATCAAAAGTCATTTATCTAATGCTGCAACAGAATATATGAGTGTCTTGTGTCTGGTATGCTCAAGTATCAAATGCCCCGATGCATGTTTTGTGAATAAGCAATAAATAATGACAACTGAGATCATGTGGTGGATGAGTGAACACAGGATGAGAAATGTGATCAAGAGATGAATGGATGGATGAATAAGTGATCAGGCGACGCAAGAGTAAAAATGGGATCATGCGACGGATGGGTGAAATAAAAATGATTACTGAAAATGTTCAACATGTAACTTGCTGTATCTCTAATCATAAATCTTATAATAACTTTATGAGAGGGCTATAAATATAGTAAAGGGAAAACCCATAGAATGATCTGAAACTGTGGTTCGTAGGAAAAGGCCAATCAGTTGATCAAGTAAAACATCAGAGGTATTTTACAGGTAAGTTCCATGTCACTCACTGAAGGAATGTAGTACCAGCAATTTGACATCTGACACTGAAACTATTCTGTCTGGCGATAGTAAGTAGCAGTTCACTTTTAGACAGCCACAGTGATGATGGAAAAAGAAAGGCTGTAATGTTCGGGAGTCTAGACACCATCTGACTATAATACACTATATTGTTCTGAATGCTTTCATCCACAAGAAATATGAACATAACGTCATGATAAAAGAATATTAATAAATTATGAATGAACAAACAAACTTTATTTCCAAAGGGTTGCAAATTGAGCATAAAGGCCATCCTACATTCGGCCCTTTCAAATACTCATCTTTCACATGGCAACTGTATTTTATATATCAACCATATTATGTTTATATATCAAAATTCACAGTATGAATGTAAAGTAAAAATACAGCAGCATGGATAGTAAATGTACACCTTCAAAAATATATATGCAAATATTTACATCAAGTCCAGAGAAACAACGAGAGGCTCGAGAGAAACGACAACACTCAAGACAAAATAATATAATTCCCGAGATAATGGAGGCACCTATTTCGCCTAGTGAGTTAGGGTTAGCAATATTGAAGGTGATGATAGGAAAGTCATCTGGAATCCATAGCAAAACCAATGGTGAATGTTGAATCAAGAATTGACATCACTGCACTCGGGACACCCCCATGAGCACTCTGTCCCCATCTTAAGCAGCAAATGAAGAGTTCCAATTCTGATGTCACCAGTAACTGTCTGGTTGTATATCCGTCTCGCCCTTCCCTTGAGTGTTGAGCATTGGCCAGATCCCCTGGTAACTCATGGCATAACCAATGAAGTGATCAATGACCTAGGGACACCAGTCAAAACAAAACTGCTGCAGATTTTTTAATAAATGTTGGGCCAGTGGCAAAGTTCCACAGATATGGAGAGAAGCAACCATGATACCTCTCCTAAAACCAGGAAAGGACAGTTTTAATGCTTTTAGACCAATCTGCCTCACCAACTGTCTCTGTAAAACAAAGAAACGCATTGTCAACCTTAGATTTCAATTGTACATGGAAAATTAAAACATTTTCATGTCGCAGCAGACAGGCTTTAGACAGTCCTACCCCACAGAAGACCAGACAACTTACCTCTCTCAAGAAATTGAAGATGCCTTTCAAGAAAAGAAGATAACGCTTGTGGCATGGATAGAACTGAAGAAAGTTTTAGACAAGGTCTGGAAAAAATGTGTCATGAGAAATTGAGAAACTACAAAGTGAATAGGAACATGTACAGATGGGTGAAAGCGTACTTGTGTAACAGGCAAGCCAGATACAGATAGATGGACTCAGGAGCAAGAAAGTCTTGCTGCGCCATGGTGTTTCCCAAGGTGATGTCCTGTCCCAACACTGTTTCTGGTCTATATCAACGACCTAATTACTGAACTAATTACTGCATGGTATTAATGCTGCAATGTATGCTGACAACTTGGTACTATGGTGCCCAAATATATATGCAACAGTGGCCACTAGACTGCTACAAAGATCCATAGATGCATGGGTTGATGAATGGTGTGTCAGCATTAACATAGACAAGTGTAGCACCATCCTCTTCACCCTCTCCCTCCTAAAAAAATCAGGCGTCATTCAGATAAATATAAAACAACTAATAGAGGATAAGGAGCCCAAATACCTCGCAGTAACATTTGATGATAGGTTAACATGAAGAAAACACATCAACAAGGCGGCAACCAAAGTTAGAGGGAAGATAGCTATCCTTGAAAAAAAAATAAGTGGAACAACATTGGACTCAAATGGGAGAATACTTAGCTAAGTTTATCAACAAAGTGTACGATCACACCTTGAACACAGATCAACTGCACGGAGTTCAGCATAAAAAAAACCACGCTACAAAAGTTAGACAAGGTGCAAAATCAAGCGCTCAGAGTCATAACAGGCGGGATGAAATCAACACCTATAACTGCGATGGAGAAGATCCCGATGACCCAGACACTGACAGAACTAACAGATACTAAGATACTGATACAAGCAAAAAAGTTTTGTAGCATGCCTGAACACCCTATGAAAGAAAGATTCCAAAATCTAGAAATGAGATGACTAAAAAGAAGCAGTTTCATCAACCAGGCCCAAAGACACTGCAGGCAAACCGATGATCTGCCTGCAACTAATAGCCCCTTAAATGCTATTCTAGATCGGACCCCTTGGAAAGAGGATTACAAGTTGCCAATACACATCTAGACAGAAGTGAAAGGAGTATCTGACAAGGAAGAACAAAACAGCCACCCTTGCTGTACTTGATGATGAATACCCACACAATCTTTGGGTTCATGTCTATACGGATGGGTCAGCACAAAATGCAAGCAGAAATAGAGGAGCAGGAGTGTATACTGACCATCCAAATAATACCAGACATACACCCAAAATACCTACAGGAAAAAACTGTCACAACTATGATGCAGAAGTTCAAGCCATCAAAATAGTAGCGAGAAACTTAAATATACGTATATTTCACAACCCATGATATTCCTAAAAGACACAAGAGCGGTGCTTCTGGCACTCCAATCTGGAAAATTACCTGGTATACAAACACTACTCTCCAAATTAAGCAGCCTGTGTAAGGTGACTATGCAATGGATACCATCCCACAGTGAAGTTCCTGGGAATGAAAGAGCAGCTGATAAACTAGCTAAGAAAGGTGCAAATGAAGAACAACTTGACGTTCAACAGAAGAAGAGAATAATCAAATCAATCAGAAAGCCACCAAAATTGACACAAGATGATTACCATATTATGGACAGAGCAAGTTATTATTCTACACCTTAGAACAGAACACAAGTCAGCTTTGCAGCCACGTGAACACTAAATTTAAAATCGGCGAATCAGACATGTGCACATGTGGACTGGCACCAGAGACAACAGTGCATGTCCTCCGGGACTGTCCCAAATATAACATATCAAGGCAAAATTTTGTCTAAGAGAAACATCTGTGCAAGTCAAACTTTACGGGTCGCTGAGTGAATTACAAAAGACAGTGAAGTTCATACTAGAGACAATATTGCAGATATAATCTATTTTAAGTGAACGAAAGAAGAAGAAGAAACTTACCTGCAACGCAGACAGATGGAAAAGCAGACATACAGACACAAACACACACACAAACACACAGTCAGTGAGGCACACACACTGATAACACACACCGCCACAACATTCACAGATATACATCCATTATCTCATTTAATATATGCACTTTTAATTTAATGTGAATGGCATCAGTGTAGTGGCTAACACGCTTATGACCAGGGGTATTTTGTTTGAATTCTAGTTGAGGTAGGACATTTGTATAACTCACTTCAAGGCTATAGGCTATTCTTTTTTTTTTTTTTTTTTTTGGCTTGTTATCCCTCAGTTGAGTGTTAACTATCACACACATACTTGAATCAAGCAGAACTAACAATATTCTTATATCCATAAGAGCTGTACACTAAAACATATAGTGTTTGAAAGTTTTGTGAGGTTATTACGGCAGATACTTTGACATGAGTTGTGGTTGGAGGCTGAACAGCTGCATGTTGGGATATAAAGCTTGAAAATTCAGTTCAGATTCTTCTTTTTCAAATGGTTCTTGTCTCTAGGGTCATGACTGGGCAAATCCAAGTCTCTACTAGTCCATCTGCCCAATAAGTTGTCTTTATTTACAAACAATACTTATTAGCTGCTTTAATTGTTTATGTACACAGCTGTTCTCATCTAGATTTTCTATTCTGCTTGTCTCATTATTGCCAGATATTCTCTAATGACAGAGATTCACTGCATGCCATCCTAGTGTTGTGGTGTGTGACTGTCTGGCCTGCAGTTAGTTACCTTGTCAGGTTTAGCCTACTTATACTAACTGTGTTCTAGAGCCAGCAGAGCTGACAACCATTCAGTGAAAAAAACAATGTTCTCAACCTGTAAAGGAAGAGCAGTGGAATCAGCGTGCTGATGCTTCAGCCAGTGCAGTGACTTCAGCTTCATAGTTTGAGAAAAACACCATATGCTTTCTTGAACTGGATCAATATTTCAGTCTGTGTATATGATATGGGAGTTGGGAGCTTGCAGTCAAACATTAAGTGGCTAATGACTCACTTTTGAGGTTTCATTTCTTTATTCCAGGATGTAGTATCTATCTTTGATTTTAATAACATGTAGAAAAGACTTTTCCTTTATTATTTTTTTTTTTTTTGGGTACATATGTCCAATTATCCACTAGCTGTACATAAGAGTCTTTAGAATTAAAGGACAGTTTTACCCCACCAAATATCAACAGGCTGTGTGTCTGTAAGGATGTCACTTGCTTACACATGTATTGACCTTCCAGCTCTACTGAGGTGTAAAGCACTGCTCCACATTGTTTTTAAGCAAATCTTACATTTTATAACTGAACATGTTACAAGTACAGTCTTCTTAGACTATAAATTGTTAAAAGAAATGCTGTATTTAATGTCACTACTTAGTGACATCTAAAGATATAGTAACAGTTTAACATATTCACTCAAAAATCAGTTAAAAGTCATCAACTTATGGGATGCAATTTTTAATTATTTTGAACCCCCCACCCTGGCTGTTGCCGGGGGCCCTAATATAACATAATGGTTGAACGGGGTTTCCTAGGTGTCTCCACAGGTGATCCTCATCTGCATAGTAGCACTTTGTGTCACCAGGTGTTTATCACTACTTACTTACTTTAAAATTTAAAACGTACGTACTCAAGGTAATACACGTTTACAACAGAACAGGAATCATAGACTTGCCTTATCTTTAAAGCTACATGTAGACAACCAAGTGTCAGCCAGATGGAGATGACTTGGCCTTCCGACAGCATGCCTATAGATGGCTGTCTCTGTAGCTGCTCGGACCTCCAGGTCAGCTAGAACTGGATATGTTACAGTGTGATTAGCAACCGATTTATTTCTTAGCTTTCCAAATCCACACAGCAGTTCTTTATTGAAACTTCCACTGTGACTTTACAGTTTTTGTGTAGTTCACCGCAAAACTTATTGAATAGTTTATTTTGACAATTTTTGTTATTGGTAGTCACTCACTTTACATGTGCGATACAGGGCTCATCCCTCTCGACCATCACTTGCATAGTATACTGTGTATATGCTTACTGTATCGGCCAGCAGGAGTATGTCAACTGATGTCATTCTCTTTCCACAGTAGACTATATTGTGAGTTCATCAGTCACATGGCATCAACATGTACATATTCTCCTCTGTGTCACTGTAGTACACACACCTTACTGCTGCTTCTTTTGCTGAGTGCTGATCCTAACCTTTGAGTAGCAGGACTTGGTGGATAAGAGGATCTGTCATAGTGTGATGGACTTATTAGTTTTTGTGCCAGAGATCCATGTCTGAAACATTCCTGTGCTGCCATTACCTGCCTTAGTTGATCTTGTAATCTTTCTACTTTCCTTTGCTGGTCTTCAAGTAAAGAATTCTGAGTTTCCATTTCAATGTGCAATTTTTTAACTTCAGCAATGAGTGTAATTTCTTGTTCCTGAGCTCGTTTTTCCACTTCTTTATGCAGTAATATTCTGTGAATATCTCTTTCTTTCTCAAGCATTTGAATTTTGGCATCTGCCTGTTTTTTCTTTACTTTGATCTTCTCTAATTCAAGTAACAACAATTCTTCCCTGCGTTTAAATGTGACATCTGAAACAATGCCACGGCAGCCTACTTTTTCCTTACAATTTACAGAACGGCCCTGCGCACACTCTTTAACTGGTACCTTACATTTTGTATGGGTCCTCTCTGACTTTACTTTCCCTTGTGAAGTCACAGGTACTGCAGCTGCATTCAATGAGAGAGCTGGCATTACATTATACCTTTTATACTTTAAAACAACTCCTGAACTGCTGTCTGAATACAGTCCAGTATTTACTGTATCTAGGTTATTTTTAGCCAAATTTGCAGAGCAAGATTTGTTATGTAAGTGTGATGTGTGAATCTGACAACGTGAACTACATTTATCTCCACTGACAAATACTCGACTTTCCTTTCGTGGGGTGTAACAATGATCACTCTCCACAGGAGTCAAAATTCTATTGACCTGAATGCTGGACATGGATGAATCTATTCCACCAGCTCTCCTCTCCTCTTCTGATTGTCCACTGGTGTCATCCGGTTCATTTCCATCACTGATGATGTCAATACTTTGAGCTAGTTCATCCTTCAGCCATGTTGGAACTGAATCATTCATATCTAATTCTGACATTTCAGATGAAAATGAATTTTCCTCAAGGTTTATACCACGTTCATATAAATTACTAGCAGACTGCACAGTGATGTGTGATAGGGGGTGGGTAGATTTGTGTCTGATAATTTTTTTCTTAAATGTTCGGCGACGAGGAGGAGGAGCAGTTGTTTCCACCTGAATAAACAGATTTTCACCATGACAACTGATGTTTCCCAGTAACATTTTTTCATTTCCTTGTTTTAATTTGATGATTTCCATGGGATATAAGATGACAATGCTGGTATCTCTAATTATCTCCTTATCTCTGTCTTTGCTGTTTTCCTGACTACTAGCACTCATAGAACGCTTTGGCACCCTGCTAAGTGGTTGAAAGCCTTGAGACTCTACCTCAGATTGTGAATGCGGCTGACTGTCATCGCTGACTTCTCTTCCAGGGCAGCTGCTTTGTTGAGTATTTTCCTCAATATTGGCATCTGATAAAGAAGATTTAGATGTGCTGTTCTGTGGCACATCCTTCTTGTGACATGAGCTGCATAGACATGCTCCTCCATCACTGCAGCTCGACTGACTAGCTGAATCTGCAAATCTGGCCACTGGTGGAGCAGTATATCGAAGTCCCCAATAGTACAGCTCATGGTCCTTTGTGCTAGCCACTGTAAAATGCTCACCACACTGTACATGGTTGACTATTTTCCCCTGAAGACTTTTGAGTTCCATGGGAGCACCTGATGGCTTTGTATTCTGTGTTCCCAACTGTCCATCTGAATTCTTCCCAAATGTGATAACATGACCATGCTCAACAATACAAGCTGTGTGATGTGCACCCATAGACACGGCTAGCACACGATGACTAGCCAAAGCTCGCACAGGAGGTTGGAACATTCTTACCTTCAACTTCAGTTTTAGTGAAAATATTTTTCATTGCCATGAGAAATCCTTGCCTGTTGTTGAGACCTAGCTTATTGTATTCATTGTTTCCACATGCAAAGACACCCCCTACGTCAGATATGAGCATTGTACCATCTACTCCACATTGCACATCTTTAAATATCACAGCCTCTTCTACATGCACTTTAGTTGGTAAGCAGAGCTTTTCTTCTGAACCAAGCCCCAGCTGGCCACAAGATCCATCACCCCAAGATAAGACAGCTCCATCTCTTCCTATGACCACAACATGATTGAGCCCACTGGCCATTACTATTACATCTACACTCAGCAATGATTCTATAAGCCTAGGCCGTGTTGTAGAGCACCAGTCGCCATGACCTAGACACCCTTTACTGCCATCTCCACAAGTAAGAACCAGGCCATTATCACTACCAAAGATACTAAAGCCCTGTCCACAGCTAACTAAATTGACTGACTTTCCTTTGAGGTGTTCCACAAGAGTTGGTGTGTATCGATCATTGGTATCACCATGCCCTAACTGTCCATATCCTCCCTGACCCCAAGTGAACACTTGTCTTTCTGTTGTTGTTACAATGACATGGTCAGGACCAACTGCCATGTGCTTAATTTTCATGCGAGGTGGAAGATCACTGACACAAGTAAGAGTAGTTGTGGATGATTCAAGATAGTACAATACTGAACGAAGTTTTTCTTTTTTGTTTATATTTTCTGAAGAGGCTAGCTCATCATCCTGATCAGACATTCTTCCATTCACATTATTTATCAACGGAGGAAGATGTTTGTACATAATATCATTGGCTTCAGGTCGATCATCTGGATTTTTCTTAAGCATGTCTGTTATTAGTTGTTTAAATTCTTCACTATAATTTCCTCTCACAGGTGCAAAATATCCTTTCATAATTTTATTGACAACCGCTGGCAGATTAGATCCTTCAAATGTTTTCTGTAAGCAAGTCATCTCATAAAGAATACAGCCAAGGGCCCAAATATCAGACTTGAAACTGTACTGCTTTCCCTCACACATTTCTGGGCTTATGTAGTATGGTGTACCTAGCACTGTTTGTGCTCCTTTGTTTGCAGAACCCATCATTTTGGATATACCAAAGTCTCCAATTTTCACAACACCTTCCTTAGTTAAAAATATATTATCAGTTTTGAGATCTCTGTGAAGTATGTTGTGGGAATGAACATATCGAATAGCTCCAACAATCTGACGAAACATTGCAAGAATGTCTTTCTCCTCTATGGGATGATCCTGCTTGGCCAGATACTGTGACAAAGTCCCATTGTCTGCATATTCCATTTCAATCATCAAAACACCATCCTCTTCAAAACTATCATAGTACCTTATGATATTTGGATGATCCAGCATGGCTAAAACGTTGACTTCATTCAGAGCTAACTGTCTTTCAGATGCATTCAGGTCGTGCATATTTATTTCTTTTAATATGACTAATGACTCATCGTCTTTCTTTTTATATAAAACTGCAGCTCCATATGCTCCTTTCCCCACAGTTCTGATCTTCTCAAAACCTGCCAAACTCTGCTGATGACGGCCACTCCAGTTTCTTAGTTTCTCCAGTCGAAAATACAACTCTCCTACAGTCAATTTTGATCCTAGTTCCTCCGAAATGTTGTGACTAGAAGCATGTCCAGATAAATCATGCCATACCCCAACAACAATCCCAGTCAATGATTGTATCTCCTTGACTACTACAGGGGTACATTCTACAGACTGCAAAGAGTACCATCCCAGAAAATCAATGCGTGATCCTGGGTCTGTATTCACAAAATGATTTTGCACAATATGTACAAAAAATGCTTGTACACTCTTATCTAAGCTTCCATCTCTTTGTATTAACTTTTCTTCTTTGATCCCTAACTGAAGAGAAGAACCAAAGCAACTCAGAATAAAGCAATACTTTGCAGTTTTTGGCCCTTGCATATTTGTGCAATAAGGGATTCAATGTCGTCTAAAGTATGTGATTCACAGTTATACTGCAGCAAATTGACGCCAGCAAGGAGAGCATGTCTCAAAGAGCTAACATTCCTGACCCGACTGGAAACAATCACAAGCCTGGAAGTCATGTAGTTGTCTGCTTTCATCAGACTTCGATTAAACAAACTGTTAATAGCCATATAAATGTCACATAAGGACATTTGACTACTACAGTCATGATCACATTTTGTAACACTGAGTAGATCTGTGTCATAGGAACTCTAATAACAACTCTGACATTGAACATTTCTTATTGCTGTTGATACCCAAATCTGAAATATTGATAAGGTTGTGGATTTGTTTCTGTTGGAGGCAAAAATAAAATCATAACCAGCACAGTCTGTGGCGACAGCACAAGCCATGGGATGCTAAATCCTTAGGTTAAAAAGACCTCTCCTGCAAAATGTGTAAATAAGGGCAATATTGCAGTTGTTTGGCAGATAAGTATTGCTTGCAAGTAGCCATTCCTCATATTTCAAATATTCTGAAAGAACTGATGAAGACATTTATGGCTGTTAATTTTGCAGTACTGAAACAATGTCACTGTGAAATTATGAGCTTATAATTTTAACAAATCTTGAACATGCTTCTATAATAATTTCATCCAGCATACATTTTCCTGATCACTGAGGTGTGTGAGTTATTAGCCGAATTACCTTCACAGCACCTCTAGACACATCCATGGGTGCAAGGATTCCCCCTCAACATATTCATCAACTTCTTCTGGCCAACAGTGCCAGTCCTTTGCTGGTTAACAAGACTTCTCATACATCTGGTGTGCCTCTCGTACCTAGCTGTGTCAGTCTTTGCTCCCAGTCATTATTGTGTATATGTCCTGTGGAATAAAAATGGTATTCAGTAAAGAAATTGAGTACATTGTAAGTGAAAGCAACAAAAACAAAAACAAAAATTGCACAATTGCAGTGTAGTCAAGGATAAACATGCCATCAATGATACTAAACACCTTGACTGTGGAATAAATTATGGTCAAGAAAAGTCAAAACACATCACCCAAAAATTACAGTCAACAAACCTTGAACTTAAAAAAATTTACTTATTAGTTACTATAACAAATGGTTTTGTTAATGTAAACCAACAATATGAAAAACATCTGCTAACATTATTTAAACTCATGTTTTTAAAAACACAATAATTAATTTTTGTCTAAACTATTAGTTTCTCAGCAAACATTGAAGAGTAAACAACTGTACCATTTGTTTATGTTGTGGCTCACTTTTGGAAGTTCCTGTCTGTCTATTTACACAAAATAAAACGGCAGTGATACCTCGACTTATGAACCGCTCTACATATGACCTAAATTCAAGATACAAACCATGATGCAGTGCATATGCATGCATCTTTGTTGTTACTAAGTCATATTTATCTGGAACAGGATGAAATACTGATGTGTGTGCCCATGTACATATTTACTTTTGTGTGTGTCTATTTCAGTATTTATGTAACCAAACAAGACAAGTAGTTTATATAATGGCTTGGAGCATTACGTACAGACAATTCAAATCATTTTTTAGTTCCAACCTAGCCCCCCCCCCCCTCTCCCCCCGAAAGAAGAGAAGAAAAAAGTATAAAAGAAATTAAGAATAAGATTGTGAATAAATATGAGAAATGAGTCGGACAAACTAATATTTGCAAGCAGTGCAACTTTTTCAAGTCCACTATAGCTACAGTTTCCAAGAAAGCAGAGTTTTTTTTTGGTTTAAGGAACTAGATGTCGTTAAAGATGTAAATATTATGTTTTCTGAAAGAAGAAATAAACTTATGGAAGAAATGCAAGCATGACTATTAATCTGGATTAATGGCCAACAGGATATTTAGAAAAATCCTACATATATATATATATATATATATATATATATTATATATATATATATATATATATATATATATATATATATATATATATATATATATATATATATATATATATATAATCTAGTCTGTTCTATTCAAAACAATGCTTTTTAACTCTTTAAGGCCCAAACAACGGTTTGAGCGTAGTTTGAGAAGTTCCGTTCTGCCCAAACAACAGTGTCATCGTTAATCGTGTATCTCTTACATTTTGCTTCGCATGCGCGTTCGTACTAGTTTCTAATGTTTGGAGGTACGAATAACCTATTCAGGGAAAGTCACTCTACCGAAATCCTTTTAGTTTCACTTCTTGGACTAAAACACACGTGGATAATTTGAGAGAAAAAAACATCAATTTTTTTTTTACAGTTTATTTTCTAAGTTCGTTTTTGAGTGCACTGAATACCAATGTTCTAACCACAAGAACAGGTCGCAGAATGCGTCTTTATGCGGCCGAAGCTCTGAAATTGTTTCAGTCAGATGTTTTTAATTGTGAAAATGATAATAAAAATTTAGATTTTTCGGAAAGTGATTCAGACAGTGAATTTTCACCAGTGAAGCTGAGCGATCAGCTGTTCGGAATCTAGCGATTCTGACGAGTTTATTACACAGACAATGTCCCATACTATCGTATTTATGGTGTAAGAGGAGGAAAGTGCTCTAAACAAAGAGATAGTACTATACTATGGCTAAGCTACATTGAAATCATCGCAGCTACAGTCTGTAAATAACTGTACAAAGTAAATAGTAAATAGTGTGTGTTATGGCTTATTTTTCTGCCATTTTTTCTCTGAAATTTTGCTTAGCACTCGGTGGGAACTAAGAGCCCCTGAGTGATAAACTAACCCAGAAAGTTATCATAACTTTAGAATATGTTAGGACATTGAACAAACTTTGAAGTTTTGTTCTCAAATTTGGATATTTACTATTCTTGTGGCTGCAAAACCATGGTAAGTGAAGAATTTTTTTGTGAAATGTTGTCCTTGTGAAATTAACACCTGCTGAATTCTTCTTTTCCACTAACTATAACAAAATTAAACAAACAGTTATCATCAGATTCAGAATGTACGCTCATTTCTCGTTTAAAAAATATATACTGTTATATGGATTAAAAGTATATTACAGTCTCTACAGCCTTTCTTGTACACCCACCCCTCTGCCATTTTTGTAAAGGGAAATTAATGTGGGCCAAGTCTGTCAAAATTCATGGGCCTGAAAGAGTTAAGTACATCTAGCAAGTTGCAAAATATAAGTCAATAGAGACAATGAGTAGGTGTGATGAAAAGTGTATATCACAGAAAGTGTCCAGATGCATTCAAGATGAACTGAAAAATACAAGACTAGCTGGACTTGACAATTGGAAAATGAACTTCTTCTTTTGTCGCCTCAATGATACCAGGTTGTAGCCCAGTGTCATGGTTTTCTTTACTTGTCTTGCACTTCTTGGGTGGCTTGGATGAGTTGATGTATTTGTTCATCTTTTTGGAGGATTCAGCTACACCAATTATCGATCTCTTTCTTGGTCTTTCCCTCACCTTCCTTCCAGATGTTCTGCCGTAAAAAGTTTCATCTACAGTTTGGTCTGCCTGCATTCTCACTAGATGGTCTAATCCAGACATGGTCTTATTCCAGCTTTCTCTCTAATGCTGGTGGCATCTGTAACCCTGTTCCTTCTTGTGTTGTTATGACCTTGCAGAGATAGCACATTTCACATGTAGTTATTTTGTAGTCTAGTGCCTTATTCTTTATCCATGTTTGACAATGATACCATAAAGTAGGGACAAGATGCTATTAATCATTTGTTGTTTTTCTGGAAGTGAGACATTTGGGTATCTAAGCCATGGGGCTAACTGGTAGGTGACAGCATGTGCCTTCCATACTCTGGTTTCTATCTCTCTGTTGAATCTGCCATCCTCTGCAAAAATGCATCCTAGATATCTGAATTCTCGTACTAGTTTGACTTTATCACCGTTAACTAAATGTTCATGATATTATATTTCAAGCCTATTCTCATTACCCAGTTTTCATGTTATTTATTCTCATATCATACTTTGTGCAGGTTTGATTAAGGAGTCAATATGGTGTCATAAATTCTGCTCTTAGTGGTGTATTAGACATTGATCGTCTGCAAAAAAAAGTTCATTGATTTATTCAGAGACTGCATTTGCCTCCTGTGTAATTACATCCATGTAATTAAAGAATAGCAGTGGTGAGAGGACACATCCCTGTCTGACATGGAAAATGAACGTTCTTGAAAATATAACAAAGTAAAGAAGGCCCAGTTTGTAAGAACAGCAGTCAATGCATCAGGTCTTCATTGGTGTGACGGTCCCGACTTGGCCTTTCATTGGGACGTGTTATGCCATGAGCTTGCTATTATAGGCGAAGGAGTTCCCATTGTAACGTAACAGAACGACGTGGGAGGGGGGGGGGGGGTTAGTATGATTGCATGGAGGTATGATCATAACTGAAGGTAGCGAATCGACACAACTTGAATACAGATCAGTTCATTCTACCAAGCCAAATCTAGGAAAACAGTACAGCATGAAATTTGCATTAAATGGTGGACAAAGCTCAATCAAAGCTCTGTAGACATCTTTTTAACTGCAACGGCAACAATCCATTTCAAATGTGTTAATTCTTCCGACTGGACAGCACAAAGGAGTATGTGTATCAAATGTGTATTATGAGATCAGGATTGACATTGTAAACGAACAGGAAATAATGTACAGGAGCTCACAGTCACTGTCAAATAGCAAATCACTTCTAACATCCTCACACTCACTCTCGATAAAAATTAGTCTCTTCTTTCAATACCGGACGGTAGCTGGACGGCTTAGTTCGGCTTAGTGGGAGTTCTCTCCCTTGGCCGCATTGCAAACAGGGAGCGGAAAAGTCACGAATCAAATGACACACTTACCTATCATCATACGGTATCGTGTAGGGTTGCATAAGGCTGCGTGCGTACGGTTGCGTGTAGGGCTGCGTAGTCAATACGGTTGCGTGTAGGGTTGCGTAGGCATCATATGGTAGCGTGAAGGGTTGCGTAGTCATCATACGGTTGCGTGTAGGGTTACTTATCATCATACGGTTGCATGTAGGGTTGGGTGTTCTATCATCATCATACAGTTGCGTGTAGGGTTGCGTAGGGTGTAGGGTTTGGGATAGGGTTAGGGGTAGGGTTAGGCGTAGGGTTAGATGTGAAAATTTTGACGTAGGAGAGCCTCGCCAAGCGTCAGTAACGATGGTCGTTCCCGGCAGGACGTGATCTGTTATGATCCTCTCCAATGTCGCCGCATCTCGTCTTCGCACAAGCTCCAAGTAGCAACAGCCAGTCTAACGCTCTACTAGCCCTACGACCCAACGACCGTGACGGGTGCGACCGCGCTGATACTTTCGTCGGAAGAAGTAGCATCAGATTGTCGGCCAGTATTTGGAACTACTACGTCAAAATTGTCACATCTAACCCTACCCCTAACCCTAACCCTACCCCTATCCGTAACACTAACCGTAACCCTAACCCTATCCCAAACCCTACACCCTACGCAACCCTACACGCAACCGTATGATGATAATAGACACCCTACCTAACCCTACAAGCAACCGTATGATGATAGGTAACCCTACACGCAACCGTATGATGACTACGCAACCCTTCACGCAACCGTATGATGACTACGCGACCCTACACGCAACCGTATGATGATAGGTAAGTATGTCATTTGATTCGTGACTTTTCCGCTCCCTGTTTGCAATGCGGCCAAGGGAGAAAACTCCCACTAAGCCGAACTAAGCCGTCCAGCTACCGTCCAGTATTGAAAGAAGAGCCAAAATTATATTCCATATCTAATCATAGATACCTTTACATTACAATTTCCCAATAGGTCAACCACTCGACCTCAAAACATCACTGACATGTCGTTACTTCATGATTATCCAGCAGTCCCGCTGTTAAAATATCAGAGTAAGATTATCCTGCTTCCTGCAGAATTGGCAGTAACGCCTAAGCCTAAACTAGGTACTTCAGTCAAATTTTTAAAATTCCCTCTACACCAATAAAACCAGCACAGTTAGACAGCTGTAAACAATCTCTTTCCAATGGTACCTCATTTAGGCTTGTATGTCATTTCTGAGCTGAGATATGTAGGTTTTTGTGGAGATGAGATGTAAGAAACAGCCGCTAAAACTCGTGACCCAGAAACAAGAAGTTTTTTTACTGCGCAACCTACTGCGCAGTTCTGTATCGGCTTTGTTGACATTGGACTGTCATTGGACAAGATGGCAGACAGTGAGACTCAGCTCACTCAGCCGCATGCGATTGCCTAAAAAATGTCACTGTACATCTACCTAGCCACGTACCAGAACAAAATTTTATACGCAAATGTAAAATTGGACGGAGAATTCAATTATAACTAGCATTACCAGGTACAGTAACAGTTAAAGCCTAAAGCCAACCTCGAATTTACCGCTATTTTCAATCAAACTGATGACTAACAGAAAAAGCGATGACGTCCGGCTGTCGTTGACATGCGCTGTTAATCGGGTTCCCCCACGCTGTTTTCAGCTATTTATAGCTGGTCCAAATTCCCACCAATGGCAAAATTTCATGAGAGATTTGGACCCATACGGAAACCAGCCGAGATTTCCCGAACAAGTTCTGAACGGTTTCCGGGTAACGGAAATTGCAGAAAAGACCGCAAATTGTCGAAACTGTAGTCCCTACCTAAACACCCAGGCTGAATTTCTCTGTAGGATCCCGGCATAAATCGCAAATATTCTGATCCCAGTGGGCATGCTATATAAAATACAAGTAAACAAGTAGCAGATGTGCACGGTATAAAAAATAATGTAAACGCTGCGTATTTGAATTAATAATTAAAGTATGCATAAAAAGACCTGATGTTCTCAGCATAAGAAAATAATGAGCGCCATGTTGTTTACAAAGGGTGTAATACGGTTTGTTACGTTAAGAATACGCAATGTGAGTGAGCACCAATATATTATTGAGAATGTACAGAATATTTGCTGATACCATCCCATTAAAAAAAAACTTTAAAAGTTATGTAAATAACTACTGAATAAAATAACTTACCCGATGTTTTTTTATAGTCAAACTGTAAAATATGTTTAAAATGCATTTCAATAGAAATAGTACTCATTGTCTATGTATTCGTGCACACTAGGAAGTATTCGAGTATCCTTTCCCAGAAACAGGTGGACAGTCGCCAGTAGAATTATATGTATTGAAAGAAATAAATACAGGACAGCTAAGGCCAACAGCTTCGTAAAGGCAAAAGACAATTACTATGTATCATACTCAACTGCCAGGAACATGAGGAGAGTACTTGGTTGTCGCCGTTACAGATGCTAGGTTTATAACTTCTTAGGCTGTCGAACATGATAAAGAAATGATGTTCCATCTCCATAATTAATGTGGCTACAGTACACCCAAAGCTGTCGTTGGACATATTTTGTGGTGAGACCCAGTATCTTCCACGGGGCGACCCTCAAGAATTATTATTTAAGTAAACTGTCCACCGAGGAAATCGAACTTGTGTACTCGAGGACCGTGAAACTGTTTAACGCATTCAATAACCTCTAACTCAGAGGCGCACTTAAACAAGGATTATTAGATTTGTCCTGTTGAATTAACATTTGGGATGCGACTTTTCGAACCACAGGGTGTCAACCGATAGTTAGCAGCTCGTAAAGGACACAGTCAGTCATTTTAGTAATTGTGTGAGACAGCTGGTGTCAGACATTTGAAGCAAGCTTTAGGGACTACATCGGGCGCGCTCACTCCTCCTCCCCCCCCCCGGGAACCAACGTATACATACCCCAGCCCTGCCTTAAAATGTTGCAGGCAAAAATGGGGGTGGGGGGGGGCTCAGGTACTTTAAGTCCCCCCTACTCTCCCTCCACACACGAACAATTTTTTATTAAACAGAACAATATTTTTCTTGAGTACCGACGAGTTCAAGAACTTCTCATTCTCGCAGGCAACGTATATTTTATCTTTATACCTCAAAGCTGCGAACAAAGGGAACCAAATTTCAAAGCAGCGGAAGTAAGAGCAGTTATTCAAACAGCCCCAGAACCAAAGCACCAGGTCTGGATGGAATTAACACAGAAGGGATCCAAGCATGCTGAGAAGTGGGTGTTAAATGGCTTACTAGCATTTTTAATAAAGCTTGGGAAGAAAGAAAAGTCCCAGCTGAGTGGCAACAGGCACTAATAGTACCGTTGTTCAAAATGAAAGGTAATAGGAGAGAATGTGTAGCATACAGAGGTGTATCACTACTGAGTCACGTAGGAAAAATGTATGCCAAATTACTAGAACAGAGAGTTAGACCCATAGCTGAACAACAGCTGAGTGCATCACAATTTGGTTTCAGAAAAGGCAGAGGATGCACAGATGCATTGTTCACTCTGAGGCAAGTGTGTGAGAAAGCCACTGAGTATAATACCCAACAGAATATTGTGTTTGTAGATAAGGAAAATGCTTTCGATATAGTGGATAGAAACAAAATGTGGCACAGAAGATGGTATAATTTACAGAGAAATAGAAACCAGATTTCAGAAAGCAAGTGCACTTATATACCAATGGTCAGCATTATTAAGACATCCAAGCATAGCTATGAGTGCAAAGAGACAGATTATAAATAGCATATTCATTCCAACATTAAGCTACAAGTGCCAAACATGGACACTATCTAACGACCATTTACGCAAAGTCACCACCTGCGCGATAAGATGCCGGAGAAAAGCAGCCAACCGAGTGAATAATGAAAATATCAGGCAAATTGTGGGAACGACACCTTGTACTAGATTATCGAGAAACCGCAGATCAAGTGGTTTGGCCATCTCGTTAGAATGCAGCAAGATCAAATACCATCACAAGCACTACATCTCAGAAGATCAGCTACAAGAGCAAGAGGATGGCCGCGGAAAATTATGGATCGACAACATTAAAGACACTCTACGCCTTCACGGCATGACAATAGCCAGTGGCAGCCAGCGTGCACTGGATCGCAAATTATTCCTCCCCACGCCGCTTAACGGCAGAAGTGGTTTATGATGATGATAATGATGATGATTATGACGACCGACGAGACGATCGCAGTTGACTGTATACATACAAAAACGGGGCTGTCCATGTGAAAATGCGACATATGTCACCCTATTTGCTATTCACAGGCTGTATTCAATGACTGACATCGCAATGACTTGAGTAAGTGTTACAACATCCCTTATTATCCGCACACAACAGCCCTATGGATAAAGCATTAACAAACGCCCCTGCCAATGTATCAGAAATCACAATTCGTTTCACTCCGAACTAATTTGTAAAGAAAACATAGGCATAGACAGATATGTAGAAGGAAATCCATATTGTGCTTGCTTGCTCCTCGATGGAGTTCGCTATTGCTTCGAACAACCTACAGAAAAGGTAGTAACAGTAACACGTAGATGATGGAAGAAATATACAGAAGAACGGGTCGCATTTCATGAAAATAATTAATCAAGTAACAGAAAGTATTCAGTCCAATACAGGGGTTCTGGAAAAGCTACAAATGAAAAGAAAATTAATTAAAGAAATAAAAAAAAATAGACAATTGAAATACCTTGGCCTCATTAAAAAACATAACACATTTTTAAAATCATACTAGAGAGAAATATCGAAGGAAAGAGAGCAAGGGGTAGGCAATAATACAAGCGGGAGGACAGCATCAAGAGATGGACGGGCAGCAGTCTGAGAGCGTGCACAACCAGGACACCATCTAGAGCTATTTACATAAATATATAATAGAGTCGGCCGTGAACCAGGATAAGAGAGAGTTTGTTGAAGATCAGTTGCAGTCAACTTTTACTGTGGGAACGACACCTGATTGATTGATTGACAGAAAAGGAGAACCAGCAATTCACTCAACTTCGAACTGAAGGTGAAATCCTGGTACCAAACGGGCTCATGTACTATTACAGAAACAAACCACGCAGAGTGGAAGATTGCACCGAACCCAACGATAGTCTCTAATTTAGGGGGTGAAAAGACAAATCACCTTCGTAACCCAGGGGTCAAAAGCACAACACGCTGCAGGACAGTTGAGGGAAATCACTCTCGCAGACAACACCACACGATGTCTGCTTCCATTCACCTCGCGAGGGCACGTCGAATTTTGTTGCAACAAACTTCACAATTTAATTCTAATATCCTTCGATATTTTAGCATGTCTCTTGTTCAGGTATGGATTATCATGAAACAGTCTTGCCTGTCGTTTATTACAGTAATGCAACGTCTGCTTACTAACTATATTCTTTCTGTGTGTAGTAATGAGATTGAGACTGAGTTGTTTAACCCTCTGGAGCCTTTTTTTTGAAAGTTTCGTTTCAGTGTCAGAAGACGAAGCCTTCAGGAGGAGATTCTTACAGTTTATACACACACACAAATTATAAACAAATAAAGCGTCTGATTAACATGGAAAACTATATGTGTGTGTGTGTGTATATATATATTAATATATATATATATATATATATATATATATATATATATATATATATATATATAGGCTATCCTCCAAATAACGGGCACAAAAAATGGCGGCCGCAAAAACACCCTAACAGAGCCTCAGTCACGTGTCAGTTGTGCACTTCCGGCGACTACGCCACCACCGCGTGAGCGGCATGGATTGGGGCTAAATTAGATGGCTGGGGCTCACGAGCAGCAGCTTCCACATCTCCTGCTTTTCTCGTGAGTCCTAGCCATCTAGTTTAGCCCCAATCCACGCCGCATGGGGGATACTGTCAGCGGTGGCGGTAGTCACCAGAAAACCGCAAATTAAGTCGCCGGATGTGCGCAATTGACACGTGACTGAGGCACTGTTTTTGGCCACCATCTTTTGTGCCCGTTATTAGGATGATAGCCTGTATATATATATATATATATATATATATATATATATATATATATATATATATATATATATATATATATATATATATATATATAGGTACTCTTCCAAATACGGGTCCCAAATTATTTACTGCCAAAAACATCCCTTTTAGAGCCTCAAGAGGTTATAAAAAATATGGAATAGGAACAACTAAAATATGGAAGCGGAATACGTACCAATAATCATTTAGACCATCATCATAAGTTTCCACTTCTGCCGTTAAGCGCCCTGAAATAATAATTTAGGCCATCATCATCAGTTTCCACTTCTGCGCAATATTTGAAGTTAAGCATCGTGGGGAGAAATAGTTTTCAATCCTCTGAAGCGCCGTGGGGAGGAATAACTTTCGATCCATTGAAGCTCTGTGTCGATGGGAAGCAATGTTTATATCATCATCATCAGTTAAGCGCAGTGAAATAATAATTTAGGCCATCATCATCATCAGTTTCCACTCCTGCCGTTATTGCTCGATGAATAGCAATGTTTAGAGTTAAGCGGCGTGGGGAGGAATAGTTTTCAATCAATTGATCGATGGGTAGCAATGTTCACATTCATTATCATCAGTTTCCACTTCTGCTGTGGGGATGAATAGTTTTTGATTTATTGATCGAATGGTCAGTCAATACCCGGTACGGAAACATGTGTCACCCCCCCCCCCCAACCCTCTTTTTCCCCTCCACACAGTGGAATTGTAAAAAGAAAACATAAATAAGCTACACACATTTGCACAATAATTTTGTTTTACATATTTTACTTAACATTGTGAGCAAATGTACTTAGAACCTGTTTTAAAAACAGGAAAAGACGATCGCAATGCAGAATCATACAGGGCAATTTTACTAGCATCTCACTTCTGTAAAATACTAAAAACTTTAGTCAGTCAAAGATTAAAATTTTGGGCTCTACTTGCAGATTTGGCTGGCAAGCTGGACGGCATCGGTCGGCTTAGTGGGAGTTATGTCCCTTCGCCAAACTCAAAACAAGTCGCGGAAAAAGTCACGAATCAAATGACATACTTACCTATCATCATCCGGGTGCGTGTAGGGTTGCGTACGGTTGCGTCTAGGGTTACCTATCATCCTACGGTTGCGTGAAGGGCTGCGTAGGGTGTCTATCATCGTACTACGGTTGCGTGTAGGGCTGCTTATTGCGTGTAGGTTGGTTGTTTGCGTAAGATGAGGGGTAGGGTTAGGGGTTAGGGTTAGGTCATGATGATGTACTACTGGCTCTCCGGCGTAAGTTCAACGACTGTCATGGTTTTCGAGAGACTCACGTGCTGGTCCACCATTGTCAACTACAACAATTATTTCCATCAGGAATGTTATAATTGGATGTTGAGACACACCGTGGAGCTGGGAGGACTCGATGAGACCCGCAAATCTATCGTGGTCGAAGTAGACGAGAGCTACTTCTTCCGACAAAAGTATCAGCGCGGTCGCATCCGTCACGGTCGTTGGGTCGTAGGGCTAGTAGAGCGTGAGACTGGCCGTTGCTACTTGGAGCTTGTGCGAAAATGAGATTCGGCGACATTGGAGAGGATCATAACAGATCACGTACTGCCGGGAACGACCATCGTGACTGACGCTTGGCGAGGCTACAGCAATGTCGCAAACTTAAGGCATGGCATCTATCTGCACGAGGTAGTAGTCCACCAGACCAACTTCGTCGACGTCGCGCACAGTCACATACACACACAAACAATTGAAGGCCTGTGAATGCTAGTGAAACGAACAATTCCCCAGCGACTGCGCACCAGCCGCCCGCTTTTGGCGTCATATTTGGCAGAGTTTCAGTGGCGCCACTCCCACAAGCGTCAGATTGTCGGCCACTATTTCGACCTCCTACGTGAAAATTTTCACATCTAACTATACCCCTAACCCTAAACCCTAACCCTAAACAATAACCCTAACCCTACCCCTCATCTTACGCAAACAACCAACCTACACGCAATAAGCAGCCCTACACGCAACCGTAGGACGATGATAGACACCCTACGCAGCCCTACACGCAACCGTAGGATGATAAGTAACCCTAGACGCAACCGTACGCAACCCTACACGCACCCGGATGATGATAGGTAAGTATGTCATTTGATTCGTGACTTTTTTCGCGACTTGTTTTGAGTTTGGCGAAGGGACATAACTCCCACTAAGCCGACCGACGCCGTCCAGCTTGCCGGCCAAATCTGCAAGTAGAGCCAAATTTTGCTTAGATAAAAACAGTATATATTTAACACAAAGCATATTTGTTCAGATTATTAAATTACAAGAAGAAGCCAAATCAGGATTTCAGAGAAGGGAAAAAAACTGTCTGCCTGTTTCTCGAAATATCTAATGCATTTGATGTATATTGAAGAGAGGGCTGCCTTATACTTGC
This sequence comes from Candidula unifasciata, assembly GCA_905116865.2. Taxonomy (NCBI): domain Eukaryota; kingdom Metazoa; phylum Mollusca; class Gastropoda; order Stylommatophora; family Geomitridae; genus Candidula; species Candidula unifasciata. The sequence goes on along the minus strand of CAJHNH020000437.1, from coordinate 186,303 downwards.
AACAATTCCATATCTATGGTTATGGTTGTAAAAGTACCAAGATGTGTAGTAGAAATGACACAGCCTAGGAGACCTTCTTGGCTACAACTTATCTAAACACAAGAGGATGTTCAGCATCAATAAAGTGTGTACCACCAGCTAGTGTGGTCACTGAGAAAATGAAATGACAGACCGAAAAGAAGGCAGAAAAAATAAAAATACAATACACTTTCCGTCAAAGAAAACTGGCAACTCTGCCAATAGTATTTGACAGTTTTATGTTGAAATTGTGGCAGAACAGTTGTAAATACTGTCTGAAAACATGTTCTTTGTGACTGTGGCGCCACTGAACATGCAGCTGCCAACTTCGTGAATTTCTTGAGTTAGTTTGGTCTGTCACGACCATACCATCAACCTTTCGTGCATTTATGATCAGTAATCACTGTCTGTCAAGAAGAGAAAAAACATCGACAATCTAAACGAGTTGAACATCAAGGAGAACTGGCTCATAAACAGCATCCTGTCCTGAAAGTTGAAGTATTTTGACCGCATCAGGCGTCATGGTGGCTTGAAAAAAAACGGTGGTGGAGGAAGCAGTTTTTGGAAGTCGAGGCAGGGGTCGACCACCCCGAAGATGGATACAGGACATTGAAGATGCATTGACATTGAAAGCACATGGGGCCGGAGAGCTGGCTGAATTGAATTGAACTTAGAAAACAAAAATTATAAAGCTCCTCAACTCTTTCAGTCTGCTCCTGATTGAGCGGTGACTATATCGAGTCCTTGTTTATGTGCTGACTCTAGGTCGTTTTGTTTTTTGTAGGCGTTTGGTTGTGCCTTGATTACCGATCTTACTGTTTGTCCTTTCCTTTTTGCCTGTGTGAGCTGTTACGCACTCTGTCCGTGATTGTTCCTTGGCTGTTTCCTTGTACACCACATCGAAATCGATAAGCTTGTCACTGAGTTCCCCAACACGGCTCCTTTTCAGGGCCCCACTTAAAATCTTTTTTGTGCTTTTTATTTTTTGCATCTTACATGTGTAAGTGCGTTAAGCGTTTTTGTTTTTTCTTTTTTTTTGGCCTTCATTTTTTTGGTTTGGTTTTTATTTTTTTTTTGCCCTTTTTTTTTTTTTTTTTCAATTTTTTATCCAGTTTTATTCTGGCCACACATGGTATAGAAGTAGTGGGGATGTAACACAGTTTATGCAAAAAAATTAAGAGAAAATTGAAAGCTTGAAAAGCTGAGTAGGACATAAAGCAAGGTCGAAGAAGGGAGAGAGATAGATAGCTTGCTAGGTGAGGGGAGATTGCTGTCGGGTTTGATGGCCGCGTCCGTTTGTCTGATCGCTGGTTGGTTGTTTCCTCCAGGTCGTGGCGATTCATTCTAGGATGGGGTTGCGGATTGAGAAATTGCTATGCGGTTGTCGACTATCGTGCGGTTCCCCCCTGTAGTTCTGCTAATGAACTGTTTGACGAGCGCTTCCAGGGCTTTGTCGCTCGTGGTGTGCAGCCACTCTGTGAGGGATACTTTCTTTTTGTGGGTCGCACAGTAGTCGAGGATCGGTTTTCGAGAGATGTTATGCTTTTTGCATTCTAACATGTAGTGGCCTATTGAGTTTCGGCACCTGCAGGTAGGGCACGTTGGGTTTTTGTATACATCGGCCCAGTGTCCCAGCCTCAGATTCCAGAGTTTGTTGACGGTCGGGATTTTCGTTTGTTCTTTTATCTGAGGCTGGGGCCTTGGTTTCCTAAGTAGATTGAATGCATGTCTTCCCTGCTTGCAGTTATGCCACTGGATTTCCCAGGCTTTTAGCAAAAGTTGTTTAGTGGCTGCGCGGCCTTCGGATTTGCTTAGTCCTATGTTTAGTACATCGGCGCTGTTGATGCCTTGTTTGGCAGCTAGATCGGCCGCTTCGTTTCCAGCTATTCCTTTGTGGGCTGGAATCCAACATATTGTTAGTTCACATCCTTTGTTTTTTAGCTCCGTTGCTGCCGCAAGTATCTCTTCTTTGACGTCTTGTCTAGAGCCTCTGCTGAGGTCTTTGAGAGCTAATACTGCGGCCAGTGAGTCTGTGAGAATGTGAACTCTGGCCGGGGGGTTGGCTAGGGCGAGGCCGATTGCTACTTTGATGCCGATAAGTTCGGCTGTGCAGATTGAGGTCCCGTCAGTGAGGTTGAAACTTTGTGTTACACCGAGCTGTGGGGCGAAGATGCCTACCCCGACTTTCCCCTCCTCATTTTTAGAGCCGTCGGTGTAAATCTTGACGCTATCAGTCGCGAGGTGTTCCAAATACTCTTCTGCTATTTTTTTGGCTTCAGCCCTATCGGTCTGTTTGGTGATTAGTTTAGTTAGGGAGGTGTCGGTTGCCGGTGGGGACAGTTCCCATGGGGGGAAGGTTGCTTTGATTTTGATGGTGTCCTTGAAGGCTCGGTCTACACCGCTTCCTTCCACCGTTCTCGCTAGGAGCCAGGCTACCGGTTCCTGGAACCGTGGAGATTTGCCGCTCCCATAGTGGTGCAGGTTGGGGAGAAATGCGTCCCTGGCGGGGTGTTCCGGGTCGACGTTGGCCTGCATCCAGTAGTTGATGGCCAGTTGTCTGCGCCTAAGATTAAGGGGCGTCACTCCGAGTGCAACTTCCATTGTGGCTCTGCTGGTGCCAGGACCAGTTCCTATGATGGTAGCTAGGGCTTGCCTTTGGATGCTTTCGAGGCTATTTTTGATGTTGTCAGCTGTTGAATCGTACACGATGGAGCCGTACTCCAATCTGCCTCTGATAAATGCCATGTAAAATTGAGCTGATTGATTATCATGATGAATCAGTTTAAATATTCTCCTACCAGTGAAAGAATGAGTAATTACAGTATTGCCATTTTAATCTCAGTAAAGTGTACTGAAAAATATATACATAAAATAAATTCTTAATTTGTCTCATACAAGCTTTTAATATTACTTATAATATCAAAATCTGGTAATTACCAGATTACCAGATTTTGATATTATAAGTAATATTAAAGGAGTAATTACAATTTTTACCAGCATAAAATGATACCAAAAAAAAAAGTCTGGAAAAAATATCTATCATGTGCATTTGAAAATATCATCCCCAGTTTTAGCCCTCTCAATCATTAAGAGTTAAGTTTATAAAGAAAAGTAAATATTTTTTATTTTTGTTATGTTAAAAGAATGTTAAAAACCACCTTTATAAAAAAGATGGCACTTGAAAAACAATTATGAAAAACCTACCCACCAGATTTATATTGATGATACTATTTCAGAACAAGGGTCTGGTTTTAGGAATATATGAGCCAAAAGAAAAAGATGGACAGTTTATCTTCACCCCAGCTACTGCCCAGTATAATGAAAGCATTGGAGGCAAGCTAGAAACAGTCTTGAAGACGTATGATTTTATTTATTTTAACTTTCTTTTATGTGTGATGAGTTTAACAATTGATAATCATTTTTGACCAGTATTTTGTATAAATGACTGCAGTAATGCATGAGCAACTAGCATGCTTGCCTGCTGGTCAGATGGCCCTTGGTTCTAATCCTCATTGTGGCAGATTAAAAAAGTAATGGACCAGGGCTCCCATTCTGGCTCAGCTTTAATGAGTACCAGAAAATATTATAGGAAGCAAAGGCAGCTGGCATCATACTGTCAAGTACCAATTAAAAAGTAGATTATCTGTAGACTAACATTGATACACCCCAGTGCTTACTTCAGATCATTGATTAAAATGAGGTAGAGGGTACAGCTTATTCTCCTGATCTTGTGAACAGGGGAATAGACATCATGTACAATATAAATGCCAGTGCAGCATTTCTCAGAGCGACGTCTGCACACATTGTGGAAGTATTGCAAGAATGTTTCTCACAAGTCTGACATCACACAACATTTCATTGCTTCTGTGTTCCTCCTCTTTTGTTTACACAGTTTTTGTCTCTTTGTTATGTCATTCTGTCTGTATGCCCTAACCATTATGATTCCAGTAATTTGTGCTGAATTAAGCAGATTAATAAAAGGATGCACACAAGCTGTCCACCTTCCACCACACATGTCTACATAGAATTATCCAACTTTTCTGGCCAGATACAATCTCAAACACTAAACTACTTCAAGTCACAAACCAAGAAACTATAGACAGTATGATAACCAAGAGAAGATGGAGATTACTTGGCCACGTTATGAGAATGAATCCTGATATAGCTGCCAAAACAGCTCTCACATGGATACCAGAGGGAAAGAGAAAACAGGGGCGCACAAAAACAACATGGAGACCAAGGATGGAGAGTTACCTTAGTGCGGCATCTGTGACGTGGAAAACTGCACTGAAGATTGCACAGGACAGGAAAGCATGGAAAGTCCTCTCTGAAGCCTCATATGCCACTAGGCATAATGAGAACTGATGATGACTGATAAAACAGATTATGAATTTTCTTGCTGTTTCTACCTCTTCTTCCTCTTTTTGCATTTTTAGTGGGTCCAAAGATTTGTGCTAAGACTATTCTACAGATTTACTCACAATAATTTAGCTGCGGAAGTAAAAGGTCAGTCCTCATACATCTATATAAATGTCTAGCAGGAATTAGTTGTGAAATGATATATGCTTTCAAAACCACCATATTGTCACTCTTGCATACATTTTAGGGCTGGGAGGAAGTTGAAAACTGGCAAAAGTAGGCTGCTGTATGGTGTAGATGGGAATTATTCTGCAATTGCTGTGGCTAATCTAGGCAAGCTGGATGCTGGGTATGATGAATTAGAACAGCTAGATCAAGGAAAGGAGAACATTAGAACAGCAGTTGCTAGTAAGTAAACTGTATAGTTTGTGTTTAGGGGAAAATGTTCTTTTGTCATTACAAATAATAGTTTCCATTGCTATCAGTACAACATGTTCATGTGCTCCTCAAGTTTATGGAGGATTTTTTAGTTTCTTGTTATTTGATTGATTTAGCTTGTTCCATCTGAAACAGTTGATTACTTTAAAACTAACAAATGTTTGTATCTTGAAGAGTTCATATAAGACCTTTATTGAACAGAAGGTAAAATAATGGGATAAACTAACACTTGATCAAATTGTAATGATTTATATTTGTTCTGAAGTATTTTTATTTTAATTAATTCAAATAGAGAGATTTTTTCACAATGGTTCAGATTAGGGATTGAAAGATGTGAATTCACTAGGGCATAAACTTTACAAGCTTAAATTAGATACACATTACAGACACCTAAGCAGATGGTTTGTTTCATTTTACAGTTGCTGTGAAATTCTATTTCAGGTGCCGTACTGAGTTTACGAGATGTTGGAGAGACACAGATCTATGTTGAGCCTTGTGGAGATGCTGAAGGTAATGCTCATCATGATCATATACTTTGCATATTGTAAAAAAAAAAAATGCATAACGGGCACAAACCAGTTACGTCTTCAGATGAAACGCAGAAGAAGAAGAAAAATGGCTCATCTAACCTTTATCTTTGTGTCAGGCTGTTTGTGTTTAGGGCAGCTAGCCTGCAGATTATCTGATGAAGGAGGTGGTTTCTGTGACTGGTTCAGCAGTGGACAGGAGCGATATCATCAGTGCCATGCAAGGTGCATATCATGAAGAAGATTATGGCAATCATCAGCATGACTCAGTATTCCTGTCTGGGTTGTGCGTAACCTGGTGTTGCCAGACATGAACAATTCACTCAGGACACAAAACTTTGATAAGTCAACACATAATGGGCATGACAATTCATTTTACACTTGTGGAGTAGTTAAACAATTACAGAAAGTTTACTTGGTTGGTAAAGAGGACATTCTAATTTTTCAACCTTGCTGTGGATTGGTTTGTCAATGAAACTCACACGTGTACCATTCATCATACATGATTGTGTGACAGGATGTTTCAAGAAGTCATTTGTGTCTAAACAGATGGCTTAGAGGATAAATAAGATTAGGAAAATATGGCAACTTCATGACAGGATTTGAGTACTGATGGACTAAATTGTTTAATATGCAGTGAGGATGATCTGTCGACTGACCGCTCTATTATACATGTATAAACAGTGTTTATGTGCACTGAAAATGGACAGTTGATAAGTAGATATTTTGTGATGATTTACGTCACGGGTGTGAACACTATAGCCCACTGCCAAAACTGGCCTGTGAAGCTGGTGTTCAATTACTATACAGCCTAGTTCTTCTCTCTCCCCCCCCCCCCCCCCCTTTTCCAATTCTCCATTATTTTGCTCTCTGCATAATAAATCTGCTAATAAATAATTAGCTTCAACATATACTTTTTAGAACATATACAAGAGCTTTAGTGGTTGAGTGTGTCTGGCCAGAGCATAGCAACAGATTACAGAATTGTCTACAGATTATCAACAGATTATCTTAGATTATACCACAAAAATTGTTACAAGGACATTTAAGTGCTACATTAATTTTGGATCTGTTTACATGGCCCATGACAAGGTTGGCATTTCTGAATTTGGCCTGCGACCTAAAAAGGTTGCCCACTCCTGATTTACATCTAATTAAAAATCCAAAGAAGAAAATAGTACAGTAGACAGAACTGTTACCCACTATATTGTTACTTTTTCTTTAGCTGCTGCAGAAGGAAGTGCCTTGTCATTATTCTCCTACGATGAGCTTAAACAAGAGGATAAACGGAAGCCAGCAGTTGATGTCTTAATTTATACTGCCGGAAATAATGATGAGTATGCCATTCTCATCCTATTAGTAAATATAAACAAAAGAAAACTTACAGGACGTTTTAAGACTAGACATAAAGACTTTAAAACTACAAAGAACTCATTTTGTAAAGCTAAGACTTTTGCAAAGCTAAGACATGTTAAGGTAAATATTGGAAACTGTCTTGCACATATTTCTTTTTATTTTCATCATGTTCTCTGAAATTTCCTAGTCTCCTATGAATAAACTCTAAGGACAACAGCTGATTTGAACCGAATATCTGGGTAAACAAATTTAGTTTGTTTCAGCAGTGACACACAGAAAAGTTTCTACTTCTTCTTCTTTTTCTTTGTTCATCGACTGTAAGTTCTGGTGGAACCTGGTTGTTCATCCATTTGGACTTTGGCTTTGTGCCAGAGCCTGAGTTTTGCATGTACATCCGTTTATTGGCTTATTTGTATACAGTTGGTTGTTCCTTGCTGCTCGGGCAGATGCACTCCGACTTTGAAGGAAGCCCCTAATTAGTTGACTACTATGACATGCTTGTTGGGAAGGCATTGGGTAGACCCAATGCTTGTTTGTCCCACAATTGGTCCCTCGAACCCACATGAGGACAGTACAGTTTCAACACATGGACATGACTTTCTTGCCTATCTAGAGGCCGACCTCTACTACGTTATAAAGATGTGTTCAAGCGGGACATAAAGGATACAGGTATTGAGGCGGACTCATGGGAACAAAATGCCATGGACCGTGTTGTGTGGAAAGGGCATATCAGGAAGGGATGAGACTGAAGGAAGAAATGATTGCAAAAAGGATGAGAGCTGGGCGTCTGAAAAGAAACAAATGTTGACAAAAATGGTCCTGAAATCGCATACTATAATTGTGGAAGACTTTTCTTAACACTGGCGGGTCTTGCTTGTCAGACTTGCCATCGCCATGGGCTGTGAGTCTCATGCCTCCTCATAGCACATTATAACACTATCGTCTGGAAAGATGGAAAGGTGCCAATGATGAGATGGGAAACAAATGTTTACAGTTGTTTTTCATTGATCATTTACTATCAGATGTACTATACTCAGGACCAAAGATTTGGTAATATTTATATATATGTGTGTGTGTGTATATATATATATATATATATATATATATATATATATATAAAAAAAACTTTCAGTATTTATAAAGTTAATGAAAACCACAGAGATGACATTTTGTTCGAACATAAATATCATATTAAATGTATTATAATTAGTCATACATTCAATTGGGAACAAGTTAACAGTTAATACATTAGTTTAAGACATGTAGTAAAGATGACTAACAACAATTAAGTGCTTGCTATCTTGACCCAACCATAACAAGATGGCATCAGTATATTATAGAGATTTGTGACATTCCTGACTAAAAAAAAGTGGTTTTTGTTTTTCCCCACCTTCCTCCGACTGCACTGTCATAATAACTTGTACACAAATAATTTCCAAACTTAGTTTAAGTGTACTTATATCCCTTGAGTGTGTTTAGTAACTTCTCCATATTTGCCTTTATGTGTGTTTTTCTATTAATATGAAACTAGTGTTTCTATTTTGCAGTTACAAAATATATAAATAATAATTAACAGCTGAGAAAATCATGACTTACCTGAAGAAAACTCAAATAGAATTTTGTGAGTACCATGTATATTTGGCTAATTTTAGTTTAATTTGTGTTAGCATAATAAGAGGAATGATGCGTTGAACAGCGAGTGTTACATTTGCGTTTTATAAAATATTCTCAGATCTGCAGTCAGGCTCAACTGGTCAAGAGGGCTGACACTTGCCGAGGGTCAGAATTTTGCCAGACGTTTGAAAGAGACCCCGGCAAATTTGATGACCCCTACAATTTTTTGTGAGGAGATCACAAAGAACATCTCCAAACTTCCAAAATGTACAGTAACTGTCAGGTGTGTGTGAGAAAATAACAGATATTAGTTTTACATGTTGCAATAGTAATGTTTCTTGGATATCCTATTCCCCCCTTTTGAGTTATGATGAGGATATGTCGAGTTTTGGTTTTTCAGATACTGAATATTTATGTTGGATTAATACCTTTGTCTGGGAGCCACCAGTGTGTAGCGGCTAGAGGCTCGCCTGTGGATCTGAAGGCCGCAGGTTCAAATTTGGTGAAACTATGGGGGTGACTGCAGTCAAGCTAATACAAGGAATTCCAGAGAAATTTGGCTAAAAAGCTCAACAAAATGGGAAAGAGGAAAACGTGCACAAAACAACACAACGTAACGTTTCGGCCGGGCAGCCTTTTTCAAACATAAGTGAACTACACAAACGAGGAATGGAGAGTATGTAGATCTCTTATGGGTGACGTGAGCGACGTTTAAAAAAATGTGATGCGGAATAAATGAAATAAAATAAAATAAACGATGGCTAAAAAATATAGTCACACAAAAAAACAGTAGTATTTTTAATATATAATATAATACTGGGAATAAAAGAAATACAAATGGTTATGATACATAAATGATACTGATAAGAAATAGAATAAAGTAATAATATGAAATAAAATAAAATAGAATAATTAACATTTAAAATGTGCCAAGATTATAACTATTTAGATGAAAGTATGTTGGATATTGATACCACTTGGACTAAGAATGCCAAGGCTGTGGATAATGCGATTTTCCAAAGCGAGGCAGGTAGTATGATCGCCAGAGCAAGATTTTAATGCTGTGACAGATATATCATCTTTACCGCTGTTGTCAGGGCTATTAAAATGGAGAGGGATTGGTTTGAGTGTCTTCTTATCGATATCGGAGAGGTGTTCCCGGAAACAATCAGCTAGCTTCCTGCCAGTTTCCCCAATGTATGCCTTGCTGCATCGTTTGCAGGTAATTGCATAAATTACGTTGCGGGATTCACAAGTAAAAGGTTCCCTAATTTGAAAAGAACCATTAGGGAAACTGACCGAAGGTTCAAATTTGCATGGTGCTGGAATTTGTTTTTTCAAGCACGACCTTGACATTCAGGTCGACCCAGTCTTAAATCGGTGCCAGGTACAATTCTTGGAAGCAAAGGCAGCCGCAGGATGTTGGCCACATCAGCTATCGAGTGCTGTTTGATGTACAAAAATATGAGCCTAGCTTCATATGCCCGATGTGTCTTTGGTGTGTAAAGGGACCCTTACATTTTTTTTTAACTTTATAACTTTGGTTGTTAGCCACAGTAGCAGAGCCCATAAGTCTTGGGTTTCAATCCTCAGCAGAATGATTGTGGGGGGAAAAAATGGCTTTGGCTCCCACGTCAACCTAGCCTAAATTAGGTGCCAGGAAATGTGCTGGGAAACAAAGATGGGCGGCATGGGGTTGATATCACCACCCAAAGACTGGTCTGTACAAATGTGGATTTAGCATCAAATGCCCGGTGTGCTACTGGTGTGAAAAGGGTCCTTGACCTGCTTACCTTTTATTCAATGCCTGTATCTAGTTAATATGGCATTGCTTATGTGTTAATTAAATCATTTGATTATATATTGTAGATTTAATTACAGGGAAAAAAATGATATTCATATTTTCTGTTCTGGCAGTGGGTATGTTTAACTGCAAAAACTTTTTTTATTGTTGTTATTTTTACTCTGCAATCATAATATCCTCCTGTATACACATTTTTGCTCTTGTGACGTACTGTTTATTCTGTCAACTCAGTTCTAATTCACATCGTCATCATGCCTTATAATAAGATTTATTACAGTATCTGCTCCTCATCACATGCAAATGTATACAGTCATCCGAATGTGTCAAAAATTTCTCATTAAGTCACACAAGAAACATGACAACAGATCAGTTTATAGAGAATATCAGTTGTTTGTTTGAATCAAAGTAAAGGGTATCACTAAATTAAACAATATGATTTACAGTCTCTGTGATCGTGTTAAGACATAAGTGTGAAAACAGCTGATATTGTCATTCTTTAAGGCTACAGTGGATATGATATAAGTAATGGTGGTTTAATAACACAAGATCAGCAGAAAAGCATGACAAGTGGGTGAAACAAACATGGCTGTGTAGAATGAGATGTAGGCAAAAAAAGAAGATAGGTAGAGGTAATAGAATACATATGTGCCCACACAAAATGACTCTTGTTTTACTTATGACTGCATGCTTAGGTCAAATAAGTTTTAATTAATGATGCAGTAAAAATATATTCATATCTTTATGTTGATTATTTTTTATCACTTAGTCATTACAACAGTGAGAAGGATAATTTACGATATACATTCCTATTTCTGTAGAGACCAAGCTTGGGCAGAATCTATGAAAATGGGATCTTTCCTTTCTGTAACAAGAGGATCTGAGGAACCACCCAAGTTTCTAGAAATTGATTATCAGGGTGGCAAACCTGAGGATCCACCAGTTGTCTTTGTTGGCAAGGGAATTACCTTTGACAGGTGAACATCAATGTGGATTCTTGTATCCTCATCCATAAAGTCACAATCTTTCATTCATGCCAAGCTGTAAAAATGTAGAACATAAAAGGTTCTTGTAGTTTTACCAGTAACATAACTGTCCATTCATTGCTGTGTGCAGTTGTTAATGTTTTGTGATTCTTGGGTGATGTGTTTGCTAGTTTCTCGACACTGCTTGGCTGGTATCCTTGAAGGGTTATCTTGATGTCCTAAGAGATACAGGCTATTTTATGGCCCTAAGTATGTTGGTTGTGTCTTTATAATATTTTTTTCACTTGATGGAATTAAGTTTATGAGACCTTGAAGCATGGAAAGAGAATCATAGAAGATGGCAGATTCTGTGGATGTGCAACCAAGGTTTGCGTATTTAGAAGTCATAAGTGAAATACATTCTGATAGCATGCATCATAGTTGAAGCAGTAAAGCCAATATAATGCAGAAAGCTATAAGATATTTATTGAAGCCTTGAAGGCTGATCCATGGTTCAGTCTTTAGAGGTCACTTGTTTCTAATAAAAATAAAATGTGAGTGCTAAATCTGCTGACGTATTTACTGAAGGATTCATTTATGGGCTATTTATTTGGTGTAGTTTGCTTACTTGTTTACTGAGGGATTCATTTATGGGCTATTTATTTGGTGTAGTTTGTTTACTTGTTTACTGAGGGATTCATTTATGGGCTATTTATTTGGTGTAGTTTGTTTACTTGTTTACTGAGGGATTCATTTATGGGCTATTTATTTGGTGTAGTTTGCTTACTTGTTTACTGAGGGATTCATTTATGGGCTATTTATCTGGGCTAGTCTGCTGACTTGTTTACTGAGGGATTCATTTATGGGCTATTTATCTGGGCTAGTCTGTTTACTGAGGGATTCATTTATGGGCTATTTATCTGGGGTATCTGTTGACGTGTTTACTGAGGGAATAATTTATGGGATATTTATCTGGGCTAGTCTGCTGATGTGTTTACTGAGGGATTCATTTATGGGCTATTTATCTGGGGTATCTGTTGACGTGTTTACTGAGGGAATAATTTATGGGATATTTATCTGGGCTAGTCTGCTGATGTGTTTACTGAGGGATTCATTTATGGGCTATTTATCTGGGGGTATCTGCTGACGTGTTTACTGAGGGAATAATTTGTGGACTATTTATCTGGGGTAGTTTGAAAGTTGCATTTGGTGGGTAGTCAAAAACGTGTCTGAATTCCTGGCTGTATTCTGGTAGATGATGTTTGATCTTAGATCTTGCACTAAATATAGTGAGGATTTGTATTTCAGTATTTTTCTCAGGATGATCTTAAGACCAATGCCTGAATCTTTCTGCTGCTCAGGTTCTCTGTGATGAAGTTGTCAAGCTGTTAGCCTTGCACCCTGAAGGTTGTGGGTACATTTTACCGCAATGTTATTCAGTTCATGAGCGCAGTTTATATAGGGACCCCTGGGATTGTTGTTGGACCTACAGTGTTAATGCTTTATGCTCTCAGCAGGCGGCTAGCTATTCTGTGGAGAGAGACCGAGCCATATAGGATAAAGCCTAATACAATGAAGTCGGTCACTTTAACCTAATTCTACTGTTTCAATTGCCGCCATTTGTTTCTGATATCCAGTGGTTCTATATCTGCATCACTTAGGCATCTGTTGATGTTGTCCTCATGCAAAATGACAGTGAGATTTTGCTCTCTTTTACTGTGGCACTGGAAACCAAAAATAACATTGTCCTAATGTTCTGCCCACTAAGCATTATTAACAAGAGGAGAGAAACACATTTTATAGAAATAAAATATTTCATGTGTCAAGAAAAGAGCAAATGCATAAAAAATTGACAGAACACAAAATGGCAGTATTATACTTAATTGAAAAAGCAACCATTGAAACTGCTCACACGTCTTGAACATCAGCAGATGCAGATAGTGTTCCATAGAAAGCAACATCACTTTAATAATACCATAGGAGATCAACACCACAAAGAGATTGATAATGTGAAGCTTCTAGACAAAGTCCAATGATTTAAGCGCAAGTAACATAAATTGAAAAAACATGGTAATTGTACAACTAGATTGTCCATACAGTGAAATCCACAGAGTAAAAGAAATAAAAGACCATACATATAAGATATGACTAATATGGGGAGGACATTACCAGTTAGCTGTTAGAGGTAGAAAAGGAAAACCGAATATGTTGGTATGATTTGTTTGAAGGCCTATGCTCCACTACGCACAAAAGGCAGAAGAATAAGAAAACACCCTAAGCACGTCAGTATTGAAGACTTGTTGTCTTGCACAATCCTTTACTGCTATCGCTTGTTGCCAGGTATTGTCAACATTCTGTAGCAGTTTTGTTGTAAATTTTGTTTCACTTTTAGATTTGACAGAACCATTTTTCACCTTTTAAAACTTGTGAATCATATTTAGCACACAAACACAATAAAAACATTTACCTGACACTACATTGATTAGTTAATGCACTGTTAAAACTGATTGAGTCTTCCTCATATTTGTTAATGGGTCAGTACTGTGAGAGTAGAGTCATTGTTTCAATTATATAACACAATTTGTACTTTGTGTTGAATGAGTCTTCATGCTGTAAACTTCTGTCAGTCATTATTATTTTGAAACATTTCAGTGGTGGCATTTCTATCAAACCAGCAAGTGACATGGATAAAATGAGAGCAGATATGGGTGGAGCAGCTTGTGTCGCAAGTAGCATTCAGGTGGCTGCTATATTAGGCATTCCTATTAATGTGAAAGGTATTGTCACTAAATGTTGTTAATGTAAGCTAAATAAGATTAAATTGTTTCTGACTTTGGATAGTGATAATATACAGCAGGTAGAAGTGGTAGGATTCTTCCTAACCAGTTTAGCTCTGAGGTTGAGGCCGACTCAGCCTCATTTAAATGAGTACCAGATAATTGCCCAAATTTTCTAAGGAAGAAAAGATGACGAGGAAGGGGGCTAGAGCTATGTTGTGGCCTAGAATGTGTCACACCTCAGTGGCAGCTTCTGTTTCTGGCAAAGTTTCAACTTTGTATAGAGCTGATCTTGAGCTGATCTGACATCAGATTCAGCAACTTAGCTTTTAAAGGTGAGAGGATTGACTTAATTGCACTGGGTTTTATCCCTTATGGCTCAGAATGGCTAGCTGCCTGCAGAGAATGTGAACTAGCTTAAGAATAACATTTGGTTAGCATGAACATATTTGTTGCCTTAACATGGATGTATTATTATTATTATTAATTAATCCCAGTTAACAGACTTTTTGTGTGTTCAACACCAACTTGTTTTTTTTTTGGGGGGGGGGGGGGGGAGGGGATTGGGGGGGTCCTTGGAATTTGTGTTAACGAGGTTTACTGTAATAATATTGAAACAGCTTAGGTAGCGCTGCAGTGATGTGAACACTCGTAGATCAGGTAATACCACCAGGGTGTGACCAAAAAAAAGCTGACATGAGTACATAAATTGTCATCAATCAGCAGTCCTTTATAGAATGTCACTGTCTTTGTGGTACTGCTGCAAATCTCTGTCTCTAGCCAGTTCTCCAGCCGTTCCTGCCTGTGCCTTATTTTCTGGAAACTGCATCCCCCACCCCCACCACAAATACATGAACCAAAACGCATACAGTTGCAGTTTTTACATTCACAAGGCCTTACTACATTTCAGAGAGAACACATAAGACATGCACAGTTATGAAATGATTGTACGGGACAACAGAATATGTTACTTTTATACCATATACCCTAAACATGTTGTAGCAAAGAAAGGGCTCATTAACTTTACTGTTTGTACCCACAGGGAAGTGAGAAGCCACTTGGTAGGACTGCCAGTATATATAATTTATTAGGATTTTATTCCTAATTTGCACTAGTTAATTTGGTTTGAATAATCCTGCTCAGGTCTGATCCCGTTGTGTGAGAATTTACCAAGTGGAAAAGCCACCAAGCCTGGAGATGTAGTCAGAGCTATGAATGGCAAAACAATACAGGTACAAAGTGCTGTTTGTTCCATTATGCACAGCAGTCATATTCCATGAAGTTTCAGTGTCTTCAAGATGTAATTTGCTTTTTTTTTTCTCATTTTAAAATCTCCTCAGAGAACATAGTTACATTATACTGATTTCTTTATTCTCTTTTTCAGCAAAGATTTATGTATATTTACAACGTAGCCCTTAAGCCAGCCTCCTTCATAATAGTTCTAACCACCAAGGTGAAGTTGACATTTCTTTTGCTGTCATAAAATGCTCTGGGCATCAAACCAGCCACTTCTCAGCCTTTAAATTTAGGGTACTGTTATTTAATTCTAAATTAATATTTGTGCATTTCCCAATCTTTCTTATATGCTTTATTTTGTATAAGCTCTTCCTGAAGTATTTTTACTATATAATTGTACTGGTTTCTTATTAACCTTGGCTGTTATTTAATGATTAGTCTGATTATACAATAAAAATAAAAATTGATCAAAAGCAAGGCAGCAGGTTTAAAGGAGGAAAATCTTGGATGGGTCACACTCAGGACATTATTCACCAGGTGTTTTCAGTTGAGGGCATAAAACCTGTAAGGAATAGGTATGAGCGCTGTACAACTTTTTCTGTTTGCATCCGACTAAGCAGAAAATGAAGGCAACAAAGTCTGACCACTGTGGAGGAAGAAGTGCAAGTTTTGATTGTTGTGAATTCTCTAAAGGGGGACACTGTCATTTACACCGATGGGTCTGTGGTTTGTTTGCCAGATAAGCTTATGGGCTTTTACTGCTTTGATTGGAATTAGAATTGTGAAGCAGGATTTTGGTGCTTGGAAAACAAGAATAGACTAACTGCCTCCCAAATAAGCATGTAAAGGTAAAGCTACTGTGGAGGGTGGACGTGCCTGTCGCGTGCGAATGTGCACTAGAACGCACCGGTACGGAGTGAGCAAATAAGACGTCAAAACAATACGTAACGTTGTGAAGGTATTGTTGTCAAAGGCAGTTGATGTTTATAGTCCGAAGGAGACGGACGTGTGGATCCTTGAGGACGCTTTACCCCGGGATCCCACGGAAGCAAACGTTATATAAAGTTGGATCCTTGAGGACGTTTTACCCCGGGACTCCAAGATAGACCTCAGCAGGAAGCTGGTGAACGTTGCATTTCGGCAGTAAGCCGGTATACCTTCATTATTTAATTCAGACGGATGAACTGAATACAAAGATGATTGTCTGGATCTCAAGGTCGGACTGCAACCTATCGTGAGGACATATCAGTCCATGGATGTACGAGCGAGCTTTGGTTGAATGAATCTTGATTAGTAACTGCACATTTTCTCCTTGTGTTGATCATCGTTATTGTCAATACACAAATGGAACTTTAAAAAGAGTTCTCGTTCCGCTACGTTTGGAAGCTTCAGCATTCATCATGTTGTGTTACTCTTGGCCAGTGGCATGTTAAGTGTTGATGCCATTTGTTACATTGCGACGCCCCTAGTCACTTTTAGGCTCGTCACAATCAATCAAGCCTATGCACGTTACAGTGCCATGGACCAGACTAATACAATGAAGTAAGACGAGAACTAAGTGATGACTGAATTTGCAACCTCAACCAGACTGCATGTTAAAAGGGGCGTGGCCAGACAAGATCACTATGCAGGAAGCCAAAGAAGAATAAGAAATCAACATGGGACTAGTGTTGTCAGCCGTTTCATGATGCAGGATTCACTGAGGAGTGGGGGGTGGGGCAGGAGGGGGGGGGTCTAGCACTTACCGATTGAATTGTTTGATGTACATTGAGGATAGCCTGTTGACTAAATGACTGTTAATTATTCTGTTGTTATTTTTCCATTGTTAAAAGTCTGGTCAAAATGTTTGGTTGTATTTGTGCCTGTTTTTTCCTTTGTGAGTTTTCCAGTTCATGCTGTCTAGTTATTTTACAATGCATTTAGTCAGTGTAACAGGGATGCTCTTGTGCTTTTCATACTTAATCCCTCATTAGGCCTGTTCGGCTGGAACAGTTCTTCTTCTTCTTCTTCTTCTTCTTCTCTTTCACCTTGTACCTCAGTCAAGTGTCAGGGAAAGTTGTAATGTTTGTTGATGAGCTCTGTCAAGAGCAGTATTAAGATTGATATTCATTTCTGTAGGGCTGTTTTTAATGCCATCACTCCATATTTTCTGAGGTCTTCTGCTTGCTCTTTACCCGTTGTAAGGTTTCAGTGCTCGCTGTGGTAGATATTACCAGGGCATTTTTGTTAGGTGCCCAAACCACTTCATTTGTTGTTCTTTGATGACTTGTAAGACTGGCTTTATTCCTAGCATCGTCTGATTTCGTATTGTCTTTCCTTGAAACTCCTGCAGCTCTTCTAAGGCATTTCATCCCTGTTGTCACAATTTTACATTCATTAGAGGATGTAAGTGTCCATGTTTGGCACAACAGTTAATGTTATTAAAGCTGTTAGTGTTAGTGTACACGTTTTTTTTCCATATATTTCAAATGACTATTCACACATAAGTATGCAGGGTATTTTTTGATAGGTGATTCACATTTTAGTATTAGGATGATTATATTGAAGTCATTAGTAAAACAACTTTTTCTGGCATATAGGTGGACAATACTGATGCTGAGGGTCGCCTGGTTCTAGCTGATGCCCTTTGCTATGCGGAAACATTTCAGCCAAGACTGATACTGGACATTGCAACACTAACTGGTTTGTATTATATTGTTCTGTAATCAAAGTTGAGTTTAGTCAAGAATTGAAATCACAGCACTTGAGGCATTCTGATGCATGCTCTGTCCTCATCTTCAGCAGCCAGTGCAGAATCAACGTATCACTCTTTCCAACAAATGAAATAACTTGCCACCTTAAGCAGCTTGAAACATTCAAATGTGGAATATGTGTACTGTTTGTGTAAACATATATCACAGATAGCTTTATTAGTTAATTTTTTTTTCTTTTAAATTTTATGTCTGCTTTTAAATTGTCCTTTCAGAGAAAGCCATGGTGGCTAGCACGCTGACCTGCCAGTCCAGTGGGCATGTATTTGAATTTTCTTTACAAGCAGCAAGGCTCCAGTTTACCAGGACTGCCAAATCAACCAATCTTAGATGGAGAGAAGCAGATTTTCTTGACCTGTCATATTGATCATAACACTTATTGAATGTCAGCTGGTCTAAACATATGCAGTTAGCACTATCTACCTAATACACCTCATGCTGTGAAAGGCAGCCATTTGCTTGCTGACTGTCCTTATTGGAGTTCAGATGTCTAAATAGTCAGTTTGTTCTGTCCAAATACAGTTTAGATTGTCTTTACAATATTTACATTAGTCAGAGCTGTTTCTTTTGCAGGAGCTGTTGTTGTTGCCTTAGGTGGAGTTGCCACTGCTGCTTATACGAAATCACAAAACATTTGGGAAAAGCTAAACAAAGTAAGAATCTATTTTGATTTCAGCTTATGTTTCATGTCTTACCAGTATGCAGCTTGGTAAGTACCATGTGAACAAAATAATTTTGTCAAACGTTTATAAGGGCTGCTGATACTAGGTTATGGAACTGAATTATTTTCAGTTGTTCCCTTTTAATTATTTACAATTATTGCCAATGAAGGAAGCCTCTTTTATAATCACTATAGTTTATAGCCGCCAGTTGCCATCACAGTGGCTTGAATCTCTTTAATGTCATAGAATCAGCAGCCTTTCATAACCTTCTTACATTGGGAAACAAGATGTCATACTGAGCATGATCTAGAGCAGTGGTTCTCAGCCATCATTTGGCTCCAACCCTTTCATACAGTTTCTTGTCTTGTGCTGACCCCCAGCCATAACATTATTTTCATTGGAAATCCAAAATTTCAGTGAATATCTGTTTTCCGATGGTCTTAGGCAACCCCTATGAAAGGGTGGTTCAACCCTCAAAAAAGGTTGTGACGCATCGGTTGAAAGCCACTGATCCAAAGCGTATAGAAGTCATGGAATGTTTTTCACCAAAACATTTGTGGTGACAGATCTGAGCAGAAGCACTGTCATGATGCAGAATCCATCTACTGGTTGAGGACGGTGTCAGGCATTGTAGAATTGTTTTATGGAATTCAGTGTATACGCTCTGCAACCTCTTTGTTGGTCACATGCATGATTGTTAGCATACATGACATGTTCTACCCTAGTGGTAGGTGTACTGTGTGCCCTGGCGCAGATAATCTGTGAGAGATCAGTGGCCCCTATTGAAATTGAAATATGACCCGCATGTTTGATTTAGACAGGACTCTGAAAACTTAATTGAAGCATTTAAACAGTTACAGAAAAACTCAACCAAAATTAAAGCAGATATTAATGCACACACATTGCTGAATATATTGATTCTCAGTTATAGGCTTCCACTGTGCCTGGAGAAAACATCCGAAGGTTACTAACCAAATGGGACCGACCTCTGAAGCGATGCAAGTGTGTACAGAACAGAACATTGAAGAAATCATTTTGATCTCAGCAAATATTGTCTTATATGTGTCAGTCTTGTAGGATATAGTCACCCTCATTTGTTATTGTTTGTGTGTAGGCTGGGGCAGTGACCGGTGACCGTGTGTGGAGGATGCCCTTGTTCAAGTATTACACCAGCCAGATGACAGACGCTGACCTGGCAGACCTCAACAACATTGGCAAGAAACGACAGGCAGGCAGTTGTACAGCTGCTGCTTTTCTTCAGGTATGTCAGTCGTGCAAGAGGATGTTTATTCAACTTAACGAAATATTTTTTGTTTTTTTTTAATAGATGCTTCACATTGACGAGCCATTGTATGTATATATATATATATATATATATATATTTTTTTTTTTGGGTCAGCCATGAGAAGTGTTGCATTTGCTTGCATAATTTGTAATATTCATGTTTCAGTTCCCTTTCCTGAAAATGGGAATGCTGTTTGTTCTTTACAAGTTTGAGTTTCATTGTTTTTTGTTTTTCTGCTAGTGAGGAGAGAAAGATGGGGAGCTTTCTCTCTGGGAAATGTGTTTATTGAATGAACATAAGTGATTTACAGAATACTTAAAAACTATCACTGTTTATATATGTCATTAAGTAAATATTATTTTTAAAATAAAAACGAATATTGCTGCATTTATTCAACATATTGTTTTTAATAGATTAAATTAATTCTACACATTTGCTTGCATAAGATGGACATAAACTCACCGAACATGATTTGTTTATAAAGTTACAAACTGTATCATTTTCAGTGATATGGAAAACAAGTCCGTAGGCATTAGGTCACTTCCTTTGTATATCTGTCCACACACAGTGACTGATATTTGCAATTCTGTGTTGGTTAATGATACATTTGTTTTATAATGAACATTATTTTTGACAAAAAATGTTTCACTCCGTCTTATAGAAGAAGAATTTGTGTGGTTTTGTTAAATTCTTGTATATGCTGATGAAGCCTCTGTAGCCTCAACGTTCACGTTTTGTCTGTGTTTGTTTTACTGCGAAGCTCGCTGATCTACTTTTAGTTCAGTTTTATATGTTTCCATGATATTGGTTACTCCAAGAGTCCCCAATCTGCCCATATTGTTAGCAGCATTCAGGACATCAGCCCCTGTCCATTTCTTTACCATCTGCCATTTCACTTATGCTCACCAGACTGTCTTCAGTGCCATGTCCATTGCTTTACCATCTGCCATTTCACTTATGCTCACCAGACTGACTTCAGTGCCAAGTCCATTGCTTTACCATCTGCCATTTCAGTTATGCTCATCAGACTGTCTTCAGTGCCAAGACCATTGCTTTACCATCTGCCATTTCAGTTATGCTCATCAGACTGTCTTCAGTGCCAAGACCATTGCTTTACCATCTGCCATTTCACTTATGCTCACCAGACTGACTTCAGTGCCAAGTCCATTGCTTTACCATCTGCCATTTCACTTATTGATTGAAAATATGATGACACAGAATGGCAACCAGTTCACTTCTACGTTTATTCTCCACCTGTCATGTTCTCTAGTATGTGATAATATGACCCTCCCTCTCTCAACCGACCTTTCCCATATAAGCCTTTAGGCCATTGTAACGACTCCTGCGAGGATGCTGTTGATGTTTTAAATAAAGCAAAAAGATCCATTTAAAGAGACCCTCTTGTAATACAGGATTTGCTAAGTCTATGGCTACAGCAGATTTCTGAACATGTATGGGGACCTTTAGACACATCACAGGTGAAAAAAAGTCTTGTTTGTTTGCAAAGGTGTTGCCTTGCAGATAATATTCTTCCCATCACATGTTCTCATTGAAGACTGCCATATTTATAGTAGTTCAGTGACTTGCCTGCCTGTCAGCCCAGTGGTCATGTTTGCCCAAACACACAAAAAAAAAAAGAATATTGTGGCAGGCTGGATCTTCACAGCCTGAAGTTACATTTCATCACAAAAGGAAAGGTTTCACTTGTATGCCAACAGGCACTCATAGATGAGGATAGCCTGTTTAAAATTTGTGAAAACCTGCCTCACCTAACTGTGTCTGCTGGAGAGATATAGTCCAGTTTGAGAAATCTAAACTAACAGAATCAAAGCATGCCATATCTAACAATCTAAATTAACAGAATCTAAGCACGCCATATCTAACAAATTGGAAATCTTTTAAACACTCAGTTTTTATTAACTTTATAATGAATGAGTTATTATATTTATCGGTGCAAACTATTTTTTTTTAAATCTTTTAATCTAGGAGTTTGTAAAAACTGACCAGTGGGTTCACCTGGACATGGCAGGTGTCATGTCGAACACTGATGAAGTCCCTTATCTTGGTAAAGGAATGTCAGGTTTGTTACCAGTTTCCGTATTTTAACTTGTGTCTGTTTTGAGCAGAGGAAGACCAGAGAATGGTATGTCACTAATGTGGAGCATGTGGAGAGAAATATCATTTCAGTGAATGACATGAGGAAATACTGGATAGAACACATGTTAATAGTATAATTAGAAATTGTTTTCTTTCTCTGGAACCTTCCAGGACAAAAGCAAACAAGTAATACATATAAAAAAAGAATGATACAGAGAGAAATATATAGGGGAGCGGTCACTGCAGGAAATGACCCAAGATAGGATGTCCTGGCATGAGCCAGCTGAAGGTTCATGCTCCAAGAGAGCAGAAAAAGAATTGTGGTTGAGCTGAAACTGTTTTTAAAAAAGAAAATAATAATTTAGAACTTATTTATCTTTGATAATTTCTTGTGCATAAATTCTAATATAAATATTTCAGTAACTTTATACTTCAGATGAATCATGACTACATCTTTATTGCAGAAACAAAGTCATAGATAAGAATAAGAAATTGGTCATAACAGACAGAGACAACTGGATTATGACTGAAGGAGCAAGCTAAAAGAAATGATTAGTAACTAGAGACTGGAACAAGCCAAAGGTGTATCTGTCTCCACTGCTTTGACCCCAAGTAGTTAGTAAGGATGTGTATTTGTATTCAACATGTAACAGTTTTTGAATTTCTTTATTAAAGGAATAGGACAAGCCAAAACTGCATTTTATAAAAGGAAGAACATTTTAGGCAATAAATCCATGTCATTTGAGGTTTTTAAAAGGCTTTTGATAGAGTGGAAAGAAACAAACTGTAGGCTGTTCTTGAGAACTACAGGATTCAAGGACAGTTACTAGAAAACATCATAGCCATGTACCACACAAGCCAAAGTGCAGTAAGAACACAAGAAGGCATATCAGATATGTTCACAGTCAACACAGGTGTGAGACAGGGATGTGTGCTCTCCCCACTTTTATTTAACATCTATATAGACAGAATATCTAAAGAAGCAAATTCTGATACAGACAACACAGACCTTTATAATCATGAGGAAGTACACACATCAGGAGAAGTTATCGATTCACCCACATTAAATGAACTACTATTTGCTGACGACAAGTGCTTGTTCTACCCTGAAGAAGATAGACTGCAAGACCACATGAACAGATTAAACTCAGCATGCAGTAAATACAACATGAAAATCAATATAAACAAAACTGAAACAATGCAAGTTAGTAGAACCCCTGCCCCACTAAACATACAGCCTAATGGTTTTGCTCTGAATCAAGTTAGGGAGTTTAAATATCTAGGAAGTATGATCACAGAAGCTGGTAGAATTGATGGAGAAATAGAAACCAGATGTCAGAAAGCAAGTGCACTTATATACCAACTGTCACCATTTTTAAGACATCCAAGCATAACTATGAGTACAAAGAGACAGATTATTAATAGCATATTCATTCCAACATTAAGCTACCAGTGCCAAACATGGATACTATATAAAGCCCGTATATGCAAAATCACCACCTGCGAGATGAGGTGCCTGAGAAAAGCAGCCAACGTAACCATCCGAGATTGAGTGAAAAATGAAACTATCAGGCAAATTGTGGGAATGACACCTTGTACTAGATTCATCGAGAAACAGCAGATCAAGTGGTTTTGCCATCTCGTTAGAATGCAGCAAGATCAAATACCATCACAAGCACTACACTCCAGAAGATCAGCTGCAAGAGCAAGAGGACAGCCACGGAAAACTTGGATCGACAACATTAAAGACACTCTACGCCTTCACGGCATGACAATAGCCAGTGGCAGCCAATGTGCACAGGACCACATATAATTCCTCCCTACGATGCTTATCGGCAAAAGTGGTTTATGATGATGATTGGAGGTTAGGAAAAGAATTCTTGCATGCTATTTAGAGCCAGTTTTAACATACTGCTGTGAATTCTGGACAATTAATAAACAAGCCAAACAATAACTTGAGGCATCAGAGATGTGGCTTTACAGAAGAATCCTTAGAATTCCTTGGACAGCTAAGAAGAGCATCCCGGATGTTTTGAAAGAGGCGAGTGCTCTGAAACAACTTAGCACAAGCATCAGAAAAAGACAGTCATTATTTTTTGTCATGTTATGAGAAGAGCAAAAATGGAACATGTTGTGACCACTGGAAAAATCTGTGGAAAGGGAGACAGAGGAAGACAAGGCGAGAAGATTCTTGACACCCTTTTGTCATGGCATGGAGTGGTGTCAACGCACGAATTGATACATGCAGCTGCCAATCGCAGATTGTGGAAACACATAATCGCACACGCCAGTCGGCAAGGCACTTGACGATGATGATTTACTTTATTATATTATATATTAGCATTCTGAAATAGAGTTTATGTATAGTTCACACAGGAATTGTGGCACCAGCGAGGATCCTGAAATACTTTGGATATATTTTGAACTCCAAATGTTTGCCCTGGCAGTGCCGTTAGGCTTCTCTTTTCGATTTCCAACTGCCAAGGGATTTTTTTACGTGCGCAACAATGCACACGGGCGTCTGACCTGACTACCCAGAGACCAGGGGGAGTTACTAGAAGTCCAAGTCCACATTAAAAAAATCCCAGCTCTTACCAGGGATTAAACCTGGAACTTCTAGCACTCGGCGCGGACACCATGCCTCGAGACCACGCAGCCCCTCTAGTTTCCAGAAAGAAGTACTTATGTATCTCATTACTTGATGTTTTTATTTTCAACACGTCTCTCTGATTTCAGGTCGTCCTACCAGAACCCTTGTACAGTTCTTGGAGAACCTCAGTCAAGAGAAGTCTTAAAATAACAGTTGCTGGAAACTCTTCATTTTCTTATGCTTTAAGATATTTATCTGGTCATTTCTGCTTGAGAATTTTTTTTTTTTTTTAATGTTTTGTATATTGTCAATAAACAGAACATTTTGTAGACTAAACAGATAATAAGATGTTACATCAGCAGCTATTTTGTATCAGCTGTCATTGTTTATGAGAAACACTGCAAGAGATTTGACTAAGTAAGTAGATGTCTAGTTGATCATCATCTCAATTGTGAAGACATGCTGCATCAAATATGAACATCACCAGGTCATTTCAGCAAGCAGAGTTTTCTGCTGCTAACTGTGAATCTGTGCATAAGCTGGTAGATCACACATGCATCAGCTGGTACATCACACATGCATCAGCTGAAATTCCAGAAAAATTTGACTAAAAAGCTCAACAAATTTTTTTAGTCACATTTTTCTGGAATTCCTTGTAAAAGCTTAACTGCAGTCACCCCCATATTTTCATGCATCAGCTGGTACATCACACATGCATCATCAGCTGGTACATCACACATGCATCAGCTGGTAAATCACACATGCATCATCAGCTGGTACATCACACATGCATCATCAGCTGGTACATCACACATGCATCAGCTGGTACATCACACATGCATCAGCTGGTAGATCACACATGCATCAGCTGGTACATCACACATGCATCATCAGCTGGTACATCACACATGCATCATCAGCTGGTACATCACACATGCATCATCAGCTGGTACATCACACATGCATCAGCTGGTAGATCACACATGCATCAGCTGCTAGATCACACATGTATCAGCTGGTACATCACACATGCATCATCAGCTGGTACATCACACATGCATCAGCTGGTAGATCACACATGCATCATCAGCTGGTACATCACACATGCATCAGCTGGTAGATCACACATGCATCATCAGCTGGTACATCACACATGTATCATCAGCTGGTAGATCACACATGTATCATCAGCTGGTACATCACACATGCATCAGCTGGTAGATCACACATGCATCAGCTGGTACATCACACATGTATCATCAGCTGGTAGATCACACATGCATCATCAGCTGGTACATCACACATGCATCATCAGCTGGTACATCACACATGCATCAGCTGGTACATCACACATGCATCATCGGCTGGTACATCACACATGTATCATCGGCTGGTACATCACACATGCATCATCAGCTGGTACATCACACATGCATCATCAGCTGGTACATCACACATGCATCAGCTGGTACATCACACATGCATCATCAGCTGGTACATCACACATGCATCATCAGCTGGTAGATCACACATGCATCATCAGCTGGTACATCACACATGCATCATCAGCTGGTACATCACACATGCATCATCAGCTGGTACATCACACATGCATCATCAGCTGGTACATCACACATGCATCATCAGCTGGTACATCACACATGCATCATCAGCTGGTACATCACACATGCATCATCAGCTGGTAGATCACACATGTATCATCAGCTGGTACATCACACATGTATCATCAGCTGGTACATCACACATGCATTATCAGCTGGTACATCACACATGCATCATCAGCTGGTACATCACACATGCATCATCAGCTGGTACATCACACATGCATCATCGGCTGGTACATCACACATGCATCATCGGCTGGTACATCACACATGCATCATCGGCTGGTACATCACACATGCATCATCAGCTGGTACATCACACATGCATCAGCTGGTACATCACACATGCATCATCAGCTGGTACATCACACATGCATCAGCTGGTACATCACACATGCATCATCAGCTGGTACATCACACATGCATCAGCTGGTACATCACACATGCATCATCAGCTGGTACATCACACATGCATCAGCTGGTAGATCACACATGCATCAGCTGGTATATCACACATTTGACTGAATAACATTTTTTACGGAGACATGTATGTCTTAAGTTTTAGAAATCACTAGAGAAAAATTATTTCATTTTCAGGAGGGACAGCCACAGCTTGAAGCTCAATAAAAGCTGCAATTTATTTCATGAGTTTTTCATATTTTAATTTGCTAGAATTTTTCCTTGTTTTCATTTATTTAAATTCCTAGCCCGTTTATGCCATAATAATTAACAACAAGGGTGTTTATATGGTTACATTACATGATTAGACATTACTATCTTCAGTTTGTTACTATGATTTTTAGCTACAGATAAAACAGTATATTTGTATTAAATGGTTGAAAATGTTAGCACAGCAACATCTGTTTAATACTTTAAACTTGTTTTAACATGCAAACAAGATATCGTTTATTAAAAACAATACATATTGTGTAATACCATTAATAACTGTTTCTTTATTTTAGAAAGGATTTAATTTATTATCAATTAAATAGTTTGCTGTTTCTCATTAAAAACTAAATTTTTCATGTCACTGGCACATTGGGAATTGTTTAGACTGGCCAGTTCTCACTAGGTGATGTGGCCAACATGCTAGCCAGATTTATTTCCTAAGACGTCTTGGCACCCATTTTAATTTTAGACAAGGTCAGCGTGGTGCCCCAGCTCAATTATAAAAATCAGCATTGATGTGAAATTAGAAGCACGTTCAGGCAAGCAGACTAACATCTAGTCATTGCACTGCACAACCGTGGTATCCCGTTCCTCACAACAGTATTTAATTTGTACTGTCCCTGGTCACATAGTGGCTAGCCCACACATGCACTCCAGCATCTTTGTTAGTGTCAACACAACGTAGCATGTTGCAGTTATAGGTCACATGCTCAATAGTGTGTGGCATGGTACCAGAGCAACTTCTGGCAGCAGCTGCTCATTTCAAGCTGAGTAGCTTTTAATAATATCATTTGTTTATTTGATAAAAAGTCAGCGTGCAGTCAGCACTCAGTGGGAACAAATGTGCAACTTCTTGGCTGAACTCTAATATTAAAGCTGGTGCACATTTATGTGTGACGTGGGATCACATTATTTATGGGGAGGTAATCACACCCTACACCGTATTTCACCACAACCGCCTCCACTTGATCCTTATAGGACAGGCTTCTACTATCGAAAGTGATACCCAGATACCTCAGTTTGTTGTCTCTTTTGATGTTACTGTTATTAACTGTGAGGCTTGGAAAATCAGCTATTACAACTCTATTGGACAAAGAGCACCACAAAACAGCCACTTTTTCTGAGCTGATGACAGTCCCCATTTTTGCACACATCAGTCACTTTGTCTACAGCTCTTCGGCTATAATTCCTGTGCCTGCTATATTTAAGAACATCATTAGAAAATGTCAATATCCTCCCAACATCTGGTGCTTCCAGTTCTGCAATCTTGCTTGTATAGACATTACAGAGCACCAGTGAAATTGCAGAACATTGGGGTAGTCTAGGGGTTATTAAACATAGTTCTGAGGTCCATGTACCCAGGCGAAGGGCAACCATACTTGAATGCAGGACAGCTGCTATCCCCTTCTACATGAGGGCAGATATCAAAATATCATATCTGACTCTATTGTAGGCATCCTCAAGATCAAGTGCTGCCACAACTGTCTCCTGTCTGTTCTGGAACCCTTCATAAACATCACAAGCAAAAGTTTTATAGAAGTGTCAAAGCAATGAGACAGAGAAGAAAAGTTTAATCCCTGTCCACTTTTATTAACAGCAAGAGTCAGAAACCACTCACCAGCACTCACGATATTAAAGACAGATGGAAGGAACATTTCAGTGAGCTGCTAAACTGTGGAACACCAAATGAAGTGCCAAACCAAAATAAGTTTGCAAAAGGCCATGAACCAAAGATGCTGGAATCTGAAGTTGAAAATACCCTTAGACAAATAAAAATAACAAGGCAGCAGGAATAGATGGTACTACAACAGAAATGCTCCTTACATGTAAGACAACAGCAACAGCTTGGTTAACCAAAATCTTTAACATGGCTTGGGAGGCACGGAAAGTTCCAAGTGACTGGCAGAGAGCAATCATTGTCCCCATTTGGAAGAATAGAGGGGACAAAAGAGACTGTGAAACACACAGGGGCATCTCCATCCTAAGCCATACTGGAAAGATGTTTGCAAAAATATTGGAACTTAGAGCTTGACCAGTACTAGAGCCCCAGTTAAGTAAGAGACAGTTCGGTTTCAGGTAGGGAAAGAGCTGTACAGATGCAGTATTTTCTTTAAGACAGATTTGCGAACAGTCTATTGAATATGCAGAAGTCAGCATCTTATATTTATAGATCAAGAGAAGGCATTCGATCGAGTCAACAGATGCAAACTATGGAAAATTCTAGAAGACTGTGGTATTCAAGATCATCTGTTGTAACATCATGGCTCTCTACCAAGATAGTCAATGCACAGTAAGAACAGCAGAAGGAATGACTGGTTTCTCATCTGATCGGGTGTCAGACAGAGATGTGTCCTCTCACCATTGCTATTCATTACTTATATTGATAGAATATCACAGGAGGCAAATAAAGACTGCAGAAATCAATTAACTTCTTTTTGCAGAGGATGGTGTCTAATTCACCTTCAAGAACAGAATTTACAACACCATACTGACTCCTTACATCAAGCATGCACAAAGTATGACGAGAAAAAACACATGAAAACTTAGGTAATGAGTATAGGCAGGAAACATCATGAACCTTCATTTTAACGGTACTACAATCAAACAAATACGAGAATTCAAATATCCAGGAAGCATATTTATGGAGGATGGCAGACTTGAAAGAGAGATAGAAGCCAGAGAACAGAAGGCAAATGCTGTCACCTACCAGTTAGCTCCACTGCATAGACACCCAAATGTCTTCCTTTCAGCAAAAACAGCAAATGATAATTTGCAAATGTATCCCTTCTTTATATTATCAGTGCAAAACATGGACAGGGCACTAGAACAGAAAATAACTACATGTGAAATGCACCGTCTCTGCAAGGACACTAACTACACTATACAAGACAGGGTTACGAATACCACCATTAGAGAGAAAGTTGGAATAAGACCATGTCTGAATTATATTGACAAAGAATTAAATGGTTCAGCCATCTAGTGAGAATACAACCAGACCAAACCAGACTGCATATGAGACTTTTTACAGTAGAAAATCTGGGAGGAAGGAGAAGACCAAGAAAGAGATGGATAAATGGTGTAGATGAAATCTGCAAAAAGTTGAACAAAACCATCACTCAAGCCACCCAAGAAGCGCACAGCAAATAAAGGAAACCACAACACTGGTTTACAACCCAGTAAAAGTGAGATAACGAAAGAAAAAGAAGAGAGAAGGTAATTGCAATCCACGATAAATTACAGGAAGGGCTGCAGGAGAGAATTTAGCTGAGACAAAATGAATGAAAGTGTGTAGCTCTATTAAAAAATATCTAACTTTGGGTCAAATTTTTATTTAACTACTTTCAACCCGCTTGTAGCTTTGGTTATTTTTGTGCTGGTTGTCTTTGCATCTTTCTTGACTTGATTCTTTCTTTGTGGCTTTATATTGTGCTTTCTAATTTTTGTTGGCCAGCCTGGTCTGTTGGGGTCCTGGGCTGTGAGGTCTCTGCTGCTGTTGGGAGATTTTTCTAGGTCTAGAAAAAAACTGGTCCTTTATAGAGCTTGTCTTGGGATGGTTCCGTCTCTCATCCGTGATTTCTCTTTCTGCCTCTAGTATCTCTACTTTTTGGTGTGGTTCATTTTCTTTCTTTGTTTTGTGGTCATATACCCTTCTTCCTCCAAAGGCATGCCAGAAGAAAATATTCAAACGACATTCTGCATTTTGCAGTTGGCGAGCAGAATATATAAAAATTGGCCAACAACAGCAACAATTCAAAGATGCAGACGAGACATAAAAATGGGCAGACATAATCTCAGTGGAGAATTCTGAACAAAATTAAAGGGGAGGAACTGTAAGGAGCCTTTTTAAACCTTTGTTGAACAGAGACCACTATGGCAGATTAGAAAGGAATCCTATACAATGTGTTTGCAGCTTCGTTCTTATACGGCACAGCACTTCAGATATAGACGAAGGAGGCTTTTATTATCACTATTTGCCAGCACTTGTAACATTTCTCAAGAAGCCAACTGTTTTTGTGGCTAGAATGAGAACTTTTCTTGTCTCATATTTTGAAATTCATAGGGTGAAAAAAGCTAACAATTTATGCTAGTTTTCCTCCAGGTCTACATAAGTTTGTGCATTGCCATTTGACAGGTTAAAACTGTGACTGGTCATTATATTGAGCCTCTTATTAGGTGAAAATTCAATCACCAACCAATATCCTGTTAAAAGGATATTTATTAGAGAAATTATTCTCAGGCCTGAAATATCTGGATCTGACCTGCCTTGCCAATGGGCTTGTCGTTCTTTTAACTGTCGGTAAAAATATGACTCCTTAAGAGGCAAATGTGAAAACCCCAGTGTAACGACTTATACTACATTTTTTATGCAAATGTGTGCTATATAAATATTTATCTGTAGCTGGTGCTCACTCCTTCTACAACTCATGACTACAGCAGACTTCTGGGCTATAACTGGAGTATATTGCGTCTATAATTCAAACAATGAATTTGTTCATGTATTTATTTGACTTTTAAGCACTTATGATATTCATACTGTCTTTCTCACCATACCTTCACTTTTCTGGGATATACTATTGATAAACCTTTAAACATTTAGTCATCATCACCCAAAGTCGACTGAAATGAGTCTTCAAAACTTTCTCTTTCACAACACTATGTGCATTTATACAGGCTTCTTCCAGTCGATCGTTTGAAACCACATCTATGTTGCTTCAAAATTCTTCCTTATTTGTTTATGACATTCCAAGATTTGTTGCCATACACCAGAACAGGTTCTATGTAACATTTAGCACCCTCTTTCTGACATTAAATGAGAGCAATTTCTTGCATAAGATATTTTTTTGAATGCAGCTTTTGCTTGACCTATCCTGCTTTTAATCTCTGTCACATATTTTCCATCAGATGATATGATTGTCGCCAAATATTTGAATTTATTGATTTGGTTAAGTCTTTTTCCTTCAACTGAGATATCACAACGTGGAGTTGTCTTTTTCTTTGATTTAACCATTACTTCCGTTTTCTTAATATTCAATGAAAGTCCTTTCTTAGCACTCTCCATCCCCACAATATCCAGCATTTGTTGTAAATCACTTGCATTTTCAGCTATCAAAACTATCGTAAGGATAACGCAAATTATGTATATTATATCCTCCAACTCTTACTCCTGCATTCTCTTTAATTTCCCTCAAAATTATCTATATAGAGAGAACTGGGGATAAGACACATCCCTGTCTTACTCCTTGCTTTATCTATTCAAAAGTACCCAATCTGTTTCCCACTTTAATTGCTGCTACTTTGTTCCAGTATATGTTTTTAATTATTCTGAGATTTTTCCCTTCTACATTGATGTCTTCCAACATTTGTATCACCTCTTCATGTTTAACTTTGTCAAATGCTTTGATATAATCTATAAAGCCCAAATATAAGTCCTTTTATATGTCCATTGATCTTTTTATCAGTTTTTGTAATATGTAAATTGCATTACTTGTCCCTTTACCTTCCATAAATCCATACTGCTCGTCACTCATTTCCATTCTTATTTTTCTTTTTGTTTTTCTACTTATAATTAATTATAAGTAGTAATTTGGTGATTTAAATGACTGTACGAATTTCTTCATTCTCAATTGCTCCTGGTCTTTTGGGTAACGCAATAAATACAGATTTCATTTGGAATGTACCTAGTGTTATAAATGTCATTCATCAGTTTAGTTAATATTTCTACCCCAAATTCCACCAGTACTTCTAATTTTTCAACAGAAATTTCATCTGACCCAGTTGACTTTCCTTTCTTAATTTGTTTGATAGCATTGCTAACTTCTTCCTTTAGTACAGACGAACCTTCTAAATTTCTTTCTTCTGGTAATTCTGCTCTCTTTCAACCATATAACTCTCTTATGTATTCATTCCATCTAGTTATTATATCAGCTTCCTTCATTAAGATCTCTCCTGGTTTTGATTTCAGACATACTCATTTCTTTCTTCCAGTTAGATCGTTAATTTGTTTGTACACACTTTGTGCATCTTTAACAGGACTGTGTTCAATTTTACTGCATTGTTCATTTAGCCACTCTTCTTTTGCCTTCTCACACTTATGCTTTATTTCTTTAGTTATTCTGTCATATTCTTCTTTGTCATTCACACACTGTTTTCTGTCACCGATTAACTTTAAAATTTCTTTGGTCATCTATTTCTGTTTAGCTATTTGTCTTCTTTCTGGTAAAACCTATTTGCTTGTTTGATGGATAGACTCTTTCAGTATTTCCCACTGATTGTTTATCGTGTGTATTTTTGGTATTGCGCTGTACCTGTTCCTCACAATCACTCTAAATTGCTCCTGAATGTCTTTATCCTCTCTTAGAATATCTTTGTTTAGTTTACAGTTTTTCATCTCTTTTTTTCCACATCATCATTAATCATAGATAATACAATAACTAAATTTTTGTTGTTGAGGGAAGGAGCTGTAGAAAAAGAAAACATTCAATATACCGACATAAGAATGTACATACTATCTTGGTTTATTCACATGAACTGAACACCATGCAACAAATGTTTACAAATAATGGAGATGTAAACATAAAGCTAAAACAAATTTCCATTACTTTTTACATGAATGAATGCAATGAGCAAATCTGAGATGGAAAAACATGCTATAAGAGAAACATAATACAGGCACCCGTACACTCAACAAGAAAGCAGTACTAGTAACCACATGGTGACTATGACTAATATGATGTGTGAGTGACAAGCCATGACATGATAATGACTGCCAACATATCCTCACGGTCAACAGCAAAAGGTCCACACCATATAAAGAACTAAGCTAAAAGTCATCAATGGCTTGATCTGGATGAATGCCCCTTTCTGCCATTGCTTTCTTTTTACGCTCCTGTTCTGCCTCTCGTTCAAGCTGCTGCTCTCTCTGCAGCTCCAGGATAGTGTCAATGTTAACCTGCTCTAACGGCAGCTTATTCTCATTCTCAACATCCTGCAATAAACCCACCAATTAGAATGTTTTCTCAAATACTGTTATCTAAAGTGAAAACAAAAACTATATTATTAAAGTTTTAAAGCAAAGGCCATACAAATATTTACCTGTTCCATTTGATATCACTGTGGCACAGTAGTCAGCATGCCTGCCTGCTGAAATAGTGATCTAGGATCAAGCTCCAGACATGACAATAATTTTGTTGAAAGGACAATTTTAACACAAGTGGTGCACCGGGCTAAAACACTAGGCGTATGTTATAGCCAATAGGCAATCTCATGTGTCTGTTTTGCTATTTCTGTGATCTTATCTGTCTTTTGTTGCAAATGTTTTTTACTTTAGCTGATGACACAGATATCATCTGCAAAGTCCAAATGTTCCAGGTGTTTGAGAAGGTTCCACTGAAGGTCCGTCTGTGTGCCTGTGGCTGCTTTCTTCGTAACATAATCTATGAGAAACCTTTACCTGCTATGAGGCATATTGGTGGGTATATGGTGCTAACCCCATAATTTTCGACCAAATCAGCACTTGGCTGGTGATATAGCTAATAGCATATCAGCTGCCTTTACTTTCTATGCAACTTCCTACTACCCCTTTTAGCCAGGGTTAACCTGGTAGTCTAGGTCATTGGAAAATACATGACCAACAGGCTGGCTGACAAGTGTGCTACAGCAGTTCCCTGACAAGATCATATGACCTCCACATACCATAGGCATCTTGTCCAGTAGCCAACCAAAGTTTGCCACAGGGGCGAACAATTCCTCTTATGAATAACCATTAATGGAACTAAAATAGGACTGTGACATGAGGATAGATATTAGAACAAATAGGCAGACTCGTTGAAAACTAGCATTACTGTACCTTCAATGAATGGGCACTGTTTTCATAAATTGGTCAATTTCATTTAACTCTTTAAGGCCCTAGCAATGCTGTGAGTGTTTATTGAGAAATTCTGAGCCCGAACAACACTCTCAGTGTCAATCATGTCCTGTACATACTACTTCGCACATGGCTCCGTACTTGTTTCTAATGTTCTGAACTACCATTTAAGTATTCAGGGAAGGTTACTCTGATGATTTCCTTTTCATAACATTCCATATCCCAAGACACGTGTGCACAGATTGATCGGATTCATAGCTACATTTTTTTCAACAGTGCTTTTTCGAAGTTCGTTTTCGAGAACTATGAATACCAATGTTCCAACCACAAGTACAGGTCGCAGAATGTGTCTTTCTATGGCCAAAGATCTGAAATTGTTTCAGTCAGATGTTTTTAATTCTGATAATGATAATTTAGATTATTTGGAAAGTGATTCCGACGATGAATTAACGCCAGCAACAGCTGAGCAATCAGCTAGTAGGGAATTTAGCAATTCTGATGAGTCTGATACATACAATGTTCCATTGCTACCATGTTTAGGGTGTAAGAGAAGGAAATTGCTCCAAATAAATAGATACTACTATACTATGGCTAAGCTAAATTTAAATCACTTCAGCTACAGCCTGTATATTACAAAGTAAATTTTGTGTGTAAAGGTTAATTTTTCTGTGTGAAATGTTCAACACTCTGTTGGAACTTTAGAGTCCCTGAGTGCTAAACTAACCCAGGAACTTATCACAACTTTGGAATTTGTTAGGAAATTGAACAAACTCAAAAGTATTATTCTCAAATTTGGATATTCACTACTCTTGTGGCTACAAAACCATGGTAAGTAAAGAATTTGTTTGTAAAATGTTGTGAAATTAACACCTGCTGAATTCTTATTTTCTACTAACTATAACAACATACACTTATCACCAGATTCAAAATGTACATTCATTTCTCTTTAAAAAAAATACACTTTTGTAGGGATTAGAAGTATATTAGATTCTCTATTGCTTTTCTTGTACACCACCCCCTCGGCCATTTTTGTAAAGGAAAATAAATGTGAGCCATGTCTGCCAAAATTCATGAACCTGAAAGAGTTCAAGAACAGTAATGCACTGATCCCAGCACAAGAGAAATGACTAAAAGATTATGATGCCAGACTGTTTACATCAGTTGTTGTTAGCGTTTTGCTAACAGCATTATATGCAGAAGTTTATGGAACGGATTAAAATGCTAAATAAATCACTGCCTGTCTTTTTTAATATCCACATAAGTTCTCTGTTGGATTTATGAACTTTCAACTGGTGCTCTGAGTGTATACAATCAAGTATTCTGGATGCTCAGGAATAATAAATGGTATATGTTACAAAGTGCATGATTTATTCACATTAACATGCAAACAGTCTACTGATGTAGATCATTTCAACGCATTTCAGTCTTGATGTTGTACTCCTAATTCAAAGTGGTTACTTACCACTTCTCCGAGTAAAACTACATTTTCTCCTCGAATAATGAAGATGCCTCTGGGAATATCACCATACTTTTTACCAACATGAATACGTTCTATAGTTCTGTGCAATACGAGGTTGGCTGAAAATTAAAGAGATGTGATTTTCAGTGACTGCCACTGTAAAAACTAGGAATACTGTAGAAATTTACATTTTTTTGGTTTACCTTTAAGAGAGTCCATTCTGAGTGAAAGACATTGATTTTCACGAAACATTAACGTTTGCAAAAACATAAAGTGTAAGTCAATGTTAAAAGAATTATCATCTTATCCCTCGACTCTGATTATGACCACAAATAAACAGGACACTGTGCTGACAAGCCTTCGTCAGCAAAAAAAAACCAAAAACAATCATTAAGCATCTCATCATATTGTTCACTCCACAAATGAGAAATATCCCAGATCTGACACATAAATACAATACTATTTTAAATTTGAGCACTAAGATAGTCAGGATTGGTGTGATGAGAAGCATTTGCATTTAGACAACCCTTGATCTACATAACATATATAAAACAATGATAAGAAGTATTAGATACAAAACAACTGTGACTGGAAAAACTCAATGGACACAAGACAACAGAGATTGTAAACAAACATGAAACCATTTTGTGTGTGTGTGTGTGTGGGGGGGGGGGGGGGGAGCCCGCCCAGAGTTGAATGTTGAAGTAAGAATCAATAACATAGCACTCAGGACACCCTATAAGTGCTCTGTCCCCATCTTCAGCAGCAAACGAAGAGTTCAAATTCCGACGGTGCCAGTAACTGTCCGACTGTATATCCGTTACGTCCTCCCCTTGAGTGTTCAGCGTCGGCCACATCCCCTGGTAACTTCTTGCAGCGCCATTCTATTCAGACCGTAATGATCTATTTGCGCTTCCGCACTGTTCACTCGCTCCTAGGGGGCACCTACAACGTCTGTTTTGTCATGCATCAATTCACCCCCAAGTAGTGTAGAACCGGCCAGTTTTTCTGCCTGTTTATTTCTGAACACACTGGCATGACCTGCAGCGAATATCCAAAAAATACTAACTATCTGGGACCTCTGAAGTGATGCTTAGTGATGCTTACCACTCTGCATGGAGCATACTTGTCTCCACATTTCTCAACAAGCTGTGTGAGTCAGTTACAATCATGGCATGTGTATACAGTTGATTCTCAAGCCAACGGAAGGCAGCAGTGACTGCCTCCTGCTCTATTCTCAGAGTCACATAAGGCAGAGACGAACTGTCGCCACCTTAAAATATAGGTTCCGGGGGGGGGGGGGGGGGGGGTCCAAACTCCGGTCTTGTGTGTGACGGGTTGGCGGAAGGGGGATACTTACCAC
This sequence comes from Candidula unifasciata, assembly GCA_905116865.2. NCBI lineage: Eukaryota > Metazoa > Mollusca > Gastropoda > Stylommatophora > Geomitridae > Candidula > Candidula unifasciata. The sequence goes on along the minus strand of CAJHNH020000437.1, from coordinate 148,848 downwards.
TATAAAAGGGAGGATATGATCTCCTTTGCTTTATTTTTTGTTGTTGTTGTTGTTGTTGTTATCGATCCAGCGGCGCATGAGCTTTCGCCCTTTGGCCCAATGCCATGTAGTGGAATTTGCATGTTTTCACAAGCTGTTCTTTTCCTCCGTACAAGGTGTTCCACTTGTCTGGTCTCGGAGGGAGTAGCGTTCTTCTTGTCTCACTGAGTTTTGGGCACTCAAAGAGATGGTGTTCAACAGTTTCGTAGGGGTAGTTACATAGCTGGCACTCTGGGGAGTGTTGTGGCTGTATTCTGTTTAGGTGTCCATTGAGTGGAGTATGTTGCGTTCTAAGTCTGAAGATGGTGGCCTGGTCCCTTCTTGTTAGATGGTTAATGCTGTCATTAGGATCAGGGCCAGACATATGTCTATAAACCTCTCTTCCAGTATCTCCCATGGCCCATCTGTTCAACCAAGTCTCTTTGTTTATAGCTCTTATCAGTGTTTTTGCTGTCTGGAGGGTTGTCGCTGTAGGTGGTTGTTCTTGTGTTGCTCCTTTCTTTGCCAATCTGTCAGCTCTGTCATTACCTGGTGTGCCGGAGTGACCTGGAATCCACTGCATCACTATTCTGATGTTGTATGAGGTAATAAGCTGATCGGCATCCAGGATTATCTTGGCTATGTCAGTTCTGCAGCGTTCATTGCCTTCCAGAGCTTGAAGGGCAGACATTGAGTCTGTGAAGATGACAATATTTTGGACCTTTGAGGGGTAAACATCCATTACAGTCTTTAGGTGGTATACTGCTGTTTCCAGTGCAATTATTTCAGCTTCATAGTTTGAACAGAATTCCCCGCATGCATCAAAAATCTCTTCAACAGATCCATCGGGATAACCTATGTAGATTCCGTAACCTGCTTTAATGGTAGCTTTAAATGCTGATCCATCAGTATAGACATGTATCCATTCTTGGGGGTAAGAATCAACGGTCTTTAGTGATGAGTTCATAAGAGCGATTGGGTCGGACTGTTTGGTTTCCTCGCCTACCAATTTAGTTTGGACTTCTGGAGCTTTAAAGCGAGCATGTGGTGGTAGGTTTTTTGCAACATTCTGAATTCCTTGACGTCTTTCTGGGAGGTGGTATCTGTCCTGAATTTCATTAACACAGTGTAAAACCGATTTGTGCTTTATTCTTTGTTTGGATTCCCAGTTTTCTACAAGATGTCTATTAGGATGGTTACGATTTTTCCTAACGCATCTTTCATAAATTTCTAAAGTGGCTTTTTCTCTCCGCAACCCGAGGGGTTCCACATTTGTATGGATTTCACATGCAGCAGTTGGTGTAGACTGCATAGCTCCGCAGATTAATCGGAGGGCATTATTTTGTACTCTGTCAAGAGTCTCTAGGTTAGTTTTGGAACAAGTTGTAAGCAGTGAGTTGTTGTACTCTATCACAGAGCGAACATATCCTAGGTATAAGCCCCTCAGAGTTTCCTTGTCTGATCCCCATGATGTACCTGCAAGTCTCTTTAATAACTGTAACCGCCTCAATGCTTTATTCCTGATGTTTTCAATATGGTTCTTGAGGCTGAGCTGCGGGTCAAGTGTGACTCCAAGGTATGTGGGATGCTCTTCTTTCATCACTTGGTGTTTGTCTAACCTCAGGTTAATATTCTTCCTTGCTACTTGGTGGCTTTTGGTAAAGATTGTGTAGACCGTCTTTGCACAGTTAATCTTGAGTTTCCATCTTTGGCAGTAATCATGCAGTCTTCTAAGGTCTCCATTCAGTCTTTGGGCTCCACTTTCCACATTTTCATGACTCTGCCATATTGCTAGGTCATCAGCGTACAAGGCTTTTTCGGCCTTGATTTGTTCTGGCAGGTCATTGATAAAGATTAGGAATAGTGTACAGCTCAATGATGAGCCTTGTGGCAAGCCCTCCTCCAAGACTTCTTTAGAAGAGATTGCGTTGTGCATCTTAGTCTGGATTGTTCTATCTATCAGGAAGTATTTCACCCAGTTATACAATCTGCCATGTATTCCTATGCTCATCATCTTCATCAGGAGACCTTTTCTCCATACTCTGTCATAGGCCTGCTGGAGATCGACAAAGACTGCCACTGTGTGTTTCTTATTCTGGAAGCCATCATGTATTCTTTGTGTCAGTCTGAACAGCTGGTCTTCTGTGCAGCTGTTGGTTCTGAAGCCTGCCTGTTCATGGCATAGAACACCAGAACTCTCAAGAAACCAATATAAGCGCCTGTTTATCATTCTTTCTGCAACTTTGCCCAAGCATGATGTTAAGGATATCGGGCGGTAGCTTTTGGGGTCATCTGGAGGCTTTTTGGTTTTAAGGATGGGGACGATATATGCATTCCTCCATGCCCTTGGAAGTTTGCTTGACCTCCAAGTTTTATTAATAAGCCTGAGAACTACTTCTCTCCCAGACCGGCCAAGATGTAGCAGCATTTCGTTGTGGATCTTATCTGGGCCTGGAGATTTTCTAGGTTTTAATTTCTTCAGGGCTTGCTCTAATTCATCCATGCTAAATTCATTTTCAAAAAGGGAGTCGCTGGCTGTTGGAGCTCTCTCTTGTTTCTTCAACTGAGAGAGCTGTGTTCTATTGAGTTCTGACAGCTTACCTGCTCTGTTAACTGAGGCAAAATAATGATTAAAATGCTCTGCTTTCTTCTTGTCTTCAGTGATTGTCTTACTCCCATCTGTCACTGGTTTTGGGTTCACCCTTCTACTTTCTCCGGAGAGGTTTTTAAACTAAAGTCCATGCTTTATTTCCATTCTGTCTAAGGTCTAAGTTGGAGCAAGTTTCTGTCCATTTATCTCTTTTAGCCTTATTAACTACAAGCTTTACTCTGGCACATGCTTTATTGTATTGGATCTTTGCTTCTGTTGAACGTGCAGTTTCGAGAAATATTCTTGCTTTATTCCTTTCAGATATAGTATTTTGAATTTCTTGATTCCAAAAAGGTTTATATGCCTTCCGGCTGCCCCTTGGGATGGCTTTCGACGCTGCATTCAGGATTGCTTGTGTTATGTCTTCACAAAAAGTTTCCACACAGCTGTTGTCAATTCTTCCCAGGAGGCAGTCAGATGTTTCCTGAAATAGTTTCCAGTTTGCTTTTCGGAAATTCCAACGGGTTCTCTGCTTGAAGCGTAATTTAGGGGTGGTGCTTACAGTTGTGAGTATAGGTTTGTGGTCACTTCCTATGTCGTCCAGGACTTGGGGATAGCTTGCGTCTGCTAAGTCGGATGAGCAGATGGTCAGGTCTGGTCTGCTGAGAGATAGGTGGGCCCTGTGTAACAGTGTAGGTGTAGACTCTGTGTCCTGCAGCACTATAAGGTTAGTTGTTTCACAAGTATCTTCGATGTACTTCCCTGTGCTATTGTAGTCAGGGTAACCCCAACGTGGCGAGTGTCCGCGTATATTTGCTTCCATTGTGCCAGATAGTTATTTTTTGCACATCTGTAGGGTGAGATGTCGACAGCATTGTTACATCTCCTTGTATGTCATTTCTGATATAGGTCACTATGCCCCGGCAGTCATTGCACTTACAGGCATAACTAGTATATCCAGTGAGATGCAGATCAGAGTCTTTATGCAGGGTTTCTTGTAGGGCAGCCACGTGTACCCTGTGGTTGTTTAGCAGTTTGGCAAGTTCAAGTTTCTTATTTCTTATTCCACAGATGTTCAGCTGCAGAATATTGAGCATCTGTGTATTTTTTGCTGTGCTGTCTGAGTTCTTTTTGCTCTCCCTCCCACTCTTCCTCCTCCTGGGGTGTCTGTTTTCCCTATTTATTTCAAATTTTCCAGTAGCCAATTTATTTTTTTTTTAAAACAGCTTGTTCCTCTCTCAGGTTTTTGTCCCTTACCCAATTTAATAATATAGAGAATTATTTTGCAAAGAAGTCTTGGACATCACTGATAACAGAGTAATTCCTCTCTATTTGTTTCAGTCTCTAAGATTACCTTTTTTCATGATGCTGATTAGGGACTTTAAATTTTGTATTAAACAGATCTTTCACTTGGTTTATAGCTGCATCACGGGCTGCCTTGAGCATTTCTGCAGTAATAATATCATTCCCACTGTAGTGTAGTTTGCCAAAGAACCGACTGCCTCTTTTTTTTCTCAATTTATTTATGTCCTAATGTTACCGGTAATAGAATTATTCTTGGCTCTACAATAAAATTCCTTGGGTTTTGAGTACCAGGTCCCATTTAAATCTCTTGGGATTTTATTGCCATCTCTTAATCTGCTCAGCATCAGATGCAAGCAATGTATCATCACTAATTTTAAAGGGGGCCACCCCAAATTTCTATTTCTATGTCTTTCTGACAACGACGCCAATTTAATCATCTGAGACAAAGTTAGAAATGTCAGACAGACTAGGAACAACACCATGCATCAAACCCATTGAGAAACATGAAGTCAAATGATTTGGTCATCTTGTAAGAATGCAGCCAGAATAAGAATTGACATCACAGCACTCAGAACATTCCCATGCATGTTCTATCCTCATCTTCAGCAGCCAGCGCAGTTCTAATACTGATGATACCGGTCAAAATCTGGTTATATGTCCGACTTAGTTTTCCTCTGAGTGTAGTCAGCCTGCCAGACACTTTGGTTACACCCAGGTGCCTCATTCTATCCAGGCCATAATAATCTTCTTTCTCTACTCATTTCGTTGCTTGTTCCCAAAGGACCTTGACCACATCTGCCTTGTGGTGCAGATTTAGCCAATCTATCTGTCTGCTTTTTCATTACCCACCACGCCAGCATAGCCTGGAGAAAACCCAAAGTATGCTCACTACCCGTGAACTTTCCAGTGAAGCTTGCCACTTTGTTCAAAGCATCCGTCTTCACTTTTCTTTACAACATGTGTATGCATCTTGTTCTCTAGCCACCAGAGAGCTGCAGTAAACGCCTCCACCTCCATTTTCATGCTAAATGCTGTGGTGTCATATACTAGGCTGTCTTGCACTAAAGAATTTCCACTGGCTTTTGCCACAAACCCCCATGAACTTCTCTTTCCTCTCAACACTGAACCATCTGTGTAGATAATCAGATCACCTAGGCGTGAATTGTCGTAAATCAACTGTTGGACTTACTCCTCCATAGCACCCGCTGGCCACTCTCTGCACCAAGCCCAATGTGATCATAACCCTCTACACAGGTCAAACTTTTCTGCTGGTACTCTGACCCACTTCTCTCCTTGCCCAATGTTCTCCAGCGAGCATATTTGTCTTATTGTGTCTTTTGCTCGAGCCATCCATGATTTCCCCCTTTTTAGCCTCTGACTCTTAACTGCAGATTAAGGCTTCATATAGAGGGTGTTCCCAGTCTGCAGCTACTCTGAGGTATGAATTAGCTCGCAGGACCTTTAGCTATTTGCAATAGTCGGCAATGCAAGGACGTGTCGCATGCACACAATCCGGTGTCTCCTGTACATCCCAGGATCAGCCACATAGCTTTATTCTGTATGCCATGTGCTTCAGTTTCTGGCATTGCAGATTAAAAGTGTCAGTTTTTTTTTTTTCAGATACACTGCCAAGTGTTGTCACTTGTCCACAGTTTTCTATCACTTCTCATTAGTTGTTGCTTTTACTTCCTTCTTCTACTGTAAGCCATATTTAATTGGTTTGATCAACTTCCATGTTACTTTTATGAACTGATATTGTAGGAATCATTAATCCCTCTAGTAATATCTTCAAAACAACAATCAGAGATAGGAATGGGTCCATAGAGACAGCAAAGATGATTGATATATTGTGGGTGTGAATGAGTGTTAAAGCATTCACTATGAGACAACGAGAAGACAGGAGGGATGACAAGGACTGAGTAAAAGATAAAAATAAATCCAATAATGAAAGAAAGCTGTGTTTGGTGATAAGTATCCCATGAAGAATACAAGATGATTTATTACATTTTTCTGGTTATTTTTTAAAAAGGGCTCTGTAGTGTTTTTCATCCAATATAACATAACCCTTGACCTCTTAGGATCGTGAAGGTGATCGATGGAAGCATAAGCACACAAAACCTGTCATCTCTCTGACTTCCGCTTGATGAATATGTGTCTGATAACTTGGTCCTGTCCATTTCTTGATGCTGTCATTCTAGGTTCTTCTTTGCCCTCCCCTTCTTCAACAACCCTGCAACCCTGACGTACCCCATGAAACATGGTAGGATATTATTAATACTGCATGATAGAGAACAAATTTGTTACTGCATACTCATGTGATCACAAACAGCACAACAGACTTACCAAACTGGTCTATTGTTCTCAGATATCCAATAAGGGTTCTTCCATCTCTTAAAACCACTAAGAGCTTCTCTACAATGAAAAGGGGAAAATAAATGTGTTAACTGCTAATTTATTCAAGAAACATAGCTCCTACTTTTGAGATTACTTTTTCTTTACTAAAACTGAAGGCAGCTTTAAAATAATCATAAAACCAAAATGTGATTATATATCAGGAACACATTTTTCATGTTTCTAAAACATCACAAAAAATCATTCTTAATCTCAGAAATATGCAGCCACACCTGTACATAATCTGAGTTCTTCAAAAGATATTAGTTTTCCTTTGAATAATTGTGGAGATGACCTAGGGCTCCAAGGTCAACCCAGTCTAAATGAGTACAAGGAAATGTCCTGGGAAGTAAGATGGCTGGCAGAATGTTGACCACACCACCCATCCAGCCCCAAAATCCACCATAGGCCTATTGTAGCTTTGGCATGAAAGGAGCCCTTTACTGTTTTAAAAAAACGAATAAGCACTGTGTTGGAGTTGCATGGACAAAATATTACCCCATAATCCCAGCCAGACTGTATATGCTATATGCTGTGCTGAAAAATAATTTAGTTATATCCTAACATGTCTCTCTGAAGATATAAAGTAACAATACAGGTCTTGCACAACTCATTAGGTAGTGAGCTTGAAGAGGGGAAGAAGCACTCTCCAATACAGTCTGTGAAAGTCCTAAAGTACCAAATAATGGAGCAGTCATTAGACACACTATTTATAGGACTCATCAGGATTGGAACTCTTCACCAACTACTGGAGATGGGGAAGGAATGCTTTAAATTGAGATATTTGAGGAAACAGATATACAACTAATATAAAAGTCAAGTTTTCATAAAACCAGAAAATTTATTAAATTCAAAGTAAATTAGACCAAGTAAAAAATGAGAATATTTATTTCACTCTATCCTCCAGTTTGAAAATACAAAACGGTTGCCTGCAGATAACAGAGAAATGACACTGTTTGACAGAATAACTGATGTGGACCCTTGTTAGTGTGACTATGACTATGACAACTAATAATAATTTAATATCAGTATTAGCACTACTAAAAAAAAAAAATGGCCTTGCAGTGTAATCATCAAGGCCAGAGAAATAGTCAGGGGTGACCAACCCCCCCCCCCCCCCCCCCCTCCCCCCTCCAAAAAACATGAAGAGAATATATGGGTAGGCTGGGGAGATCTGGGAGGTTAGTAGGCCAAAATCATTTTCTGAGTTGGTTGAAAGACCTATACTCATATACTGTAATGGGCTAATGAAGGGATGACATGAAGATAGTAAGAAGGCCTTATCACAAAGAGCAGCTCATCCATAGGTGTGCACAGTGGCAACATACATCCAATTTTGAAAACAATCATGCAAGAATTCAATTCTGATTACTAATTACTTTAAGTCAGACAGCATCAAACAATATTCAGCACACTTTACATTACACAGTGCTCCATTAAAATATTTACAATCAAGTTAAAACTATACTATATAGTGTAAGCAGTAAACACAGTGACTAAGTTGTTGAGCCATTTGCCTCATGGTCTGAAAGTTGTAGGCTCTCTAGGAAACATTGTTAGAACTATGGAGGTTATGCATCGTTCTCAAGAAGTGGCTAGCCCTTATGTGGAGACTGATCAAGCCATGTGGGGTAAAACCAAGTAGATTGAAGTGGATATTTTGTACTTTAAACCATTTGTAATTATTACATCACAAAGTGCTAACTTAAAACTAGAGAACTGATGGCCATTTTTATTTGTATATGTTAATAAGGCCCATTTTGCATCATATGTATTTAAGATATGCATATAGACTTTATGGCTATCCTCCGAATAACGGGCACAAAAGATGGCCTCATTCAGGTGTCAATTGCGCACTTCCGGCGACCTAATTTGCGGTTTTCCGGCGACTACCGTCACCCCTGACAGTGTCCGTTCATGCGGCGTGGATTGGGGCTAAACTGCAGGAGATGCGGAAGCTGCTTCTAGTGAGTCCCAGCCATCTAGTTTAGCCCAATCCACGTCGGGTGAGCGCCATGGAAGACACTATCGGCGGTGGCGGTAGTCGCCGGAAAACCGCAAATTAAGTCATAGGAAGTGCACAATTGACACGTGACTGAGGCTCTGTTAGGGTGTTTTTGCTGCCGCCATCTTTTGTGCCCGTTATTTGGAGGATAGCCGACTTTATTAAAGAGATAGGCCTCACTGCCAGATTGCAATGATATTAAATGCAAATGGATTTGTTAAGAAACATTAAGCAACAAACAAAATAAAACAGTTATTGATTGCTATAAAATGCAAACATTTAGTCATTTCATCCCTACATATTACTGGGTCGCAGCCAGGAATCCATATTTTATCAGATTTCACTATAATTTGTCTATGGTGAAAAGGACTTTTGCTTCATAGCAACCAAAACAGCACGAGGCAGGAGGAGAAGCATGTGCCAGAGGTGTCTGGAGTACATGGGCCGCTTCCCTAAAGTAAAATACACAAGTTTTAGGACTTATTCACTTCAGGCTTCGTTCATCAGAAAATGTAGCCAAACTGTTCAAGTTAGTCATGTTTGTCAGTATTTAAACAACAACAAAAAAAAAAAAAACCGCATGTACACCTCGTATAAATGTTGAGATTTCATTCATTGCGATTCATAACCTCATAACCGTTATGATAACGGTCAATGTCAACGATTGAGAGTCAGTTTATTCAATTTCCTACACGAACTACTTTATGTATAATCAACATCATGTAGCATGTCCTTGCCAGAACGTCGCTCTCATCAGTCTGCCTGAAAGAAACTCGGTCTCTCGCCAGTTCCCCCGCCTCATGCACTTTCACACTCAAGGAGTCACTTATATCCTCATCCTGTGCCCATCTTTGTGTTGGTCGGCATCTGCTCCCCCTTCCTGGTACCATGCCTTCTGCTATAATTTTTTCCAATCCGTCGTGGCGCTTGATATGACCAAAATATTTCAGCTTTTGAGAAAGGATGCTGTTTATTAGCCAATCTTCTTTGATGTTCAGATCTTTCAAGATGTCAATACTTCTCATCTTCTTTGTCCAAGATATTCTGAGAATCTTTCTATTGCATTTCAGCTCAAAAGCCGCTATTCTTTTTCTTAAGGACTTAGAGATAGTCCACGACTCACATCCGTATCAGGGAAGATCCATGCTCTCAAAATTCTAATTTTTATCTGGTGCTTTTAAACCATAGACTTTTAAGGCTGTTCAATCTTTGCACAGGCCAGGAAAGTCCTCTCTGAAGCCTCATGTGCCACTAGGCATAACAAGAACTGAATCTTTGCATTGCTATGGCCATCCTCCTTTTAATTTCTGTCTAACAGTCTCCATTGCTGTTTATTATAGAGCCTAGATTAACTAGATATTCAAATTTTGTGAGATTATTTTTCTTCATCATTTATTGTTATTTTTGGGTGACAGCAAGTTTTATCTGTAAAAAATATTCTCGCATAATATATAATATATAGTTTTGGATATGTTAATTAAATTAAACGCTTTATTTTTCTTTAGGTAAAATTTGTGTGTATAAATTACTAAATTAGGGAATCCCCTCGGAAGGCTCTACTCTGTCTTTTTGGCACTGAAACTGAGAAGGCTAGTTAAGCGCCTAAGCCGTCTCGAAAGGGTTAAATTAAAATTCGAAAGTTCAGTGGATGGAAACAGTTTCTCAACAAAACAATAACAATGCTACGACTTACTGTCTATCTCCTCCACTAGACTTGCTGTTCCTGGCAGATAACTCATTGTTTGATATCAACTGATGGCTTCCTAGAATACCGATACATTCATAATCAACATGTAGAGAAAATGTTTGCAAAAACAAACTCCACCATTTTAATCTTCTTCTTTAGTAAAAACCACATTAAAAACGTTGCCAGGTAAACTGCCTCTTTCTTTTCAAGTCTCTCTCTCTCTCTAACTTGTTTGCCATATTGTCCAGCATCATTGTCAGTAGATTCAACTACTTTGCTGACTATCCAGGGCGACTGTCTCACACAAACATTACTGTATGGTTACAGATAGTACCATCTGTACTTTTTTCCTTAGAAAAAAAGTACCAGTACGCACCACAATTTTTTTTTTTTTAAGGATTGCATTCCCGGCTCTCAGTTAGGATGGCTCATGCCGTGATAGTTACTTCCGTGAGTTTGGGACCGATCCCAGCGTTTTTGGCCAGACCAGTGCAGCAGAGCTACACTCTGATCTTAGCCAAAAGGCCGAGAAGCGAGTACTCACAACAAAGTGCTTATCACAGTGGCTCTAACAAAAAAGTCCTCAAAGGGTACCAGTACTGCCTGCCTAAGAAAGGCAAAACCTCCCTAACTACTATTACTAATAGCATTACTGTGTATGTACACATAAAGCCTTTTTTTCTGGCGGTACGTAACAGTACACAGCACCAGCACCTTTTTTAAGAGATCGGTTTGATTATGTCTTTTGCCTACTCAACACACCGATATTTTTGATCATCGGACAACGAACACTACGAATGTGGTACAAACCGGCAAGCAACCTTTTCTTGTCCAAATCTTCCACTAAAATTTCCGAATGGTTTCTTTGTTAACACAAAATGAAGTTGACATCATCTCCATGGTTAAACAAAGATCTTCTTGTATCCGTTCTCTGACCTTTGCAATGTTTCCTCATTACGAACAGAAATTTGGCGACCAAGTTTAGTTGCCACTTTTCTATCGTGAATACCACCTGAAAATCTGTACACGAGATAAACAATTATCCCTATAAACTTGTCGTATCAATTCAGCTGTCTCAATGGCATTTTTATGACTTTAAACATAATTTAATGTTTTCTTTTTGCCTTATGCCGATTACGTAACAATGCACCTCTGACCGGGTCAACAAAATGGCGGCTTGTTTGTTGTCTGCTTATCGGGCGGCAATGAAAAGTTGCCAGATCATAGATGACTGTTGCCTCTTTGGATTTATGCTTTGTTTCACAGACATAAATAAACAGAGGGGGAACCCTTGAAGCCATAGAAATATTATATATATATAGACACACACACACACACACAAAGTGACAATGTGTTAATCAGCACTCGTAGAAAGAAGTAGAAAGATAGAAGGACACACTAGACAACATAACAATCGAAAGCTATGGTTACCATGCCAGAAATCGAACCTGTCACATAGAAATGGCGTGTGCGCCTCGCTATGGAGACAAGCATTCTATCGTATAGCTTGAAATCCACAACTATGGAATACGGACATAATTAATTTCAGACCATTTAAATGGCACTATAGGTTACGAATTAGAATTTAGAATTACAAAGGTCAGATTTTTAAGAGCATGCATCTTTCCCATTGCAACATACGCCTGTGAGACCTGGACACTTACTAAACAAGCGGAACAGCGCATAAATGCATTTGAATATAAATGTTACAGACAAGTTCTAAGAATATCTTGGGTAAAGAAAAGAACAAATGCATCCATACTTCAAGAGCTGAATATTGAAGAGGGTTGGCTAGTAAAGACAATAAAACAAAGAAAATTGAAATATTTTGGTCACTTGAAACGTCATGGAAGTCTAGAGAGAACAATAATGGAGGGGTATATGCCTGGGAAGAGAGGAAGAGGAAGGCCAAGGAGAAGATGGGTGCAGGATGTGGCAGATGATCTCCAGATGGGTGTATCAGACGCGGGACATCTTGCTCATGATAGGAAGGTTTTCCGGAGGGTTGTTATGGCAGCGAGGTTCCGCGAGGGACATGCTACTGAATGAATGAATAGGTTACGAACATGTAAGAAAAAGATTTGATTGGTAGGTCTCATTATGTTGTACGTCATTCGCATAAATAAAATGGGGAAGGGGGAGGGAGGCTTGAAGGCGTAGCAATTTTATAAAAATAATTAATAAAGAGACAATGTATTGAATCGTGCTCAAAGAAAGAAGTAGAAAGTTAGAAGGATACACAAGACAATTTAAAAATCGAAAGATATTTGTGACTTGGCTATAATAAAATAAGTCTAATTAATTAATTGTTGTACCTTGTATATCTTGAACAGACTCAGTAGTGAAAGTCAACTGTATCTTATTCAACCCTTCTTGGTTATAATTGGGATATACTGAATGTTTCTTTATTGAGGTTTTTTGTGTCTCTAATTTCCCTTTCTAAATCAGAACTATGAAACCGTGGAAACACATATATTAAACTAGCTGTACCCGGCCACGCGTTGCTGTGGCATAGTTTGGCTAAATGGAAAAGAAAGAAAATAGAAATCGCACGTGTCTAATATGGTTACTGTCGCAATCATTGTCTGCTCAATAGGAATAAACTCACAGGGAGCAAGTACAGCAGGGATCTACCAGTCGTCAGTAGAAATTATCCTCGTTAACAAGTGTTTCGGCCCACGATTCCTAGACACTTTCGGAGGTGGGCCCACCTTAGTTCATGAAGCTCAGGGCTGGTACCCTGCTGCACGAAATTACCGGATGGTGTTTTCCTTTCGGATAGGGACAAGACGACTTGGTGGTTTGCAGAAGGTACGGTGAGATAAGAAATCGTCGCGGCAGCCTAATTAGAACAGTCAGCGTACCTGGACGACCGAGCGACAAGCTTACGATTGGTTTACCGGACACATGTTGGACTTTTATTAGCAGATGGCAGAGAGACACTGGCAGACAATTCGGACACGATGGACTTTCAAGGGGTGAGAAACCCTTTTCCACTAGACACCCGGACCAGCTCACCGAGGCCCGTCCCCTACGTTGTTCCGTTGCGTCCAAAGCCAGCTCGAGGCCCTTTCGGCTGCCTCGCCTAGTTTTTTAAGTGTTCGTTTCCGTTCATTACCTCGCAATCCTAGTTCTTTAACCACATTGTAGAGCGAAGTGGAAACGAGGCCTCTCGCGCCCACTTCGACGGCAAAGACCCGTACCGTGTACGACTCGTTTCTCCTCAGACCGGCTGCTAAATCACAATATTTCTCGAACTTATATGTGTGATTTTCATCCATACGCGACTCATACAGCACGGTCAGCTCTATCAGGGTGAGCTGCCGTTTCTCCGCAGAGTGGAGGACTATGTCAGGTCGCAGACCGGTCTTCCGGATCAACTCAGGGTACCTTTCATGGCCCGGCAGATCAACTGCCAGTAACCAGTCCCTCGCAGAGTCTAGCACAGATAGAGCGAATGTGTTTCGGTTGACCTTACCTTTTTGAACCTGCCCAGCCTTGAGGAAACGTATGGGGACGATAGTAAAACTGGCTTTAGCGTTAGCCCTCATTCTAGCCTGGTCAACAACGGTTGCTAACTCTTTTAGCACCTTGTTGTGTCGCCAGGTATATCGGCCTTGGCCTAGAGCTTTCCTGCACGCGGACAGGACGTGTTCCAGCGTCTGCTTCGCTTTACACAACGGGCAAGTCGGATCATTGGTCGCAGACCACTTAACCATGTTAACACCGGACGGTAATACATCGTACGCCGAACGAACGATAAAGCTCAGTCGCAACGGGGTCATCCGCCAGATTTCACCCCATGTGAGTACTCTTGGCAATGCGCTCTCCAGGCTGACCCAATGGCCCTGCTGCGACTGTTGGGATGCTTTCTGGACCCGAACCTCGTTTTCGTTGTCCCTCAACATTTGTATTACCATGTCTCGGCGTTCTTTGGCAGAGGTCTTTGACCACCAATTGACCTTCCCGTGCCCTAGGCCTCGACGGTCGGTTTGAGTGTATCCCATTATCTCCTTCAATTTTAGTGCGTTCTGCGCAGATTCAATCGCATCGAGGACCCTCCACTTCTGGCCAGTCTTTAGAGCGGGCTGGACAGCGATGACATTTGGGTCTGAAGACTCGCGCAAGAGCATGGCGAGTCTTACCTTCCCGACTTTAAACTCTTCGGTTATTGATTTGAACGTGAGTACCAGCTTAGCCTGCTTGCAATACAGAGCCACGTCGGTCAGACAAGGCGGTGCACCAATCCACTTTCTCAAGGCTGTGTTGATTTTCTTCTCCATGGTTTCCACTGCAGTCATCGTCACCTCGTAGACTAACAGTGGCCATAGGAGCTTTGGAATCAACATGAATTGGAGACACCATACCTTGAATTTCCCGATCAGCCTGCATCGCTCGATCGCGAGCAGGCCTATAGCCAGTGACTCGTGTATTCGCCGGACTTCCGCTCTATCAGATAACTTCGAATCGTAAACGCGACCAAGGCTCTTCACCGGTTCCTCCAGAACCGTGGGAATCTTGTTCCTTGCCACCGTAAAACTGGTTGCCGACACCTTGCCCTTATGGATTGACAGACTCCTCGACTTCTGCGGTTTGAACTGCATACCGCTCCATTGGACCACGGCGTCCAATCTTTTCAGGATCGTGTGGGCAGACTCCTCGCTGCCCGTTATAATAGTCGTGTCATCCATAAATGCGCGTAGTGGCGGCACCCAGTGGTCCACAATTTGAAGGCCCTGTCCGTAGCCGGCCGCCCCGTCTAACATGATCTGCATTGCCATGACAAACAGTATGGGTGAGATCGTACAGCCCATAGTTATCCCAATCTGCAACTCAGTCCACCTCGTGGTAAACGTCGAGGTAGAGAAGCGCAAAGCGAACTTAGAGAAATATTGCTCGATCATTTGATTGATCTGTGCCGGTACGTGAAACATGCAAAGGGCTCGCCACAGTAGCCTATGGGGAACTGCCCCGTAGGCGTTGGCTAAGTCCAACCATATAACGTGCAATTCGGTTCTCTCATGCTTGGCTCTCTGGATAGCCTCCCAAATCATGGTCGCGTGTTCAAGGCACCCAGGAACGCCTGGAATACCACCCTCTGAACACTCGTATCTATGTACTTGTGCCATCAGATACTGTGTGAGCCGGCGAGCCATGACCGAGAAGAATATCTTACCCTCGACATTCAACAGCGAGATGGGCCTGAATTGGGAAAGACTCTTCGAGTCCTGCTCTTTGGGAATGTAAACCCCATTTGCCTTTTACCACTCTGGACATATGTGATTACGGATCCACGTTTGTCTCAACAAGACGTGAAGCATTTTTAGGATTTTCGGGCAGCGCTTGTAAAAAACGTACGGGACACCGTTCGGACCTGGGACAGACTTGCCGCTGGCCTTTTTCACAACTTCCTCAACCTCAGACCAAAGGGGAGGTATCATTTTAAATGGTACCTTCGGCACCGAAGGCTGTTTGAGGCCGCTAAGGATCTCTGGATTGTCATCGAGAGGCTCTCTCCTCTTTTTGTCAGAGTACATCTTGCGTAGATGTAACTCAAGCTCTTCCTGACTGACAACCAGAGTCCCAGACTCTGGCGACCAAATTTTGTAAGCTTGTCGCCTAACGACTTCTTGTTTAGATCTTGCTTAAGTACCTCATATAATGTAACCTCCAACTTACACCACACCACCTTATCGCTCGCAGGTGGAAACCTGATCTTGGAACGCACTTCCTCAGAAATCATCAAATGTGCTCCTCCACAGTCGACGTCGTGGTCCTCTCTGGGCGAGTGGGGTTCACCCTGCCCGTCGTTCCCTGACGACTCAGAAACTACCACAAGAGTAGTAGTTTTGCGACGGCGTTTACTGCGTGGAGCACCCTCGCATTTCATTCTTCCGGCATGCGTTCTCAGACCATGCAACCCCGTGAAGCTTTTCCCACATGTACAGAGCCAGCCCGGACGTTGGGCGAGTATCTGAGTCCGGGGGCTAGCATAGTCGTCACCGAGAGTATCAATTTGATTGGGCCCTTCATTCTCCCCCCCCCCCCCTTTTTCGGAGGGCCCTGGGGGAATATTTCTATGTGGTTGTACGAAATCGGAGGTATTATACTGTGTTAGGGGTGATCAAAGAAAATAGAAATCATGTCTAATATGGTTAACGTCGCAATCAGCGGTATAGAGATAGTCTGGTTTGCTGTACGGGCGGATGTTAAAAATAGAGCGTCCCGTGTCTACTGCGCATGCACTGTGAAAGTCGATCGCTCATGCGCATTTACTAACGTGGCTATGATTAAATGTTACTAAAAATGGAAATATTAGTTTCAAAGATTTTCACAACAAATGTCGTCCCCTGTCTCTAACAATGACAGGTAGAATTTCAAAACATGATGGGTAAAATTCCGGTATCAAAACAAACATATCCTGAAAATTTCAGCTAAATCGGTTCAGTAGTTTCCGAGTCTATAGTTCATAAACAAACGCACAAACATTGATTTTTATATTTATAAACAGATGAAGTAAAAATAAAGACCCCTTTTCACGCCTCGGGCGCATCGGATATATTGGAAGAGCGTCCCATATTTTTACAGACCAATCGGCACTGGGTGGGTAATGTGGTCAGTATTACTCCGGCCGTCTTTGCTTCCCCAGGACAGCCATCCTGGTACCCATTTTAGGTTGGGTCGACCTGCGTAGCCCCATACTATAATAAAAATCCACGCAGCCAGCAGTGGGTTTGGATCGCGGTGCGTTGGATTACGAGTCGGACTTGCAACGCCATAGCCACGGACGCCGCGATGAGAAAGATAGAAGACACAATAAAATCAAAAGCTGTAGCTTCTATGCTGGGAATCGAACCGTCACTTCCAAATGACGACTGCGTCTTGCTGCAGGAACAAGCATATTAAGATAAATGACTTACTAGGAACGCCTACTAATTGTCTTAATTAGCTATGTCTTTTGTAGTTTGAACCCACAACCATGGGATACAGAGGTCGTCTCAGACGAATGCTAGGAATCAAGCCAGTCTTATAGGTCATCAAAGAGCAACAAATGAAGTGGTTTTGGCACCTAACAAGAATGCCCAGCACTATCTGCCACAGCTAGCCACACTGAAACGTTACAACGGCTATAGAGCGAGCGGAAGACCTCGGAAAAAATGGAGTGAAGGCATTAAGAACAGCCTTACAGAAATAAACAATATCTTAATAGTGCTCTTGACAGAGCTCATCGACAAATGTTTTATCTCCACACCTCCCCCTCCTTCCCCTCCCCCGCACCAGACACATCGCTGAGGTGCAAAGTGGAAAAGAAGAAGAAGAAGAAGAAGAAGAAGAAGAAGAAGAAGAAGAAGAAGAAGAAGAAGAAGAAGAAGAAGAAGAAGAAGAAGAAGAAGAAGAAGAAGAAGAAGAAGAAGAAGAAGAAGAAGAAGAAGAAGAAGAAGAAGAAGAAGAAGAAGAAGAAGAAGAAGAAAGAAGAAGAAAAGAAGAAGAAGAAGTCTCAAACCTAGCAAATTGCACCATAGATTACACATTACAGCGCCAGTCTGGCGATTCTCAGTCCACGTCTCCTCACGATGTGCCCACGTGAAGATGAGTAGGCAATGAGCAGTTATATAGGCTGGCTGCCTGCTGCTCCTCTAGACAGTGAGCTACTTTAAGATGAAGCAGACTTGATGAATGCTCTCTTGGATCAAGTGAATAGTGCAACAGTAGTAAAAGTAGTAGTAGATGTTTACCCCACTAGGACAGCACACAAGCTATAAACACCCGATGACACAAAGTGCCACCATGCGGATGAGGATCACCCGTGGAGAGGTCCTGGAAACCGCGTTCAGCAATTAGACCATATTTATGTCCAGGCTATATTGCAGCCCCTGGCCCCAGGGTGGGGCTTCAAAGGTTTGTTTATGTATATCCTTTCTCTAAAATCTGGTGCTGCTTATTTGTAGTCCTTTGGCTTCTGCGAGGTTGATTAATCTCTATCCATCATCGTTTGAAACTATGTAGGCCTGCTACATTTTTATAGGTGTTCTCTCTTCCTATTATTGCATTGAAAGAGCTGGGTGAGGAGCTTTGTGTCTCTCCTGTCTTCCATATCATGGAGACCAGTAATTGTTTCCATGTCTGATATAGGTGTGGAGCGCATTTCCCCTGTCATAATACGGAGAGCATGGTTTTGGATCTTTGAGACTTTCTGAAAATTTGATAAAACTGCTGTGCCCCAAGCCGCTTTTCCATATTCTAGTGTTGGCCTCACATAGCCTGTATAGGTCCTCTTAAGGACACGGAGGTTTGCCCCGCAGTCTGTTCCAGTTAACTTTCTCATCAGCTTCACAATATAACAAATACAAACAAAATGTGAACGTTGCGGCTATAGAGCCTTCATCAGCACATACAAATCCAACAATACTACAGATACACAAAATCACTTAGCTGGTATCTCAAAGCAGCCGGGTCAATGGTTACTCAGCAGAATGCCTAAATGAGTCGGCTGGGGGAATAAATATCCCTTGTGGAGTACCAGGGGCCATAACTAGGGTGTTAGAGATAAAACTGTGAGGGCAGTTCAATCCCCTGGGAGTTTACATAAAACTGTGTTGGCAGTTCAGTCCGGAGGGTGTTAAAGTTCCCAGAATATAAATAGTGATTCTCAAGAGACTTGCGGACTTTGTCGCTGGATTTAATTGCTGTCACCTCCATGTTGAGGACACCTTGGTGATCCTGGGAATTGAAGTGCAACGGTACTGGTTTCAGAGCACCATTTTGCACAACCAAAAGAGCTGTCTGAACCTGTCAGCCAGCCGTAGACTTGTTTCACCAATGTATTTCATGCCATATCTCTGGCATAAATGACATTGCGACTGGTACAATAGAATGCTTCACGTAAGTGGAAGGTGGTGTTCGGGAATTCTAGACAAAATAGTTAAGTTAGTTGCGTATCCTTTACAGGATGTTGCAGAACCAACCTCAGCATTTTTGTTTGTTGTTGTTTTTATAGGCAAATTTACATCCAGTAGTTTGCCATTGCTTTCTGGACGGTCGGCTTCTCGATACCACTGTCCAAACCAACGCAAGGCCCGCAGCTGGGATTAAAACCGGCACCTCGGCATTATGAAACGCATTTGCAGCGCCTAAGCCACAGACGGCGACACAGAATAGTAACATATCCATTAATGTTAATGAGAGGGATGAACTCGGTTGGTTATAATATTTTTTGTTTATTATTGAACATCAAACACTACGTTGAGAAGAGTATGAGTGTTTATCAAAATGTTTTCTTTTTGGAATTCCTCTCTCTCCCTACACAGTCTTATTGTCATGTGATGCCTCCCACCTGCACCTAAGGCTGCTACCGCCCTGCCCCCCCCCCCTCTCCCAGGGGTGGCAGACAGTAATGCTTACTTTGGTAAAAAACTGTTCTGGATGATACACAACGCTGAGGAGAACACATAGGCGCACCTTTAATCAGGTTGCAACCGACACTGTTAGCATGGAAACTTTTCATTGGCTACTGAGGAAGGAGACTCAGAAGAATATCATTTGCAACAATAGATCTCTCAAGTGTATGTTCCCCGCCTATTCTATGCCAATGTTTAGTACACAACATTTGTTAAATCAAATGTTTAAGGCTGATAGTAAAACTCTGTGCTGGTAAAAAATATTGATAATTACAAGGTCATATTGTGTATGCCCCTTTCCATGAAAAAGTATCCTAAAAGGCCTATTTCGTACCTTGCTGCTAAAGTCTCTCATTACAGAGATTTTATCCATTGGTCTAATTTTGGAAATTTCATGGTTAACTAATCAGAATATTTATCTATATATTTTTACTGTGATATTCATTGCCAGGTGCATACACTTGCATATGGGCTTCTGCCCCTTTGTCTTTTAGTGCAAATAGTTGTTCCTGAGATTTACCTGATGTCTAAAAATATCACAATCTTAGCGTCAATGATGAAACCAACTCCATGCTTTGCATGCTGTCTCATCCACTCCAGTGTATATCAGTACAGATTATGTGTGTAATCACTTCATCCCCTGTCCTTTCAATCTGAATTCTGCTAAACCTAAAATTGTCACTTGGTGTTTTCCCCTCAGTTCTATAATCTCCTCTGCTTTATTGCCCCAGCCCCAAATATTTAATATTCTTGTTCTGTACCAGTCATGTTTGATGAACTTGGTTTACATGCCACACATCTCCTACATTCTTCTTGGGCACCACTATGAAGAAAGTTAAATCTTCTACTGTTTTGCTGAACCTGTCAAAGATTTATCTTTGAGGTGACACTTATCCTCACGACCACTTATCTCACATTTTATAACACAAATGAGCACATATTAGACATAACCTCCACGAAACTGAACACAGATATTTTTGTCGAGTGATGTTTACTTCACAATCTTGACCAAAGGTCCACCCACAATATGGTATGGCAGCTACGAACTTTAAGCAATGGCTACTTTTGATATTGTTTCAGAAGTTAGTTCTAGCTACTACTGATTTTCCGCTGGCTATTACAACATTCAGTGCCACACACATTAACTGACTGGCAACAAAAGAAACTCAAGCAATGCATGTTATTGTTGGGTACACTACGGACGCCTCCTACTAACTATGTGATTTCTTGATATTTCTCACTACGGATAACAGAATAAAATTATTTAGTGATTGTCCTAAAGTGTCCATATTTTATCCTTTAATTTAAGAATATGGTCTTGCAAACTTTTCTCTGGTGGTGTGAACTATGTTTTTTTTTTTTAGTATGAGAAAAACTGAAAATGGAGGATTTCCCTAAAGCTGCTAAATTGTCCAGCTTCATTGAGACTGCACAGACCAGCAGCATCCTAGGCATATATAAGGACCAGAACAGGATTCATGTAAATAATCATTACCCATATTTGATTGGAGAGGGAGGAGTATTTCTAATACCAGGTTATATATATTTTCTAGACATCATGTGTGATGGATGACTGTCAACACACATAATAATGATCATGTTTTTTACAGTTACCAATGTTTCAAACACATTAAAAAAACATCAGTTTTTTTTAGTTGAAAACTTTTAATAATTAGATACAAAATATGACATAGGTATAATCATAGTTATATAATAACCAGTGCTGACAAATAGGTAAAAATATAAACTTAATGGGCGAAAAGTTTAAAAAAAAAAGTACAATCTTTTTTCTTGTGACTTTCACCACTCTCCATGAGGCCTGCACCAACTCATGCCAAGCCCTGTGTAGACTGGTTCATGAGGGTTTGGATTGCACAGCCACAGTTCTCTATGGGACAAGGTCACTAGTCTCATAAAATTACAACAATAAAAGTGTCACCTATCTTTGCTTTAAAAAATATCATCATCATCACCATGTAGCAGGTCCTTTGCAGAATTTTGCTCTCATCATGGTCTGCCTGAAAGAAACGCAGTCTCTCGCCAGCTCTCTCACCTTCTGCATTTTCCTAGCAGGGTATCATTTATATCCTGTGCCCATCTTCGTGCTGGTTGGCCCCCACCTCAACCCTTTTTCCTAGTACCATGCCTTCTGCTATTATTTTTTCAAATCTGCTGTAGTGCTTGCTATGGCCAAAATATGTCAGATCTTTTAGGATGTCAGTAATTCTTTTTCTTTTTGTCCATGGTATTCTGAGGATCTGTCTGTAGCATTTTAGCTCAAGAGCCCCTATCTTTTCATAATGAGTGGGAAAGTCCATGACTCACATCTTTTTGCTGCAATATGGAAGATGCATACTCTCACAATTTGTTACTCTGATTTCTTTCTGGTGGTTACCAATAGACTATTATTTTATTTTCTTATTATTACACCAATTACTTGTTTGCTTCACTGTCATTTCCTTTCCTAATGATTTATTCGAAACTGACCTGGGCTCTGAGGTCAGCCAAGCCTAAAACGTATCAGAGGAAAGGCTTCAGATGCAAGGAGGTCCTCTACAGAATGCCATAAACAAACTCCAGCCTTGTTGGCAGTTTGTGGTTTTACTGATCAATCTGATATCCAGTAGTTTGTGGTTTTACTGATCAATCTGATATCCAGTAGTTTGTGGTTTTACTGATCAATCTGATATCCAGTAGTTAGTGGTTTTACTGATCAATCTGATATCCAGTAGTTTGTGGTTTTACTGATCAATCTGATATCCAGTAGTTTGTGGTTTTACTGATTAATATGATATCCAGTAGTTTGTGGTTTTACTGATCAATCTGATATCCAGTAGTTTGTGGTTTTACTGATCAATCTGATATCCAGTAGTTTGTGGTTTTACTGATCAATCTGATATCCAGTAGTTTGTGGTTTTACTGATCAATCTGATATCCAGTAGTTTGTGGTTTTACTGATCAATCTGATATCCAGTAGTTTGTGGTTTTACTGATCAATCTGATATCCAGTAGTTTGTGGTTTTACTGATCAATCTGATATCCAGTAGTTTGTGGTTTTACTGATCAATCTGATATCCAGTAGTTTGCTTTACAGCAGCTTTTATGCTCATACTATTGTCACAATCAATGCAAACCAGTCTGCTGTCAAAACATCTGAATCAAACCTGGAATGCCAGAATTAGGAAAATGAATTTACAAAAAAAAAAACAAAAAACACACAAGTGTTATAATGACAAAGTCACCCACTGTGTACACAATGGTCTAAACAAGTAGGATGCTGGCACCACATACCCAATAAGTCATAAGGCAGGGAAACAAATCGTTTGATTCACAGTTCCACACTATTTCTCTTCAGTGAATTAGCCAAACAAACATGCTTCTTTCCTTGGTGCTATTCTGTCACTCAACAAAATATGTTTTATAACTTGGAAGTGTAAATATTAAGTCAAATTCTGGTAGGCATACACAATTTTCAGATTACAATATAGAGACAGATATATATCTGTATATAAACTAAATAAATATAAAAATATTGCCAATATCATCAATGAATATGATCAAAATATTCTGATGCCCTCCCCCCAAAAATCTGTATATATATTAAGAATTTAAGAATATATATAAATATGTATGTATATGAATGTACAAAAAAGGTAAATTAACTGAAATATATCTCAAATATATTAGCAATAACAATTAAATATGGCTTTAAATCCCTCACAACAACACTATTGATAAAAAAAAAATTGCAACATGTACAAACTGCTGTTATATTTTTAAAAGATTAAAATGAAAAAATCAGTCTTCAAAAAAAATCTTTTTGAATCCTTATGTTAAAGAAAAAAGTTATACAAAAGCATAAAGTATGGAAATGGTTGAGTTTCTTCACATGACATCTGTATACAGTCCATGTTTCATAAGTATAAGAGTTATATACACCACATATATCATGATACAGACTTGTAAAAGTTATATACCACACCACATCCACCATGATACAGACCTACAACATCTGTATACCTCATCACATACATCATGATACAGATCTACAGTAATTATTTACCACACCACAAACATCATGACACAGATCTACAGTAGTTATATACCATATCACAAACATCATGATACAGATCTACAGTAATTATTTACCACACCACAAACATCATGACACAGATCTACAGTAGTTATATACCATATCACAAACATCATGATACAGATCTACAGTAATTATTTACCACACCACAAACATCATGACACAGATCTACAGTAGTTATATACCATATCACAAACATCATGATACAGATCTACAGTAATTATATAAACACCACAAACATCATGATACAGATCTACATTAATTATATACCTCATCACATACATCATGAAATAGACCTACACAAAATATATACCACACCACAAATATCATGATACAGATCTACAAAAATTATTTACCACACCACAAACATCATGATACAGATCTACATTAATTATATACCTCACCACATACATCATGATACAGACCTACACAAAATATATACCACACCACAAACATCATGATACAGATCTACAAAATTATATACCACACCACATACATCATGACACAGACATAGAACAGTTATATACCACATCGCATACATCATGAAACAAGACTTACAACAGTTATACACCTCACCACATACATCATCATACAGACCTACAACAGTTATATACCTCATTACCTACAAGACAAAATGGCTTTAACACTATTTATCAAACACACACACACAAATACATACATAACACAATTTTGCATGAGTTTGTATCACACCACACACTTACAGGTCTATATGACTGACTGACTGACGCACACACGCACATATATATTACACCATCTCACAGCTCTATATGATTTATATATGACACCACATACATTTTACAGCTCTACAGTCAGTGTCAGTGGCTCAGGCGTGTGAACATGCTTTGTAACCATGGGATGCCAGGTTCAATTCCAGCTGCAGGCGATTTGTCAGCAAAATGTCTTGCATTGGTTCTGACAGTGGTATTGAGAGCTGTCCGTTCAGAAAGCAATGGCAAACTACTGAGCATAAACTCTGCCTACAAAACCACAACAGCCAAAAAAAGCGGAGATTGGTTCTGCAAACAGAAGGCAAATGCTGTCGTCTACCAGTTAGCCCCACTGCTGAGACACCCAAATGTCTCCCTTCCAGCAAAACAGCAAATGATTAATAGCATCTTCATCCCTACTTTATGTTATCAGTGCCAAACATGGACAATGAATAGGGCACTAGAACAGAAGAGAACTACGTGTGAAATGTGCTGTCTCCGCAATATCACTAACAACATAAAAAGAGACAGGATTACAGATACGAGCATAGAGATGAAAGAGAGAATAAGCCACCTACTAGTTTATCACATGAAAAAAATAGTCCTGATAATTTTCAAATGATGATTTTCAACAAAATGCCACTGCTGAACTAATGTGCAATATTTATTCATGACCTTACCTAGAATTAAAAAGTATAAATAAGAAGCATTTTAAAATTAGAATAATCCTGAAAAAAAAAAAAATTATATCTGTGCCATGTAGGCTTACTGTGTAATGGTAGCTGATGCAGCCTGAAAACTAGAAACGTGTTTCATCTCTGCTGTGCGTTAGTTTAGTGTTTTTCCATCTGTCCCAGGTTTGTGTTCATTGATTTACAAGTACTGGGAGGTAACATCAAGATGTCAGCCAGAATAAGCTTGCTTGTAGTGTGTCGAAAACATGAAGACCTTCAGTGCAGAGATGGCACTTGACTGATCTTACATTTCAGGTGCTGTCTTCATCTGTATAGTATTCTGTGTTTTTGGTGTCATCCTTTCTTAAATATCTTTATGCTTGAAAACTCAGCTGCTAAGCCACTTGTTGTAAAACAAGTACACCAGAAGAACATTACTATGATGAATGTCATTAACTACTAAGCAAGAATTCCTGTGTAAGATTTAAAAGTGATTGGTTTCCAAAAGCAACCATTTATGCAAAGATAATCACATTTAAAATTAAAATAAACTCTGATTACAAATATACTCTTCACAGCATTTGGTAGCTCCAAAAACATTTTTAGCACAAATAAAAACAACATAATAAGTACCAACAATGTGGACAGATGAAGTACCACAAGAAAATATTTACTGTAGAAAAAAGGCACATTATGCAATTTCTGATAACAAATCATCAATGAAATATCAGTAGCTGTAAACAGAAAGAGTATATTATTTTACAAATGCCAATGGCTGTAAAATGGATTATGCAACAAATCAACCAAAATACAAAACAATATCAGTGAAATCATGACCTGGCCAATCACTTTTGCCTCTGATGAAATCTTCATAAATCATTCAATCCCAGAAAATTGTTACTTTAACTCCTTCGTCCCTAAAGGGTGTGGCTTGAAAGCAAGAAATAGTTGGGCCCTAAGGAGTCCAGCATAGACACTTTGAGAATAAGAGGTTAAACTAGTAATTTGGATAATACAGATTAATCTAACATTTTTCTGTGACAACAGACAGCTGGTAAATTAAATTATCGTTGGAATGATCCAGAAACTATGATGCATTGTTTAGGACTGAAAGAGTTAAAGTGTTTCTCATTTGAGGAGAGTAAATAACACTTAACTATACACCCCCAAAAATGTCTGAGTTTGGCTTGCATCTGTGTAAATTTTACTCTGCCAAACAAAAATCTGCCATTACTGCCAGTATTTACCACATTTATGGTGAAGGTAGGAGGGTCTTTGAGCCTAAGCAATTAGGGCCTCATGGCAAGGGCTGTCACCATGGACTGTGCAGATCTGGATTTTATTTTTGCCTCTGACCTAAAAAATCCATAACTTTATTGAGGATTCAAACCCAGATCTCCCACATTACAATACAGTGTTCTTAATCACTCCACCAACCACTCCTCTAAATGTTACTCCAGCTGGATTTACTGCATCCAAGTAAAGGGCTCTATCTACCTTTGCTTCATTTATTCATTATTCTGTTGTGCTGTTATATGTCACATAGGGCTCGTAGTCTGTCTTCCACTCCCTTCTATTCTGTGCTATCAGTTCAATGTCATGGATTAAATCCAGTCCAGTAGCTTTGGCCTCTCTCATCAACGTTAATCTAAAGGTTTCTTCTTGGACGTCCTCACCTCCTTAATCCCTTTATTTCCAATTTTAATGCCCGTTGGGTGATTCTCTGCTGATTTATTCTCAGGAAGTGTCTAATGTAGAACCATTTTCTTGGTCTTATAACTGTTGATACTAACTGCTGCCCAAACATTTGTCTTATTTCTTCACTCCTTTTGAATTTGACCCATTTTGTTTTAATAATTTACTCACATATTTGTTTTCAAATGCATTTCACTTTTGTTCCACGTCTTTAGTGGTTCTCCAACTTTCACCTGCAAATGTTAAAACTTGAATAACCTTAGAATTAAAAATACATAGGCGGGTTTTAAAACTTTACAATTTAGAGTTCCATATTTTTTTCAAGCTATTAAAAGCTGCTGAAACCTTGCCAGTGCGTGTCGCTGTTTCTTTCTTTGTATTTTCTTTATTATAAAAATTAGTACCTGTTGTAATCTTATTTGGCCAAGAGTTAAAATGTCAGTTAGCAGGAAGAGCACAGGTAAAGGTCACATGGCGGCCAGGAGTCATTACCTAGGCGAAGATAATTATACGACTTAATTGAATTCTGGCAACAAAATTCAAAGGGACAGTCAGTTGAGATTTTGCTAGCGTCAAAGTCGGACGTTAGCGGAAACACCGTGTCAGCTATTTCTCTTTATGAGGATAATTATAGAAACTTTTCTCTGTGTGAGGTTTTTGATTTGCCGCTGTTTGTGGGAGACAGTTTGATGTCTGTTTTAGTTTATAATGGCAGAAGTCCACTGAATGAAGATTGTAATCGTTTATATCGTCCATGTAGATAACAGTGACTTATTATACCTGTTTTAATCATCATCATATTGTGACGTGTAATGTGAATGACATTAAAGTTGATGTGCCTGTCACAAGCGTTATTGTTGACTCGTCAGGATAGTCACAACTGTATTTGCTGATGCTGTGCCGAGTGTGCCAGTCGTTATATTATTGAGGACTGCAAATAGTTGCAGCACATCCATCAAGGAGAGATCCAGTGGCATATTGGAGTAGGCACCCTAGACCTACATACTTGGTTGTTTACAGATACTAAGGAGTATCGATGCGAAAACATAGACATTTTATGAACTAATATAAATAAGTGCTCTGTACACCCATAGTATACACAGAGGTTATCCAGAGAGTACAACAGTCGATTACCAAGCCGGTCCTTTTGTTGGATTTAGAGACAACAGTAATTTTTATCCAGTGTTCGTGCTACTGACTGATGATCGTTTCAATGAATACATATAACTGATCACAAATAGACGTTATAGTTAAAGGATCCTAGAAGGAGTTATGAACTATTCTTCATGTGTATGCAGTACTACTAGATGTTCCTAGCGGCCTTTATGAACCTATCATGACATATGTGAATTAACAGTAGGCGTTGATTGCTGCATACAGCTGTATAAAGTGCTGGTGACATTAGCAGTGTTACGAAACATTTGACAGAATAGATTCACAAGTTTTTTATGCCGTAATTGATATTCTTCGACGGAGGTTGGCAGAGGATGCTTGAGTTTTGCACCATTACTAAAGGTTCCTGTGCTCACTACGATTAAGGATCGCATCGACTTGAGGATCTACGCTCACGACGCCTAAGGATCGTATCTGTGGATTTAAATCGGGTAATGTTTTTTGTTGACAGATGGGAGTTGTGTGCTCGTTTCGCCTCATAACATATACGAGGTGTTAGAGTGAATGATTATCATCCATGTTTTCTATGTTATTTGTAACTTTAATATATCAGCTCATTTAGATTGGGATGCCATATTAGCTCTTTTCTTTAGCTTTTCTTGTCAAAATGGCCGCTCTGATGTAGAGGATATGCATATTAGCTCTTTTTAGTTAGCTTTTTCTTGTCAAAATGGCCGCTCTGATATAGAGGATATGCAAATATTCATGGCCTGTCTGACAATGAGTCGCTAAAATTGTATGCATTAAGTGTGTTTCCTTCGTCACGTCATTGGTGTGCTCTTCTGTTTACTTTTCATGATTTCTATTTTATGACAGGCTTGTGGTGTCAACTTTATTTTTCCTGTTCGATTCTCTCAGCGTTGTCGTTTTGTACATTCGTTGCAGTGAACGAAGTGTAGCATCTTGTTTGTCAACTATTGTTTGTCTCACTTTTTTCATTTATTATTTTACATTTTCTGTATTGCAAAATACATTGATATATTATGGCTTCCTTTGCCGATTTTGTCGACCTAGGCCGATCTATGAGTTTAGAAGGGTCAGATTTGGTCAAATTTGCTGAAGCCAGATTAAAAGAAATCACGGAGAGAGAGGAAAGAATGTTAGAAGACAGCAGAAGAAAATCTAAATAAGTTTATTGATCTGTTAGTTTAATTACTTTTGACTCTAGTGTTACATCTGCTTGATCTGTTGTTGGTGTATTCAATAAATTTGCCTTTTCATAACTTATTAATTGTAGTCCAAGCCTTGATGCTATTTTTGCTAAATCATCTGCTTTCCTTTGCATGTCATTGTTTTTACCTAGCAAAACAATATCTTCAGCAAAATCAAGATTTTCCAACTGTGTGTTTTCCACACAGTCAATGCCAGTGTTTTCCACACAGTCAATGCTGGTGTTTTCCACACAGTCAATGCTGGTGTTTTCCACACAGTCAATGCCGGTGTTTTCCACACAGTCAATGCCAGTGTTTTCCACACAGTCAATGCCGGTGTTTTCCACACAGTCAATGCTGGTGTTTTCCACACAGTCAATGCTGGTGTTTTCCACACAGTCAATGCTGGTGTGCTTCCACACAGTCAATGCCGGTGTTTTCCCACACAGTCAATGCCAACACAGTCAATGCTGGTGTTTTCCACACAGTCAATGCTGGTGTTTTCCACACAGTCAATGCTGGTGTTTTCCACACAGTCAATGCATCAATGCCAGTGTTTTCCACACAGTCAATGCCGTGTTTTTCCACACAGTCAATGCTGGTGTTTTCACACAGTCAATGCTGGTGTTTTCCACAACAGTCAATGCTGGTGTTTTTCCAGTCAATGCCAGTGTTTTCCACACAGTCAATGCTGGTGTTTTCCACACAGTCAATGCCGGTGTTTTCCACACAGTCAATGCCGGTGTTTTCCACACAGTCAATGCTGGTGTTTTCCACACAGTCAATGCTGGTGTTTTCCACACAGTCAATGCTGGTGTTTTCCACACAGTCAATGCCAGTGTTTTCCACACAGTCAATGCTGGTGTTTTCCACACAGTCAATGCTGGTGTTTTCCACACAGTCAATGCCAGTGTTTTCCACACAGTCAATGCTGGTGTTTTCCACACAGTCAATGCTGGTGTTTTTCCACACAGTCAATGCCCAGTGTTTTTCCACACAGTCAATGCCGGTGTTTTCCACACAGTCAATGCCAGTGTTTTCCACACAGTCAATGCCAGTGTTTTCCACACAGTCAATGCCAGTGTTTTCCACACAGTCAATGCCAGTGTTTTCCACACAGTCAATGCCAGTGTTTTCCACACAGTCAATGCCAGTGTTTTCCACACAGTCAATGCCAGTGTTTTCCACACAGTCAATGCCAGTGTTTTCCACACAGTCAATGCCAGTGTTTTCCACACAGTCAATGCCAGTGTTTTCCACACAGTCAATGCCAGTGTTTTCCACACAGTCAATGCCAGTGTTTTCCACACAGTCAATGCCAGTGTTTCCAGTACAACATTTTTTCATCACCCAGTCAACGATTATGCCAAATAACAGAGGAGATCAAACTCATCCCTGTTTCACCCCAATATCGACTTCAAATTAATCATATAAACCATCATCTGTTTGCACTGCACATTCTGAACCTTTATACATTGCCTTAACAATATTTATTATTTTCATCGGTATACCAAAATTCCCCATAATGATGTTCTATGTAAACTATCAATATCCTTCTTAAAGTCAATGAAATTCGAAATAAGGGGTTGTTGTTTTTCAACAAATTCCTCAAAATTAAATCTCAGAATGAATGCTTGATCTTAGCAGCTTCTTCCAGGTTGAAAACCTTCAAGTTCCTCTCTTAGGATTTTGTCCACTACCCTTGCTTGCCAAATAAACATTCCAGGGCAGTGGCCTTGTCTTGCACATACACTTCATGATTTCTGACAACTATTGGATCATTCTCTTTTATACGTGACTACAATATTTCACCATTATATGAGATAGCCAGGCATCTAGTCTTACCACACAAGAGATCAGAGAGATGTTTGATAAAATTATAAATAAACAGTTATTGTCAACATGTCTAGCATTATTATGGAATACGAACCAGCCAATCTCAGAGCTTGAGATGGCTACTGCAACCTTTTAACTACACCCCAATAAACAAAATTACATGGAAATCTGGAATGTCAAAAGTCTTAAAACCATATAAAAAAAAAAAAAAAAAAAACAAGTAACAAGAAAATACATAAATGTCTAAGTATGCAGGTTCTAATTGCCTAATATTATACAACATGTAAGTTAATTTGGAATCTGTTTACACACATTTGAGAGAGAAAATACAATATAATCAGAAATCAGAAGCACCAACAAAATAAACAATAATAATTAGAAAGCAGCTAGTCTGTTTCACAGATGGTGTCATGAGTATATGTGCAGCAGATGCACAGTTTGACAGAATGGGCAGATATACTTTGAGCTTATAAGGCAGTAGATGCACAGTTTGACTGAATGGGCAGATATACTTTGAGCTTATAAGGCAGTAGATGCACAGTTTGACTGAATGGGCAGATATACTTTGAGCTTATAAGGCAGTAGATGCACAGTTTGACTGAATGGGCAGATACACTTTGAGCTTATAAGGCAGTAGATGCACAGTTTGACTGAATGGGCAGATATACTTTGAGCTTATAAGGCAGTAGATGCACAGTTTGACTGAATGGGCAGATATACTTTGAGCTTATAAGGCAGTAGATGCACAGTTTGACTGAATGGGCAGATATACTTTGAGCTTATAAGGCAGTAGATGCACAGTTTGACTGAATGGGCAGATATACTTTGAGCTTATAAGGCAGTAGATGCACAGTTTGACTGAATGGGCAGATATACTTTGAGCTTATAAGGCAGTAGATGCACAGTTTGACTGAATGGGCAGATATACTTTGAGCTTATAAGGCAGTAGATGCACAGTTTGACTGAATGGGCAGATATACTTTGAGCTTATAAGGCAGTAGATGCACAGTTTGACTGAATGGGCAGATATACTTTGAGCTTATAAGGCAGTAGTAGATGCACAGTTTGACTGAATGGGCAGATATACTTTGAGCTTATAAGGCAGTAGATGCACAGTTTGACTGAATGGGCAGATATACTTTGAGCTTATAAGGCAGTAGATGCACAGTTTGACTGAATGGGCAGATATACTTTGAGCTTATAAGGCAGTAGATGCACAGTTTGACTGAATGGGCAGATATACTTTGAGCTTATAAGGCAGTAGATGCACAGTTTGACTGAATGGGCAGATATACTTTGAGCTTATAAGGCAGTAGATGCACAGTTTGACTGAATGGGCAGATACACTTTGAGCTTATAAGGCAGTAGATGCACAGTTTCACTGAATGGGCAGATATACTTTGAGCTTATAAGGCAGTAGATGCACAGTTTGCTGAATGGGCAGATATACTTTGAGCTTATAAGGCAGTAGATGCACAGTTTGACTGAATGGGCAGATATACTTTGAGCTTATAAGGCAGTAGATGCACAGTTTGACTGAATGGGCAGATACACTTTGAGCTTATAAGGCAGTAGATGCACAGTTTGACTGAATGGGCAGATATACTTTGAGCTTATAAGGCAGTAGATGCACAGTTTGACTGAATGGGCAGATATACTTTGAGCTTATAAGGCAGTAGATGCACAGTTTGACTGAATGGGCAGATATACTTTGAGCTTATAAGGCAGTAGATGCACAGTTTCACTGAATGGGCAGATATACTTTGAGCTTATAAGGCAGTAGATGCACAGTTTGACTGAATGGGCAGATATACTTTGAGCTTATAAGGCAGTAGATGCACAGTTTGACTGAATGGGCAGATATACTTTGAGCTTATAAGGCAGTAGATGCACAGTTTGACTGAATGGGCAGATATACTTTGAGCTTATAAGGCAGTAGATGCACAGTTTGACTGAATGGGCAGATACACTTTGAGCTTATAAGGCAGTAGATGCACAGTTTCACTGAATGGGCAGATATACTTTGAGCTTATAAGGCAGTAGATGCACAGTTTGACTGAATGGGCAGATATACTTTGAGCTTATAAGGCAGTAGATGCACAGTTTGACTGAATGGGCAGATATACTTTGAGCTTATAAGGCAGTAGATGCACAGTTTGACTGAATGGGCAGATATACTTTGAGCTTATAAGGCAGTAGATATGGTGGCAATAAATAATCTGGACATTTTCTTGAAGATATATTCTAATGAGGTTAGATCCTCGAGAATAACAATAAAGAAACTGACATTTAAATTGCATACAATAATTATTGCACAAAAAGAAAAGTTAATATTACAGTTTAAAGGACATAAGACAGAACAGTTCTCTTTACAAAATATCTACAATTGTATTTCCCGATTAATAAAAGCATAGGGCGTCTAACTAACAACATATAATACTTTATCTGAATAGTCAAAAGTATAAGCCTTTATCTGTATACATTTGAATTCAATTATGTAATTATGTGAACATTACTATCAATGTAGCCTCAAGCTTGAATTAGTCGTGACATAAAATGGTAAATGCACTTTGTAAAAAGAATGATTTAACCTCTTGCATCCATTAACTATACTGTAAATTGTTTTTATCTTTTTAGTGCATTATTTAATGTATGCATTTTAAATGAAAGCTTATTTTATATTTTTTTTGCTACTTTTTAGTCACAAATACCCGTTACCCAAGTAGTCCATTAAAAGATCATTTGTCAACATCTAATCACTCTATTATTACCAACAGATCTGTTATTACCTACCACATTATGGTAAAAAAAGTATCACTGCTTTTGCTATTGAACCACTATTACACAAATTGAACCTCATGTGCGACTGTTTTTCCATTTCGTGTTGCTACCTATCTCTGGACAGCAGACCAACAGGGCAAATCCTAGATAACAGGTTCCATTTAGAAAGTCATTATGACTGGAACACCTAATGGTGTAATCACCAGTTCTCTGTGGTAAGAAAGTCCTCCCCCCTCTCCCCCACCACAACAAATACTAAAAACTCCATTTAACCCTACAAAAGTTAGACTGGTACCCCTGCCGATTACATGCCAAGTTTTCTTTTAAATGACCAACTCACGGATTAATTTCCTTGGCAATGTATTTAATTATATTACCATACCACATTTTTGAAATTACATATTATCATTTAAAAAAACTTTTGGAAATATTTGTGCATCACACTGCATTCTCATTGACGAAGCAGGTGTTTGCTAAATTTGAGCATAATAGCTTATTAGGAAATAGTGTGGAAATCTAAGGTAGTTTTAATGTTGACCTCATAGATTATTTTAAGTAAAATTTATATTCTACAAGATCATATAAAGTCTTTGACACCCAAAATCAACAATAAAAAAAAAAACATTTCGTTATATTTTTGCACAGCATAGAATTGTCATCCACAAAGTGTGTTAAGTGAAAAATTTCAGGATAATAGCTTTAATGGAAATAGTGTAAAAATGGAACGCAAAGTTTTGCTAAGATACTTATACACATACATACATGTACAAAA
This sequence comes from Candidula unifasciata, assembly GCA_905116865.2. Lineage (NCBI taxonomy): Eukaryota > Metazoa > Mollusca > Gastropoda > Stylommatophora > Geomitridae > Candidula > Candidula unifasciata. The sequence continues at coordinate 114,551 of CAJHNH020000437.1, read as the reverse complement.
GCGAGCTTAATAAAAGCTTATAATAAAAGTCAACTTTATCTTCTTCAGCGATCTCTGGTCATGCACATAATCCACAGTGGGCTATAAACTAGGATGTCACCTCAAGGTCTCTTAGGTTTCAACAAATCTTAGTTGTTAGGTCCACTGGGTGTGGCCACATGTTGCTTCGCAGCTCCGCTAAAAGAGAACATGTTCTGGAGTCTGTTCAGCACGAAGATACTGGCAGAGAGCTGCTTGGCTCATATATTTATATGAGTATTTGTTGAGTCTGCACTGACCAATGTTTAAGCGAAAAACTGTGTCTTGGTCTGTCCTGATCAGGTGTTTGAGATAATCTTTTTCATGGTTATAACCTGTGTTGGCTTTCCTAATCTGTTTCTGATTTTCTCCTAATGAGGGTTTTGACTTCTGAAAAAGATATTGGTTGGTAGATCTGTGGTTTCCTGCTGCCTTCTGTGGCTAAAGCATCAGCGGTTTATGATGCTGTTTAGACTTTCTTGGAGTTTTGATATGACAGTTCCAATAAACTCAGAGCTGTACCAAACTGCTAGGTCATCTGCGTGAAGAGAACGGGATACATGTGTGGGTAGAGCTTGTGGTAGGTCACTGATGTAGATCAGAAACAGAACTTGAGACAGTACTTCTCTGTGGTACTCCTGCTCTCAGCTTGAATCTGGGTCCATGCACTCCATCCAGTATCATGGATGCTCACCTGTGGGATAGGAAGTCTTGTATCCAGTAGTATATTCTGCCTCTTACTCCACTGTGCAAGAGCTTTAGCAACTAACCATCCTTCCATCCATACTTTGTCCAAGGCCTCAGACATGTCACACACAAAAAGACTGCCAGGGTTTTCTCTTTTCTTGGAAGCCATTTTCTATATCCTGTGTGAGGTATGCATCAGTGCTTCTGTGTTGTCTGTAGCCTGTCTGAGCCGGATCCAGTTTGTGATTGGTTTCTAGGAACCACTGAAGTCTGGTGGCCAGCACTCTCTCTATCAGTTTTGCAGGGCAACTTAGCAAACTGACAGGCCTGTAGCTCTGAGGGTCCCTTCTAGTCCTTGCCACTTTTGAGGATAGGGTGGATTATAGCATTTTCCCAGATATCTGGGTCTCTGCCTAGTTTCCAGCTATAGTTGTATATCTGGAGTAAGATGTTTTGTGTTACTGGACCCATATGTTTGAGCATGTTGTTTGAGACTTCATCTAGGCCAGGTGCCTTCTTTAACTTGAGTTTTCTCAGTGCTCTTAGTAGCTCAGTTAGAGTGATGTCTGTCTCCATGCATGGCTCACAAAATGCTTTTTTTTTTTTATGTAGAGTTTATCCCATCTTGGACAGCTTTCTTCTGCTCCAGGGTTACTGAATATAAGCTTTTTTTCTCATAGTTTTGGGCCAGCAGAGTCGCTGCTTCCTTCCCTGTGAGTAAATTTTCTTCTTATTGTAGAACTGTATTTCCATGAGATGGGTTGTCATCATTTAGTGCTTTTGTCAGTCTCCACAATTTGTTGGTATCTTTTTCCATGTTCAGAGAAGCAGTGCTTTCTTTCCAGGATTTTCTACACTGTAGGTTTCTTTCTCTGACATAAAGGGCTCTTGCTCTGTTGTGCTGCTTTATATGTTTGTCTGCTGGATCAGCTTCCATGCTATCTCAAGCATCATAGAGCTAACTGTGAAGAACTTCTTGTTCTGGTGATCTATATGGCTTATAAGTGCATTTCCTTCCTCTAGGAATTGCTTTATTTGCTGCTTTTAGTATGGCTTTGTTGAATTTTTGTGCATCTCTGTCTACCTTACCTGACAGGCTGATTTCTTTGCATGTTAAGTCTGCAAGTTCTTGAAATAATTTCCAGTCTGCCTCTTTGTAATTCAAGCCTAGTGCAGTGTCCTGAGTTTCTTCTATTTTGATGCTGTTTATTAGAATCTTCCCTGGTCTGATGTCATTAACACCTAACTGGTCGCACACCTGTCTGACAGAAATATTTTGGATGTCACCTGTTGCGAAAGCTAGATCAGGGCACCACCGCCAAGAATAGAATGTGTGTTGGTCATCAGTGATTGAGAAGGGTTAGACAGTTTGTGATTAGCGATGGCTCAAAATGATTTTCTCCACGGGAGTCTAAACAGTCATTACCCCAGCTAGGTGAGTGACTGTTCAAATCTCCTATAATTAGCAGGTTGCTCTCTTGAACCCGTATAACTTCAAGTTCGGTGGGGAGGGTGGGTGGTGAGTAAATGTTGTAGACTGACATATTTCTATTATTTAGTTGCAGCTGGACAGCAAGGAATTCACTATTCAGCTGGTTGGATCTGTAAACTTCAACAGCTGGTATTGAATTATGAACCAGCGTGGCAACTCCATCCTGGCCAAATATTTCATATCCTCTAATAGGAAATCTATTTCCTGGATTGAGGTTCATTTCTTGAATGCAGATAACATCGACTTTCTCTGCTCTCAGGTGTTCCTCTAGTTCTCTCTATTATTAAATAACTTTCGGCATTCCACTGCATGATTACCAGGGGTAAAAGTGTGTCCTTGCAGTTAGAAGTGACACCGTGTCCTCCCCTAGCAACGCAGTAAGCCACAGGGCTGTGAGAGTCCCGTTTTCACCTGATTGTTACACAAGGTGGTAGTACCACAGCTGGATAAGTATTTGGGCATGGCCATTGAGTTAACCATATGTATCAATTCCTCCCCACCAAAATAACAGTTACACATTTCAGTTTCTGGGACAGAATTCTTTTATCGAATTTGCTCTCTAGACAGCTGCAGTCCCCTGCTGACAAAATTATGTCTTCCTGGATGTTGGTCGCCACGATCAAATGAAGACAACATGGTTAAGGCTGCGAAAACTATCAGCCATTATCCTGACATAGTACAACCACAATACAAGCTGCTCCCATGAAAAACACACAGTATCCTGCATTGGAAATGTGCACAAAACAGCAGTCCATGACAAGGGAATAGAACAATCGGAAAGAAATCACAACCATTAAAAAATTACACCGCTGCTAATGGCCATTTTTAAAATGGAAGTTCAAAAAGTCAATGATACTACTTTATATTGTAACCCATTATATCAAACATACCTATTCCTGCAAAAAAAAAAAAAAAGTGTTTTGCCAATAAATAGTGAGCAGTACCTCATCTATAGTGGAAATAAAATAAATGTTCCCTTTAAAGATTAATAAATAATAATATATCAAATACACACAACAAGACCATACAACATACACAGCAACTGAAATATTATTACTTGCTGCAGTTTAAATGACTAGGCTGGGTTCACCTTTTTTTTTAAAATTATCATTTACACTTACTATTTATGAATGTTAAAAGAAAATGTATAATGAAGTTTTCAATTTCATATACAATGCACATGATGCAAAATGTAAGTGGGACTAAATATTCCGGAGTCTGATAATATTTCAGCCTTTGTATCAGCTGCAGATGACAAGAATTTCTTTAAGACATCACACAGGTTTGGGTGTTTGGTCAAGGAACAATTTCATTTCCCACATTTTCCTAAAAGCCTATTCTCCTTCCATAATCCACATTAAACCATCTAAGATATTCTCCTTCAATAAATCACATTAAAACATCTCACACATTCATCTTCAATATTCCACATTAAACCATCTCACATATTCGTCTTCCATAATTCACACTAAAACATCTCACACATTCTCCTTCAATAAATCACAATAAAATATCTCACACATTCTCCTTCAATAATCCAAATTAAAACATCCCACAGCACAGTGCACGCTCATTCTGTAGCAACAAAAAGAATCCAAATGTACAGGTACTAAAATCAAAATGCTATACTCTTTCTCTTGTGTCAACAGTTTTTACATGCTAAAATTTAGACTGGGGAACTGCCTATTCACCCTTTTATTTGAGATTTCCAACTGTTTTTATCAACTATTTTTAACATGCACAATATGCAAAATGGCCCATCTAGTTTTTTGTCCATATCCCTGCTAGACATCTGATCCACTAACCCAAGATCAGAGGGAAATAATCATGACACTGCAACTAAACACTCATTTATCAACACATATGTGATGGAAAAGCCAACAAGTTTTCATAGTTTTCTTGATCAAATAGTAATTATATTTATGTGAACTGTTTTTAATGCAATACACAAAAATCGCCCCAAAATTGTTTTTAAAAATTGAGCTTTTGAAAATAAATGTTACAGAAAAATTCTTCGATTATCAAAGAATAAGAATAAAAATACACATACTCTACAAGATCCAAATATGAAATAAAACTGGTCTCTAAACAACAACATGTCTGATATATTAATGACAGCAGTGGCTAAAACATAACTGTAATAGGCCTGGTTCTTGGGAGAAGAGACCTGGACTGACCAGCACATTTGCAAATACAATAAATCAGAGACACCTTCAGCATCAAAATACATAAGGCAGAAGTTTGAAACATTTGTTAGGAGGTTGTGGTAGGGGCATCTTCTGAAAAGGACCTGTTATATAGTCTGTGTTTTTAATGCAGGAACACCTCTATCAGATGCTCACTCTTACAGCAACTTCCACAGAAAAATGAGGAAAATATCAAAATTATATGACATGTGATATTTTAGCAGACAGTGTGTTATTATGTGTATGACTTAACATGAAAAGGAATTCTATCAATTAATAGTCAGCTATTGCCATTATCAAAGTTCAAAGCATGAATAAATGTCAAATACTTTAAAACAACAATAATTGTTTTTAAAATAATATAATAGTATTAACAAAAGTAATGAAGAAACTATTAATTCCATCTGAAATAGTTTCACTACAATGTTACTCTGAGAGTTTAACAAATAAATAATTTATAGTGCATCAAAAACAAATCATCAAAATTAAATGCATAACCGGAAGAAATAATCAAAGTGAAAGAACCAATTAATTTGGAGGATATAACCAACAAGTATACCAGCCATGGTGCAGATTTTCAATAAAGCAAATCCAAACTTGAAATTAAATTATTTAAAATAGAAAAACGCTCTAAAAAAAACAACAACACAAGTTTGCTTGAAAGAACTGAAGAAAAGTCGTGTTCATGTAATAAATTGTCATGCTTGCCCACTGAGAATAAACAAGAGATTAATCAACCTCTGGCATATTCTCATAAGAGAAACCATCATAACCTTTGTATGCATAGTAAGCAATACGAATATAGTAGGCACCAGGAATAAACATTAATATTCCAACCAGTAACAGTGGCCAGGTATGGCCTGAATGCTGAAAATAAAAATTAGAAATTAATTTTCAAGTTCCTTGTGAGTCAGATTGAACAATTCTTAAATACTCTTAATTATAAAAGTTTTTTTGCAGAGATATCTGTAAGCTATTTTAAAAATGTGATGATATTTTAATGCAGGTAAAATCCGAACTAATAAACAATTAATACCAAGCAACGTAGCTTGCATTCACTGGCTAATGCATGCATCAGATCATTTTCTCAGTACAAACCATGAAAGTCACCCCATCTCACAGCCACATGATATCGTAGGGTATTTCCTGGGACACTCCTATAGTCTAAGGGTGTCATATGTTCCTCATTTTTACCGTTTCAAGCAGATGCACAAGCGACGACAGCTCATGTGTTGACACAACTCTATGCCAAGACAAAAGGCTGTCAAGAATCTTCTTGCACTGTCTTCCTCTAACTCTCTTTCCACAGATCTTTCCAGTGATCACAACATGTTACAGTTTCCCTCTTCTTATAACATGATGTTTGTGAAAAGTTGTCTTCCAGCCCTCGCCTCTTTCAAAATATCTTGAGTGGCTCTTTTAGCCGTCCAAGGAATTCTAAGGATTCTTCTGTAAAACCACATCTCCAAGGAATTAAGAAATTGTTCAGCCTGTTTATTAATCATCCAGGATTTGCAGCTGTATGTTAAAACTAGCTCTACACAGCATGCAAGAATTCTTTTCCTAACCTCCAATGACATGGATTTATTGCATAAAATGTTCTTCATTTTATAAAAAGCAGTTTTGGTCTGTCCTTTTCTGTTCTTTATCTTTGTGATATATCTTCTGGCGGATGTTATCTATGTGCCTATATACTTAAATTCTGTATTTTTCCTAAAATAACCCCTATGACTTTTATTATACATTTAGGTTTTATTCTTTCCGTGGAAATCACCATTACTTCTGTCTTCCCATTATTCAAGCAGGCCCATTTTATAACTTTCTACCACCGCTGTATCTATCAATTCCTGTAGTTCTTTGTGACTTGTCAGCATAACACAGTTTATGTTTTGACCACAAATCACAATCCCCGGCGTATCCATGATAGATCTCACTGCATATTCACTGTATATAATGCAAACCAATCAGGTGATAGTACACATCCTTGTTGTATTTCCCTCTGTATGATCTGAAATGTTCCCAAATGGTTAATAATTCTTATAGCTGCTGTTTGCTGCCAACACATGATTCTTTATAATTCGTAAATTTTTTCCATCAATGTTTAACTTTTCAAGTAGTTTGATAATTTCTTCATGTTTTGTTAAGGTATAGCTATATGAAGTCCCTGTAATGTTGAAGTTTTGAGGCTTGCATTCACTCATGCAACATTTTTCCACTTTAAACACTATGCAGTATAAAGAAAATCAGACACTATAATTCCTCAGGTAAATTTATTTCCAGCTATTCATTTTGGAGCTGCAGCAACTGCCTGCACCATCTGCTCAAGCTGCGGGTTGTGGGGAAGTGTTACAGAATGAAAGGTGATCCTCACTTGTGCACACATCAATAAGCTGATACTGCCAAATATGTCAGCACTTGGGTTTGCTTTCACATGGCGAATGGTTTAAAAAAAAAAAAGAAAACCGCTCTCATGGTTTTTGGACAGTGGTAAAAGAGTTGCACCATGGAAGTTATTGGGGCCTCACCACAAATTATTCCCGAAGACAACAGGGGTACACTGTAGCTTATTTTGACCATGGAGGTGACACATAATTTTAATATAATGTTGATACAAAAAAAGTTATACAGAGGGGAAAGTCTTTCCTTCTTTATCACTTAGTGTAATTTGCAGCTACCTAGGAGTCATCACCATTTCCCTAATTCTTCATGTATAAAAGTAAACAACTTGAATGACAAAGTATGCATGCAACAATAACAAGCAAATAACATACCTGTATTTGAATGTTTCCAGTAAGAAAGAGACATCCCACAATGATCAGGATACCACCCACAACAAACAATCCAATTGCAATAAATATAGCCTTGTATGGTATTTTTGCTGGTGGACTCTCAAACTGCAATAATAATGACAAATAAAGTTAAATACATCAGTAACTGTGTTCTATGAAACATCAAATGATGATTTACCAGCTTAAATTGTTCTGTGTAGCAAGTTCAGCTCAGGGGACTGAGCATCCACGGGGGTAAGTGAAAATCTCTGGACTGCCCTTTGCTTTTAGCTTCAGTATTAACGGTACCTATAATGGAATCAAGGCCTAAGGGTTACGATATCCATAGTACCGAGCCAAAGGGTTTACAACTCATGGTTTCTGGATACTTTAAAAAAAAAAAAGCTAGAGTACTACAGCGTAAGGTACTCATTTACCCTTGTAATCTGAAAGGTTGCCAAAGGCCGACAATGTAGTTTAAAACCAACATGGAAAATATTCAAAGAATTTCACATCACAGATAAAAAGTCATCATGGTAGACCTTTAAATACCCAGCAATAACCTCTGACAGAAGTCTGATTTCATAAACCGTGTGACAGAGATGGTGTTAAAGATCATAAAAGGACTCAATGCTCTGAAGGTGATACAGAACTGAGAATATTATGTATACTCTACCAGCAGCTGATCTGCTATTATATAAACTGGAACTCTATGCTGGCTGCTGAAGATGGAGATGTAGCATATGGACAAGTCCTGAGCTCTGTGATGTTGGTTCTCAACTAAACAATACAGCCTTAAACAAAGTGAAACCTAATCTGGACCATAGATGTTGGAATAGATAGCAGGTAATTGGAGAGGCATCCATTTAAATGGTTCGTAAATGGCAACTCCTGCCACATTGATATGATCAAATACCCAGATGGACCTGTGCTAGAAGGCAAAAAGAGTGAGTGGATTTTCTGTCCAGGCCATAGGCGCCTGCAGTGCAATAAGCAGGCTGATAAGTGGTCAGTTCTGACGAAGTAGAAAATAGGAATAATGGCAATAGAGGAAACATAACTAGTAAAACACCAGCAAAGCACTAACACTGACATACTAAGAATGTCAAAACTGGTAGAATAAAGTCAGTTCATGACCGTAACAGCAGACATTTATATACACACCCACCCAAAATATAGTATGACGCAAGTGATATAAAAGTTAAAAAAAAAAAAAGTAAAGGGCTCTTTTCCACGCCTTTAGGCATATAGGGCTAGACCTATATTTTATAGACCAACGGCACAAGATGGGTGATGTGGTCAACATCACGCCGGCCGCCTCTACTTCCCGGGACTGCACCCGGTACCCACTGAAGGCTGGGTCGACCTGGGAGCCAAGGTCATTATTGAAGAAAAGTCCGGCTCCGCCAGGGAGCGAACCCACGACCTTCCGATCGGGCAAGTGATATACCATCTGAATAAAACACTGAGGTAACAAACACATATGAGGTACAAGAAAGGTTGCTCAGTTTTCACTCAGTGGAGCAAGTAGTCTTCTTACCAAGAGTGCATAAACAGGAACTGTACCCCCTGAACAAACTCAGTCGTGGTCAGAAAATGAACCTTTAAAGTGTGAGGCAAACAGCAGACCACAGAGGTTCTGGAAAGACTGCAAAGAAAAAAGAGAAGTGCTGAAAGAAATTAAAAAAAGAAAGGGACAGCTGAAATATTTTAGTCACATTAAAAGACATAACATTCTTTTAAAAATCATGCTGGAGGGAAGGTGAAGGCAAAAAAGCAAGAGACATATATCGATAAAAGTGGGAGGATAATATAAGGAGATGGACCAACAGCAATCTGAAAGCACATACAACCAAGACAAAAGACAGAGTATGTAGAGGTCCACTGCACTCAACCTTTATTGCAGAGACGACACCTGACTCATGTGAACTTAATTTCTTTGGAGCTATATATATAAGCAACTGATTCAACAAACTGGAACTGATTCTCTCAGTCGCAAACTATTCTACTGAAACTATAATATTTGTTTCACTGTTTTTAAGTCTACGGTGAAGACAGTTCTCTCCTGAGGTATCAGCTTTAATTCATTAAAGTATCACCAACACTGGTCACATTATATGTACTCTTTTACCTGACTGTCTGCAAATCCATCCCCTGCAATTGTTCTTCTTGAATGCTTCTTACGTTTCTTGGAGACTTTATCCACATACTCAGGAGTTCCAGTAACAACAGTTTCTATACTGTCAGCCATTCTGAACAAGCTTTTAGTGTTTCAATCTACAGCAATGTGCAAAGCAATTGTGGAATAAAATAGTTAAAATATACAGAATACAAATTGTACAGTTAAGCATGAATATATATATATATATATATATATATTATATATATATATATATATATATATATATATATATATATATATATATATACTATATATATATATATATATATATATATATATATATATATGCCTGCGTGCACATACTTACAACCACAATATATATATATATACCTTAATTAGTTGCCTTTAAGCGGAACCTCGCTGCCATAACAACCCCTCCGGAAACCTTCCTATCATGAGCAAGATGTCCTGCGTCTGATACACCCATCTGGAGATCATCTGCCACATCCTGCACCCATCTTCTCCTTGGCCTTCCTCTTCCTCTCTTCCCAGGCATATACCCCTCCATTATTGTTCTCTCTAGACTTCCATGACGTTTCAAGTGACCAAAATATTTCAATTTTCTTTGTTTTATTGTCTTTACTAGCCAACCCTCTTCAATATTCAGCTCTTGAAGTATAGATGCGTTTGTTCTTTTCTTTACCCAAGATATTCTCTAGAACCTGTCTGTAATATTTATATTCAAATGCATTTATGCGCTGTTGAAAGCTTGTTTAGTAAGTGTCCAGGTCTCACAGGCGTATGTTGCAATGGGAAAGATGCATGCTCTTAAAAATCTGACCTTTGTAATTCTATCTGTACAGTTCCATAATTTATTCAGTTTTCAGACAGTTTTAGTCTTTGAAGAGCAATTGATAGTCGTCGTTTAATTTCTTCATTGTGTCACCATTGTTGGTAACCAGTGACCCAAGATATTCGAAAATTTCCACACCACTTCCAATCTTTCAGCAGATCTTGCAGAAATCTTTTCAATAACTTATTAACATATATTGTCTCTGCGAAATGGCAAGACCTATCTGTTTTCTTCTTCTCTTCGTGTTACCACTGTCCTTCTCCATGGCAGTTTTGTTTGTTTTGTTATGCAGGATTTAAGCAAAATAAAATAAAATGATCTATTTACAAATGCTTAAAATGAGGTATTCTAGTACCTAGGCACCTAAGTTTTATATAATGGGTTTTTGCTTATGAATTCATAACAACCAGACAGGTTACAAAACTCAGCCCAAAAAGTACCCCCAATGAGGCCTGTACGCCAATTCTAGGATATTCACGTTTTAGTGATCGATTTTTCTATCAAATATACATATTGAAAGTTCAAGAAAAATTGACAATAATACTGAATGATACAATATTTCTTTAAATGTTTAATGGCTATAATTAATATTTTTGTAAAACTGTCTGATGATCTTCAGGAAAGGGATTTTC
>CAJHNH020000437.1:58793-98793 GCA_905116865.2 Candidula unifasciata | reverse complement strand
AGACTCACATTCCATGTACCAACAGATAAATATATTAACGGGAAAGATGACACGTAACAGCACTGGATGTTTGAAATCAAAAGGTGGTGACTTGTTAATGGGACATAGTAATATAATTAACAGATGGACAGAGTATATAGGGGAATTGTATGATGATAATAGACCAGATGTAGAACTGCAGACCAACAAAGATGGTCCACCAATAATGACTGCAGAAGTTGAGGATGCAATACGTCATATGAAGAAAAGAAAAGCACCAGGGCCAGACAACATCTCACCGGAAGAAATCGAAGCACTGGGAGATTTTGAAATGGAAATATTAACTAAACTTTTAAATGATATTTATAATAGTGGGTATATTCCAAAAGACCTTTTAAAATCCATATTTATAGCTCTGCCTAAGAAACCAGGCACTATAAAATGTGAAGACCATCGCACAATAAGTCTTATGAGTCATATGACTAAGATTTTACTGAGAATAATTATGAGAAGAATAAGGAACAAAATTAAACCAGAAATCAGCGATGAACAATGTGGATTTATAGAAGGAAAAGGTACAAACAATGCCATATACATCATAAGGATATTGTCAGAAAGAGCTATAGAAGTAAAGACTGATTTGTACATATGCTTCATAGACTATACAAAAGCATTTGACTGTGAGAAGCACGAAGAAGTAACCAAACTGTTAGAAAAATTGAACATTGATAGGAAAGATTTACGAATAATAAAGAATATATATTGGCAGCAAACAGCAGCTATAAGAATTAACAACTGTTTAAATACATTACATCAACGAGCAAGACGTTGAACGCCCAAGCCCGCCTCGCCACGTTACGTCGCCCGCTAACTATCCATTCGTTGCCTTATTTTCGATAGCTAGCTATTGGACAGATTCGCTTGATATTCGGCTGAGTCTGTCTCGACTAAGCTATCGGAGCTAGACCTGATCTCACAGATGCGTGATGAAATAAAAACCTTGAAAGAAGACAGACAAGAGCAAGTCTCGCAGCAAACAAAGTGGCTAGCAGAGGCTGCACAAATGCAGAAACACCTGACAGAAATGACCTTAAAACTCCGAGCAGAAAAAGCAGCAGACGAGACCCGCCGACAAGAAGAAATTGAGGAGAGAAGAAAGGAAACCGAAGCACTCAAGGAAGCCAGAGAAAGCACTTATAAAGAAGTCGCCCTTATGATCCAGGCAAAAACAGAAGCCGAAGCTGCAGTGCTGGCAGCAAGAACGGAGCGTGCCCTGCTAGAGAAAGAAAGAGAGGCCTCCAGGAAAGCTGTAAAGCAACCAATTATCAACAAAGCCGACAAAAGCACAGTAATCGAAACGGTAATGACGCAGCACCAGGAACAGATGACTGACCCTACTAGAAACGAAGTACAAAACAACGAAACACCCATCAGGCAGCCAGCCACCCCACGCGTGAGCCAAAAAGCAGCAGCCGAAATAACTAGCTATGCCGACCTTCAAGCGATGCTTGAAGATTTCAACAAGCAAGCGGCTCCGCACACGCTGGAGTATTTCGACGACTGCGGCCGCTACGTTGTCGGCTACTTATTTGAGGAATGCGGAGATGAAGACGAAACACCCGAACTGCTTGAAAAGAGCGAGAAAGTTGACCGACTCTGCGACGAGATAAACACAGCCCTAGACCAGCTCCGGGCGCCAAAGAAAAAGCAGGGGAAAAACGGCACACCGAATAGAAGAGGCTACCGCCAATTCTAAAGAACCACAGGAGGAGCCCACCAAACAAGCCGCCATCTTCACGGACAGCCCAAAACAAACAACCGCCAACCAGACAGACAGTCGCCGTACCGGAGCCACACCCAACCGCTCCGCCCCATTGGCAAATAACCACGCAATTACCATAGAGCTAACCAAAAATCTTAACCTAGTATATTTTCAGGAAAAAGAAGACCACGGAAATTACCACAGGCCACCCGACGCTCCGAAGCAGATAGCCGAGGGCATTGCACCTAAGGGGACCAGCACTTGGGAATTCCAGTCACCATCATGCCACCCTACCCCACGTGTATTTTAACAAATGCCTTTCACTTTTATTTCAGACCAAGTGACCTCAACCGACCAGGGTGGATCCTACCTGTCACTCTGATTCTCCCTACCTAACTATCACATCTCCTGGCATATTCGAGCAAATTTGATCTCTCATTTGCAGTCTATCTTACCTCCACTACTTCTCCACACTCCATGAAAAAAAAAATCGGGCTGATCACAACAACAGATTGTGACGGCCCTGGTTGTCCTGAAAGGGAACATTGTTTATGACGGCGCAACCGATGTTTGTTTGGCTTTTTCCGGCGGCTTACAGATCGGCAACCAAGCAGCAACAGGGCACCAGTACAGCGACCAGCACGAGGCAAGCCAAGCGCTAGCAACAGTCAGCTAGTACCCGTCGATATCATCACATAGAGATCTGGATCACACTAGAACCAAAAACCACAAGCAGCACAGCAAGGAAGCAAACAACCAGAATATCAGGTGTGACCACACACCACAAATAAAAGGAAACCATATAAGACAGCCAAGGAACCTTCTTCGACATAGCAGGCCTCCGGGCGGCTGAAACAGGATCAAATTTGAAATTTTTGTTAGACGAATTGGTATTGGAAAAATTGGAGATACATTTCAAAGCATAAAGAGGGGCGTACGACAAGAATGTGTGCTGTCATCTGATTTGTTTTTAATATACAGTGAATATATAATGAGAGCTTTAATTGGTATGCCCGGAATTGTAGTTGGTGGACACAATATAAACAATTTACGTTATGCTGATGACACAGTCTTGATAGCAACAAGTCAGAAAGAACTACAGGAAATGATAGACATTGTGGTGTTAGAAAGTGGAAGAATGGGCCTCAGTTTGAATAATGGGAAGACAGAAGTAATGGTGGTATCAAAGAAACGAATTATTCCTAAATGTGTAAAAAAAAGTTGAGGGTGTTATTTTAGGACAAGTACAGAAATTAAGTATCTGGGTACATGGATAACATCAGATGGAAGATGCATAACTGAGATAAGAAACAGAACAGGACAGGCAAAAACTGCATTTTATAAAATGAAAAACATCTTGTGCAAAAATCCTTGTCATTGAGAGTTAGAAAAAGAATTCTTGCTTGCTACATACATCCCGTTTTAACATATGGCTGTGAATCCTGGACAATCGGTAGGCAGGCCAAACACTTTATAGAGGCCTCAGAGAAGTGGTTTTACAGAAGATGTATATATGTATGTATGTATGTATGTGTGTGTGCGTGCGTGTGTATATGTAGGTAGTGTGACGGGTGAGGCTAGGAGCTTGCTATTAATAGGCGAAAATCTCTCATTGGGACGTTTGAGACTGTCGATTGAGACGAGGAAGCATGCGGTATCTCTTTAATGATACAAGTTGTAATCAGTGAGAACATCGATTGATCAACTTAGAACATGCACTGTCTCACAGCCAACAATGAACAGCAAGATCAAGTCGGGGGGGGGGGGGGGGTGGTTAGAATGTAAAGCAGCGAGTCAACACAAATTGAATATAAATTAGTTTGTTCTACCAAGCCAAATCTAGGGAGAACAGTACGGCATGTTTTTCGCATTGAACGGTGGGCAAGGTTCAACAGGCACAATCGAAACTGTAACAACTGTATAACAACAATAATCAATTTCAAATGTGTTAATTCTTCCGACTGAACAACACCAGGGAGTAACGTGTACTAAAAGGTGTATTATGAGTTCATTGTTGACATTACTAAGATGAATAAATGCTAAGGAACTCACCGACATTGTCAAATAGCAAATCAATTCTAACGGCCTCCCACTCACTTTCGATGAAGATTAGATTCCATATCTAATCATGGCTATTTTTACTTCACAATATCTCTATAAGTCAGCAGCTTGACCTTGAAACAATACCGGTTTCTACAACAAATCAGCATGCAGTCTAACACCGATGTACACGACTGCGTCGTTACTTCAGAATTATCCAGCAGTCCCGCTGAGCTAAAGCATCAGTGTTAAATCATCCTGCTTCCTGCAGAAATGACAGTAACGTCCCAGCAAACAATGGGATCCCGGGGTAATCTTCCCTTAGGATCGAGCCACACTTGGACATCAACGTCCGTCGCCTTGGACTTCTCGACCGCGAATCTCCAGATTCAATCACCCATCAACCATAAGTAACGCCTATGACGTCTTATTTGCCTAGTCAATATTGGCGTGTTTTCGTACACGATCTGCACGCGACACCCCCCCCACCCTCTCCAACTCTCCCCCTCCTGAAACCAACCGAGTACTAGGACAACTTGTCGTAGTCTCGTTTGGGAAAACTTTGGAGTCATGTCGCGAGCAAACACCAACCAGTATAAAGGCGCAAATACGACGACTTGATCAAACAGACTCTCATGATTTCATAGCTCAATACAACTATATAATGTATAAAATGTATATTATAGTAATATGTGCGATAAGATGATAATGAATACATCCTCAATATTACATGCTAAACATTGTGAAAACTACTCGTAAGAAAATACCTCTACTCAGGTGACAGAAATCAGCCCATATATTCTCATTTCCTGGGCGATGAATAACCATAAAGTTAAACTTCTGTAAATATATCGTTCATCCAAGAACGACATCAGAAGCATTTGTGGATACATAAAACGGCAGCGACAAATCTGGCAGACACAATTAAGGTTTACTGTTTTGCTCTATTATGTTATGTTATGTTATGTTATCACAATCGACGTCACTGCACATTGGGCATTCCCATGCGTGCTCAGTCCTCCGATGCAGCAGCCACTCCAAAGTACTTCTGCTAATTGTTCCCACGAGAAGCTGGTTATATTGTCTCATATCTCGGCCTCAAAGACGGCATAGAAGTGCTTAACAATGCCCAACTTCCATGTCACGCAATCGTGTTAGTGTCAAGGATTCCTCATTTTCCACTAGTGCAGCCTGTACAGCATTGACGCTATCTGCTCTGTCCATGCTTTTTTCACCCGCAATCCTTAGTGCAGTGCTTGCCAGTTGGTCCGCTCGCTCATTTCAGGTCACTGTATGCAGCAGAGCACTGGGTGTTTCCTTAGTTAGTTTTTCCTTGACAGCCAGTAAGCGTGTCCCACTTTCTTAGTCATTCAGCAAACTGTTCAACATAATGTACTTGTTCATCAATATTTGAAAATATATAATTTGAGAATGAGGTTAGTGTCTTTTTACAAATTTACTTTTCACATTAACAAAATGCTACCATCTAAGAATGGCCTTAATACAATTTTCCGTTTCCTTACTGCCTACTAGACGCAGAGCAGCAACATTGTTTTCATTAAATATTGCCAAAGCAAGAGAAACGTTCTGTACTGTCCATGCTGGAGGGATAGATGGTTTTGTGGGAAAGTTTAGGTGCCAGTTTTGCAATATTCTTTTGCTCACTATAATATTGTTTCTTTAAATGTGAAAAGTTAGCTTCTGCAGCTCTGTCAGTATCAAAGGCGTTTAGCATTTGTCCAGTTATTAAAGGATAAGTAAATGTCTGGTCTGTGTCCTTCTGGTTGATCCAGTTCCTCTAAATGCAAGTGTACAGAATCATGCAGTAAAAACATTTTTTAATCAGCAAATTCTGGGTTTTCAAAAACTGTTTGGCTTGGTTTCAGCAGATCAGTGTAAACTCTGCGATTAACGGCCCTTTTATCAGCAGTTACAGCAACTACTGTGAAACCACACTCTTGTACAAAGTGGATACAGTGTGGAGTAATTTTTAATGCAGATCCTGAGATGTCATTCTGTTCACAGGTGAAAGTTCTATTACTTCCTGGTAGCTACCAAAAACTGAAGAAATTAGAAGAGTCTGCACTGTTGTTGCTGCTTCTTTTGCGTTGTCTGCACTGCCAAATAGTCCCCCCCCCTTTTTTTTCCTTAGTAAAAAAATTGCAAATGTAACATATATTTTATCCATCTGAAACACTACACTTTCCTGTCTCAGGCAGTTTGTCTTGTTTCAATTTCAAGTACTGTGAGTTGCTGCGAGTACGATTAAACAATGACAACTGTGAAGTTAAATTTTGCAGTGTTCTTTGATGGGGCAGGCACAATATTAGAGATTTTCTTATAAACTGGTAGCATGCTGGTGATTTAATGAACAGTATAAAAGCGAAACAATGTGCTACAACTATAACGCCTTCGGATAAAAAAAAAACTAAACAAAGTTAGCAGTTGCAGCTGCTCTGCAAGAAAGTTTTTTGTGTGTGTCAGTTACTTCATCAGCTGTCCTATTTGAAGTCCACTGTTGCTCTGCAGCACTTTTTAAAATACTTCCTGTTTCTCCCATTAAATTTGTAAAGCTATCTGGGCAGTGCATTTTACTATAATCCAAGGCATTGTAGTGAAATACAAAATTTTCAGGCTGTGACCACCTCACAAGTTTATTGTTGTTTACAATCAATTTAAGGTCCCTGTAACCTTTTCATTTTGAACAAAGACTTGTATAGTCAGATCAAGTAACACCGTTATGATGACACCCATGGATGGTGCAGTCTGACTGTATGGTAATGACATACAAAACAATACATGCTAAAGCTCCATCTACAGAAGAGTATTTCCAATTTTTTTTTTTCAAACTGTCCTTTTAGTTGTTTTCGTTTTTGTGACTCCAGATCTTAGAAATCTGTAATGATATCTGTGGACAGCCATTCATTTACGTTTTGATCATAATTACAATTAATATGTGATACACGTTCCCTTGGAGTTTTGCGAGAGGCTGGTACTTTCACCGATAAAAAGGGTGGAAGATCTGGAAAGAAAGCTGGATAATTATCATTTTTAAAGCGGAATCCTTCTTTGGAGTATATGCTCAATTTCAGATTTGCCTGTGTATTTACCAGACACCATAATATCTGACGTACGGAAAATGTTTCACACATACTACACTGGTTTTCCCCAAAGTCCAAATTTTCCGTGGAATTATTTTCAGCCATTTGTCTCATATAAGAGAATCCGGCGGAAATCTAAACACACTCTCCTATCAACTAGAAAGGTAATATTTTGAGCGTCACGTACAGAACATTTCAAGGCATAGTTTCACGAAAACCAACACACTGAAGATAAATCCAAAGCGAATCACTCAAACAACTTACTAAATCCATGAAACACTACTTATAGGTAAATCAGAGGTTAAGATGAAATCACTTACTTAAAACTTAATAATATTGCTTTGTGACAAGAAAAATACAACCGAACACATTTTGCAGTCGACCAAGGAAGTAACGTCACCAAATTAACACCAAAGCCTGTATTGCCGATAGGCGCGGTTGAAACCAATTGCTTTATAATAGATAGATGACAGAAGGTGCACCTCGAAACGGGTGTAGCATATCTTTAATCATTCAAGGAAGATATCAAGCCAGATTCAGACAGATGTAGAAAGCAAACCACGTGCAATCAGATTTTCTCATGATGAGATATTGTGCACATCATTCATTCATTCATTCATTCAGTAGCATGTCCCTCGCGGAACCTCGCTGCCATAACAACCCTCCGGAAAACCTTCCTATCATGAGCAAGATGTCCTGCGTCTGATACACCCATCTGGAGATCATCTGCCACATCCTGCACCCATCTTCTCCTTGGCCTTCCTCTTCCTCTCTTCCCAGGCATATACCCCTCCATTTTTGTTCTCTCTAGACTTCCATGACGTTTCAAGTGACCAAAATATTTCAATTTTCTTTGTTTTATTGTCTTTACTAGCCAACACATCAGAGAAGAGAAATAGTTTGATAATGGGAGAAATCTTAGAACCAATCCTGATAACATGCAGTTTAGCATTCTCAAGGTTAGCTTATTACTGCAAACAGTGGAGGAGATATACATATCAGTGATGAGAGAAAACAAAAGATTCTAAAGCAGTTACAGTTAGGATCTAAACAAAAGTCAACACTGGAGAGATTTGTAGTGAAGAATCACGATGTTTTTGCCTTGAACGACGCAAAGTTAGGAAGAAAAGAAACTTTACAGATGGAAATAGACACAGGAGATCATCAACCAATCAGTTTTAAACCGCAAAGAACTCCACTGAAGAACAGAGAAATAGTCGAGAAAGCGATAAAAGACATGCCGAAAGCAGGAATAATCTAAAGACTCAGATCACCTTGGTTATCATCCATAGTTATTGTCACCAAGAAAGATGTTATTGTGACTGTCGAGCAGCACTAAACGAGATAACCAAGAACATTTTGTTTCCACTGCCGGTAATTGATGATATTTTAGGACTGGACAGTGAAGCCAGCCCGCGTGATGTTGACCACATCACCCACCTAGTGCCAAATCCTCTATAAAATGTAGGTTTAGCCCTGTATGCCCAATCATCCTGAAGGGTCCTTTACTTTTTAGATGTTTCCCTCAGATGTCCTCTTTTTCCCAGACCGTTTGTTTCCCAGTTCTGTGCTTGTTTTGTGATTATTTGCTCATTTTGTCTCAGAGTGTGCACAATATATGTCCATATTCTTTGTCTTTTTGTAGTCGATACAGGTATTTGTCCA
Source organism: Candidula unifasciata (assembly GCA_905116865.2). Lineage (NCBI taxonomy): Eukaryota > Metazoa > Mollusca > Gastropoda > Stylommatophora > Geomitridae > Candidula > Candidula unifasciata. The sequence goes on along the minus strand of CAJHNH020000437.1, from coordinate 90,246 downwards.
GACATTTCTCTGATTTCACTCTTTTTGAATTCATCCCATTTTATGTTGAGATTTCTCTCTCTCTCTCTTTCTCTCTCTCTCTCCCACACACACACACACACACATACACACATAGGCACGCATCCCGTACTCGCGCGCACACACACACAAGGTCCACGGCAGTTTCAAATTTTAATTTAATATGTTATATATTATTTAATTTTTCATAAAGCCATTTTCCTTGACTTCCTCTTGTACTGCTTCGAGTGTAAAGAGGATATATGATTCTTGTTCTTGCTCATCTGTTTGTTACTCTGATTCGTTCAGTCATCTGTATTAACAATTTTGTTATTATTTAAATAATAAATAAAAGATTAGAAACTGTGTCTAGATCGGCATTGATGGCTGAAAGTAAAATACTAACAATCTCAGGTACAAATGATGACAGTCTTAATACCAACTAAATAAAGCAGTGAAATCGTAGAGCTTAAATATGTATGCTAAATTTTCACCTAGGACGAAAAATTCAAACAGAGAGATTTGTAGAAACTGGAAACCAAGGGACAAAAACTAAGCCTTATAAACTCAGCTGAACTCAATAATCTAATTAGTTAGTTAGTTAGTTAGTTAGTTAGTTAGTTAGTTAGTTAGTTAGTTAGTTAGTTAGTTGGGTTATCCTCATTGCACTCCGGACATGTCCATAGGTGTTCAGATCCTCCCTGTATGAACCCCAACGTCCGGGCTAAACCAGTTCTATGTTGATTAACAAGTCTTCTGGCGTGTCTGGTGTGCGTCTCGTTTTTTGCTGTACCGATCTTAATTCCCAAGTCCCATTCTGGCGAGTAAATTCACTGCACCAAAGTCCTCTATCCTTCCCCATTTCTCTGAGGGCATTGATAATATCAGAATGATCCATAGGCTGACCGTCGGTAGTGATAGCGGATCCAGCCAACCTGTCAGCTCTTTCATTTCCATCGACGCCTGCGTGTCCCGGAACAAAAATAAAGGTGACTCCACGCACAGTGGACTTCTGTAATGATTCAAGCCATTGTCTTCGCATTGAACCTGCTTGCTTGAACCCTCCGGATCATACTCATTGAATCACTGAGTATACACACGCGGGTGTATTTTTGTGTTTCAAGCCAGGCTAGCGCTTGCGTCACTGCCATTCCATCGTCATGCTGCTGGGGTCATGGGGGCGGGGTTGGCTTCTTTTGACTGTTCTGGGCTGAGGTGGTAAATGCCCATGCGCTTCTTCTTTGGCGGATCCGTCTGTATAGATTATTGCATCTGCTTAGTCTGAATTTTCACCGATGAGAGCGTTGACCTCTGCATTAACAGCAACAGGATTCTCTTCTCTGCATCGCCTGTTGAGTGTGACAATACAGGAAAATGTACAAATAAACGCCCGAGGCACAGGTATCCATTCTGCACCAGGTATGATGTCGGTTAGGCTGCATATTTGCCTAATAACATCTTCTGCCTGACCTAGCCACGATTTCTACCTCTTCAGTGTGTCGCGCTTTTCACTAAAAAGCGCTTGATTCAATAATCTAAAAGCTGCAATAATGTTTAAACAATAAATGTTAATTATTTGCAAACTCACCCCACCATTTATGCCTTTTTTTTTTTTGGGGGGGGGGGGGGGGGTTCACTGGACAGTTTTACATTCAGTAGTTTGCCATTGCCTCTCGAACAATCAATGAGTCCATCAAATGCGGTCTTCATAATAAAGATTGTCTGCAGTAGATCTCCAACTTACTCTGTCTTTTGGCTTGTATGTGCAGTTTCTCGGACTGGTACTTGTGCGTCTGTTGATGTCACCCCCTTCTCCCCCACCTCACCCCAAACATTTACACCACGTTGCCTTCAAACCCCCCCCCCCCCATCCGCCCCAACCTATACACCACGTTGCCTTCAACCCCCTTTACTCCCACCAACTTATACACCATATTGCCTTCAACCCCCTTTACTCCCACCAACTTATACACCACGTTGCCTTTAACCCCCTTTACTCCCACCAACTTATACACCATATTGCCTTCAACCCCCTTTACTCCCACCAACTTATACACCACGTTGCCTTTAACCCCCTTTACTCCTACCAACTTATACACCATATTGCCTTCAACCCCCTTTACTCCCACCAACTTATACACCACGTTGCCTTCAACCCCTTTACTCCCACCAACTTATACACCATATTGCCTTCAACCCCCCCTCCCACCAACTTATACACCACGTTGCCTTCAACCCCCTTTACTCCACCAACTTATACACCACGTTGCCTTCAACCCCCTTTACTCCCACCAACTTATACACCACGTTGCCTTCAACCCCCTTTACTCCCACCAACTTATACACCACGTTGCTTTCAACCCCCTTTACTCCCACCAACTTATACACCATATTGCCTTCAACCCACCCCCGCCCCAACCTATACACCACGTTGCCTTCAACCCCTTCCCTCCCCCCAACTTATACACCATGTTGCCTTCAACCCCCCCCCCCCCCACTTTCGCCCCCCCCCCCAGTGTATACAATATTGCCTCCCCCTCCCCTTTCTAACACATACAGTATGTTTTTAAAAAGAGTATTATCACCCCTGAAAGTCGACATTTGAACAGTTGTGAAATCAACGCAAAGCGGCCTGCTACCAAATCGCATTCAGCTGAACTGAACCTATTAATTACAAATTTTTTTCTTGCACTTTGTTAATAATGTCACACTGGACTCCCATTCACACACACAAAGATCTTAACAATCGTGCAACGATTCTGGGGGAAAAAAATACAAAAACACATTCATACTAACATGATGCTAACATACTTGGCTACGTAGATACCTAAACATTATTGTATTCACATTAACAATAGTAGTTTGGACATGATGTAATACTGAAACCCCAGAAATAAGAAAGAAAACAGAAAAGTACAAAAACCAATATATACAAGATTGTTGTATTAAAATAGAGCAATGTCAAAAGAATGGAAGAGATTCTGAAATGTCCAGAGAAATGAACTTATTGACAAGAAATGTTTAACTTTGGCTAAATGTTATCTGTGGCAATTTGGAAATACTTTAAAAGAATCTAGACATTTCTAGAAAGATGACAGGAATACTGCAGTGGAATGTATGATATGAATGACTGTGAGGATATGAATGATATAAATGAATCAATGACAGCAGAGACAGAACCTGAAATCTCATAAACGAAATTGCATGGTCAATAAAGAACCCAAAGAATGGTAAATCACCAGGATGTGAAGAGATACCAGCTGAACTAATTAAAGCGGGAGGGGAAGAAAGCATACACATCAATCACGCAGTATGTAAAAAAAAATATGAAAATATGGTATATGGCCAAATGACTGGAAGAGAACTATCTTCATTCCAATACAAAAAAGGGGCAACTTGAAACGAAGCACCAAGTATAGAACTGTTGCCCTGATCAGCCATGCAAGTAAAATTCTACTTAAAAAATCATAATGGGAAGACTTCGTAAGAAAATATAATAAGAGATCAACGTGGTTCAAGCTGGATTTAGACAAGGAATAGGAATAAGTGTGATCCACATGCGTTTAACAATAGAGAAGTCCAGGAATTTAATATAAACCCATTCTGTGGATTATTCAAAAGCATTTTGGGAAAACATGAGGCAGATGGGCTTTCGAGCATTTGTAGCACACATCATAACAGTGATCTATCTATATTAACAAAGAGAAGATGGGTGCAGGATGTTGCGGATGATCTCCAGATGTGTGTTTTGGACACGGGAATCTTGCTTGTAATGGAGAGTTGTTATGGGATCAAGCTTCTGCAAGTGACATGCTACTGACTGACTGATAATACTGAAACCTTTTCAACTATCGATGAATGCATATCGCCATTAACGATTTGGATATCTGAGCTGTTCAGAAGACCTAGAAAGCCACAGATAGAAATCCCCAAGGGTACACAAAACAGATACCACACAGCCAAGGTCATCGTTAATCGTAAACATGGGCTAGGAAAAGAGATACCGTCGCCCAGGCGCTAGGCGAAAACGGGCAGGAAACACTTAACTGCAACATGCTGGGTACAGTTTATTTTATAGTTTACACGAAATCAGACAGTACAGTCCAGATTATTTAGAAATCAAACGCCAGACTCTTCTCTGGGAAAGGTTGGAACTTTCGCCAGTCAACAAATTTTGATCAAATAGCCACATCTCAAATAGTTTATCAAACAATGATGTCTCATGTGACCATGGCAAACATAACTCTCTTTAAATAATGCGGACACAAACAATATATTGCACAATTTATTGCCAGGCATATTTCGCATATAACTCTCTTTCATTGTTGTGACAAACCATGCAGGTGTCAGAAGGAATAAAATAAACCTTGCTAACAGGTGTTAACGATATACTGAAAGCCATTATACAGATAGGGCAGCTAAAAACTTTGAAATGGTTACTGTAAATTAGCAATCTTTAGTAAATGGTTAAGGAGTCAAAATATTTTTACAAACAAAAACGAAGTAAGAGAAGAGAGCTCGCACAGCTACTGTCAGTAGTCGCTTCGCATTTGAAGGATGGACTGAAAATGGGAGCTATGTACTTATGCACTGATTCAATGTATAGTGACTTGCCAGAATTGCAGACTTGGGAATTAAGGTCGGCATAGTTTCATACAGAGGGAAGGATCTGAGCACCTTTGGACATGTCCGAATGCAATGATGATAACCCAATTAACTAACTAACTAACTAACTAACTAACTAACTAACTAACTAACTAACTAACTAACTAACTAACTAACTCACTCACTAACTAACTAACTAACTAACTAACTAACTAACTAACTAACTAACTAACTAACTAACTAACTAACTAACTAACTAACTAACTAACTAACTAACTAACTAACTAACTAACTAACCAACTAACTAACTAACCAGCTAACTAACTAACTAACTAACCTAACTAACTAACTAACTAACTAACTAACTAACTAACTAACTAACTAACTAACTAACTAACTAACTAACTAACTAACTAACTAACTAACTAACTAACTAACTAACTAACTAACCAGCTAACTAACTAACTAACTAACTAAGTAACTACTAACTAACTAACTAGCTAGCTAACTAACTAACTAACTAACTAACTAACTAACTAACTAACTAACTAACTAACTAACTAACTAACTAACTAACTAACTAACTAACTAACTAACTAACTAACTAACTAACTACTACTAACTAGCAAGCTAACTAACTAGCTAACTAACTAACTAACTAACTAACTAACTAACTAACTAACTAACTAACTAACTAACTAACTAACTAACTAACTAACTAACTAACTAACTAACTAACTAACTAACTAACTAACTAACTAACTAACTAACTAACTAACTAACTAACTAACTACTACTAACTAAACTAACTAACCAGCTAACTAACTAGCTAACTAACTACTAACTAACTAACTAACTAACTAACTAACTAACTAACTAACTAACTAACTAACTAACTAACTAACTAACTAACTATCTACTAACTAGCAAGCTAACTAACTAGCTAACTAACTAACTAACTAACTAACTAACTAACTAACTAACTAACTAACTAACTAACTAACTAACTAACTAACTAACTAACTAACTAACTAACTAACTAACTAACTAACTAACTAACTAACTAACTACTAACTAACTAACCAGCTAACTAACTAGCTAACTAACTAACTAACTAACTAACTAACTAACTAACTAACTAAACTAACTAACTAACTAAACTACTAACTAACTAACTACTAACTAACTAGCAAACTAACTAACTAACTAACTAACTAACTAACTAACTAGCAAGCTAACTACTAACTAACTAACTAACTAACTAACTAACTAACTAACTAACTAACTAACTAACTAACTAACTAACTAACTAAACTAACTAACTAACTAACTAACTACTAACTAGCTAGCTAACTAACTAGCTAACTAACTAACTAACTAAACTAACTAACTAACTAACTAACTAACTAACTAACTAACTAACTAACTAACTAACTAACTAACTAACTAACTAACTAACTAACTAACTAACTAACTAACTAACTAACTAACTAACTAACTAACTAACTAACTAACTAACTACTTAACTAACTAACTGACTGACTAACTGAATGACTGACTGACTGACTGACTGACTAACTAACTAACTAACTAACTAACTAACTAACTAACTAACTAACTAACTAACTAACTAGCTAGCTAGCTAACTAACTAACTAACTAACTAACTAACTAACTAACTAACTAACTAACTAACTAACTAACTAACTAACTAACTAACTAACTAACTAACTAACTAACTAACTAACTAACTAACTAACTAACTAACTAACTAACTAACTAACTAACTAACTAACTAGCTAGCTAACTAACTAGCTAACTAACTAACTAACTAACTAACTAGCTAACTAACTAACTAACTAGCTAACTAACTAACTAACTAACTAACTAACTAGCTAACTAACTAACTAACTAACTAACTAACTAACTAACTAACTAACTAACTAACTAACTAGCTAGCTAACTAACTAACTAACTAACTAACTAACTAACTAACTAACTAACTAACTAACTAACTAACTAACTAACTAACTAACTAACTAACTAACTAACTAACTAACTAACTAACTAACTAACTAACTAACTAACTAACTAACTAACTAACTAACTAACTAGCTAACTAACTACTAACTAACTAACTAACTAACTACTAACTAACTAACTAACTAACTAACTAACTAACTAACTAACTAACTAACTAACTAACTAACTAACTAACTAACTAACTAACTAACTACTACTAACTAACTACTAACTAGCTAACTAACTTACTAACTACTAACTAACTAACTAACTAACTAACTAACTAACTAAACCTAACTAACTAACTAACTAAACTAACTAACTAACTAACTAACTAACTAACTAACTAACTAACTAACTAACTAACTAACTAACTAACTAACTAACTAACTAGCTAACTAACTAGCTAACTAACTAACTAACTAACTAACTAACTAACTAACTAACTAACTAACTAACTAACTAACTAACTAACTACTAACTAACTAACTAGCTAGCTAACTAACCAGCTAACTAACTAGCTAACTAACTACTAACTAACTAACTAACTAACTAGCTAGCTAACTAACTAGCTAACTAACTAGCTAACTAACTACTAACTAACTAACTAACTAATTCAATGTTTAGTGAGTACGATCTGTCTACTAGCCACCAAACTAACTATTTGGGCCGATACACCGTCTGTTGGTGGGGGGGGGGGGGGAGAGAGAATAACCAAGCAGTTCAACATAAAGACTTGAAACCAGGGACTTGAGAATATTGGGAACAATTCCTAGGTTTAGAAAAAGAGGAAAAAATGTTTTTAAATAATTCAGAACAAACTAGCAACATTTTAAATGACTGATAATGTCGTTTGAAAATGTATAGTATCTAACAAGACAATATTTCGTTGTTTAATAATGATACAGACAATGTTTACCCAATGCTGCATGCTGGAAATTATTCTCAATGCTCGTTGCTCATAGCTGATTTAAAGATCATCTTCATCGCACATCGGACATGACCATAAATGCTCCGACCTCCTCCGGAATATGCCTCTAAGAGTTTGTAGGTTAACAACTCTCATTATTTTCTAGTAGATGTAACGACGGGGGATTCCCGCTTGGTTTTCTTGTCTCGCAGCTGCAACTGGTACACCAAGGGTGTGCAGTCTATACAGGGAAGAATCATTTTCCATGATACTGAAAGCTTTACGCGTGTTCAATCTCCTATGATATTGATGATGTCTCTCCTGTCCACATGTGAGGCATCCCTGATAGTCGCATTGCCAGCCAGGGCGTCTGCTCTCTCAGTGTTCTAAATGGCGAATGTCTATCACGTCACCGTTTCAAAACTAGACAAGAAATTTGATTTTTTTTGGTAGACATTTTGACAAAATGATTTAAATTAAATTTCTTTTTCTTTGGTCACAAAGGGTATATTTCTAAATCCCCATTTTCACAAGCGTATCTCGGATGCGTACTATCACCTGATTTGTTTTCAATATACAGTGGATATATAATGATATCTTTAATTGATATACCCGGAATTGTGGTTAGTGGGCACAATATAAACAATTTACGTTATGCTGATGACACAGTCTTGATAGCAACAAGTCAGAAAAAACAACAGGAAATGATAGACATTGTGGTGTTAGAAAGTGGAAGAATGGGCCTCAGTTTGAATAATGGGAAGACAGAAGTAATGGTTGTATCAAAGAAACGAATTATTCCTAAATGTGTAATAACAGTCGATGGTGTTTTTTTAGGACAAGTACAGAAATGTAAGTTTCTGGGAACATGGATAACATTAGATGGGAGATGCCTTACTGAGATAAGAAACTGAACAGGACAGGCAAAAACTGCATTTTATAAAGTGAAGAATATCTTGTGCAATATATCCTTGTCATTGAGAGTTGGAAAAAGAATTCTTGCTTGCTACATATATCCAGTTTTAACATATGGCTGTGAATTCTGGACAATGGGTAGGCAGGCTAAACAATTTCTTGAGGCCTCAGAGAAGTGGTATTACAGAAGAATGCTTTGAATACCTTAGACAGCCAAAAAGAGCAACCAAAGAGGTTTTGAAAGAGGCGGGAGCCCGAAGACAACTTACCACAGACATCAGAAGGAGACAGTCATCATTTTTCGGCCATGTTATGAGAACAGGAAAAGTAGAACATGTTGTGACCACTGGAAAAATCTGTGGAAGGAGGGATAGAGGAAGACAAAGAGAGAAGATTCTTGACAGTCTTGTTCCATGGCATGGAGGTGTATCGGCACACAAAAATTGATATATGCTGCAAAAGATCGTAGATTATGGAGAGGCATGATCGCCCACGCCAGTCAGCAAGGCACCTGATGATGATGATGATCTCGGATGATCTTGCCAAGTGTGGGATTTTCTTCTACATTTAACATTTACTACAGGTGACCAGTCATGTTACCAATAATTCATACTTTATAGAGGCTGACACCGAAATACACCTTGTCAAACCTTCGCTTATCACGCTTATGCTGTTTGGTGACATTGAAATTACTCTGATAGGCTGAGAGTTCAAATACTGATAACAAAGTTAGGTTGATTGAGTTGTACTAAGGACCTACTACACACACACATACATACATACATACATACATACATACATACATACATACATACATACATACATACATACATACATACATACATACATACATACATACATACATACATACATACATACATACATACATACATACATACATACATACATACATGTATGTATGCTGCATGCATGCATGCAGGCAGGCAGCAGGCAGGCAGGCAAGGACACGCACACACACACACAACACACATACATACATACATACATACATACATACATATATACATACATAACATACATACATACATACATACATACATACATACATACATACATACATACATACATACATGTATTATCAGCAACGAGAACAATCTGAATCATTTTATGATAACATTGGTTTTATTCTAAGATAAAGCGAAGCAAATATATTCAGTTGTATCATTGAGTTTTATCTCCATTAGCCGCTGCCTCCCTCTGCAGCTGAAAAAAAGCGTTTAACTTCAACTGTTACTTCAATGTGGTGGCAGCGGACAAAGATAACAAATCACCTGATGTAAGCTGGGCTGTTGGGCGTACACTAGGGACCACTGAATTCGGAAACATTTCATTTACGACATTCATAGAAGTAGACATTGTACCCGGAATTTATTCATGGTGGGTATCATAGTAATAATAATAATAATAATAATAATGCATATAATAATGTGTGTGTGTGTGTGCATGCGTGCTTGTGTGTCCCCAGTAGTTCAAAGTCTGAATTCCCATCCACTCGTATTTGTAATTTCCCAGATCAACCCAGAGTTATACAAATACTGTAATGTCAAGGCAAGTAGAGATGACCAGCGTTACCACATCACCCATTGAGACCTTTTTGATTTAGTTAGGTTAGTCTTTCCTCTTGTGTCGAGTGCGGCACATAGGGCAGAGGTCATGACTCTCCATGCATGGCGGTTCGTTGCAATCCGTTGTAGGTCTTGGATGTTTGAGTGGCCCATGAGCGAGCCTTCCCTGATGATAGTTCTACGTAGGGTTTCCCTTTTTGATTTACAAAAAAAAAAAAAAAAAAATAAAAAAAAAAAATATTGGGAGTTGACATCATAAGACGTCACATTTAGAATGGGTCCTTCAGTTACAAAAAATAAAATAATCTTTGTACGATTTGGTTTATGAAAAATCACGTTAGATGTACACGATTAACTTCATGAATGCTCATATTGTTTTATGTACATAGGCAGGGAGAATTTCAACTCACTGCACAAGTTCTACAGATTCAAACGACAAAGTGTTATACACATGGCTATTCACATTTTTCAAGTTGGCGGGGCAGAAAAACTGTTCAGCCTGCTATTTTCAACTTTGAAATGTATTTTTAACTTGTACTATGCGCCCACCTGAAATATAATTCTTGCCCTTCCAAAACTCAGCGTCTAAATTACTATTCCGAATAAAGTAAGGAGAGAAAGGACAACGATAACTCACAGTACAGTATGCATTCTCTTCTCACACACACATGCGATTGTTGTACATCCTCTCTGCACCAATTCTTGTCACCTTGTCAAGGTTTCTTGTTGTCAAAAATATCAGCCTACCCAAATTTAGAGCTCGTTCAACCTACTTCCGAATGATACACCCTTTCAGTCATGGTAATTAATTATTTCATAGTTTGGTCTGTGGGTATCGCAGAATCAAAAGTTTCAACAACTGATTATTGATCATTCCTGCCCAAGTGATGTGTTTGTATATACATCGCTCTGTGCTGAGGGACTGAAGTCAAGGGGAGTTCATGGCAAAAGCGAATGGATGACCCTTACCTCTTCCAGTTCCAAGGAAGACGTCATACGTTCATAGGTCCCTACCTAGAAGGCCAATGAAGACAAGATGTGCTGATTTTACATCTCTCTTTACTATATCTTGGGCCTCCGTGGGCCTGAAAGAGTTAGTACAACAGAGCCTAGCATAAGATAACACAATATCACGTTAAGAATGGTGGTGGAGGAGTCATTGAAGGCTTCTGGTGGCCAGAGAACCTGCTGTACACAAATTTCAAGAGTGTAACTAACTCACACAGTATGAGGAGATAGTCATGCTTCCTGCAGAAGGTCAATAAATACGCCAGAGGTCCCCTTTAGTTAGCGTCTTTTGGATATTTTCTCCAGGGTACGCATTATGTTAGCAATCGAGCAGACACATTGGCTGGCTCTGTATCATACTGTAGTATATTGATGCATGCTGGTTGGAGACCACTGCTCTAGAGCCAAGATGACAAGAATGAATCAAGTAACATAAAGTGCATTGATCGGCACTCATAGAAAGATAAAAGAACACACTAGACAACATAACAATCGAAAGCTATAGTTACCGTGAAGGGAATTGAACCTGTCACCTCCAGACGGCGTGTGCGCCTTGACATGGATACAAGTGCACTAAGAACATGGTCAACTAGGCAACCCCCCCCCCCAAGTGTCTTATTAGCCATGTCTATATCCACAACTATGGAATACGGACATAATTCATTTTAAACCATTGAAATGGCACCATAGGTTACATACATTTATATTAACGAAGCATATGTCGAATAACAATCACAGCAACAATTTACGAACACAGTAGACCTTAATGCTTTGTCTAGAATACACAAACATTTAAGAAAGGTATTTGATTGGTAGGTTCCGGTGTGTTTATTTATTTAAGTTATTGTGTTTTTTTATTTATTTATTTACAAGATAAAAAGAAGCACGCACATGGCATTTCCTCGCTGTAAACTAGATATTATTTCAAGAGTCTGATTTTGTGTCCTTGTATATCGCCATGTAATAATTATTATGCTATAATATACTACTATGTTAATTTGATTATATAGTCTTTTAAAATCATACAGGAAATCACATCAAAATCCTCAGACAGCAGCACTTTGTTTCATAAGGAAAAACATTTTTATGAACAAAAACTGTTGTAAAAACTGAATGAAAAGACATACTTAGGAACCTCACACCCCCCCCCCCCCCCCCACCTTTTCCAATTCCTAATTGAAAAGAAAAACATGGATTATTCCCTATTCACGTCTTCTTATTCATCTTCATCATATCTTTATCGTTATCATCATCAGCAACAGGAGCATCTCCATCATCATCATAATCACCGACCTTATTACTTTTCTCTTTTTTTTCCTTGTTTCTTTCTTTTATTCTTTAATTCTTTCTTTCTTTCCACTCCTTCTTTTGGTCCTTTTTATTCCTTGTCCCTTTATCTACAACATTTAAAAAGTATCTGAATTCTTTGATGGAATTCATTAGTACAAATAAGTAACAACTCATTTGATATGTACTTTGATTGCAGCAGTTTGCTGACTGTTTTAGACATGGCGAGCCTGCTATTGTTTGTGGTGTCGATGTTGTTTGCGGCTGCTCAAGGCCAAGTGCCAACACCAAAGCCAGTGTGCACCAGCATCAAGCCAGGTATTTATGAAATATACATTGCCGTCTGCGATTTTTGATGTCTCTTGTAGGAATACTGCAGTTTCCAAGTAATCATTAGACATTTGTCGTATGGCAGTTTTGTCACACACCTTTACTTGAGGATTTTTTTCCAAATCCCCTCAGGTACTCTGAGACAGGGGTCTTCTGAATGGTGGCTCTCGTTTGTCTAGAGGCCTAACCCTCGGTTCAAACTTCCATTCAGCCTATCTCAGGAATGAGGTGACTCGAGCTCTGACTCCACAGGGTTACTATGAACTCTTGGGTACCTCTCAGCCAGACATCCCCAGACTGGTAAACAACGTAACACAGTCAAATATATAAACAACAGTGAATAGGACAAGACATGAACACTCTTTTGACTACGACAATGGATTCCATTAAAACCAAACTTTTCTAAGAACAAAAAGTCTGATGAACTAAAACTTCAATGTAATAAATGCACTATAACAAGGCAGAAGAAAAGTAGCACGAAGAATCAAAATGAATGTTCAAGTCTTTGAAGAACTGAGATTAGAGAAAGCGTCCTCCTACATCGCCACGTCCATTTCTATGATCATCATGGCCCGGAAAGCTAAGATAGACCACGAAGGCACATATGGATTTAGGCCGCTAACGTGATGTTAACTCGGACTTATCTGGTCGGATCCTACAGCTCCTCAGGGTGCCGGAAGGTAGACTTCTGCCACGTCCCGTTACTCCAAAAATGTCTCCGTACGAATAAGACTACCCCTGGGATTGATCGAATAACAATCAACTTCCCAGAGACTGGTGGGTGTAACCTTCAACAACAGACAGACATATCAGGCAACGGCTGGTCAACGCAAGTCGGATGCTTCCCAGGTGCTGATTGGTTGGAGAGCAAGACTACCACTCGAATGCTTGTTGGATCTTCCAATATCCTGAAATCAACAAGGCAACACACATGAGCAAACCGCACCCTATGTACCTTGTCAATCACCCTCCTCACGCTCTCCACATGCTCAGACGTAAATGAGGGCTAGTCCAAACCATGAAGGTTGACTTCATATATCTTGGAACCCCTACAGTTTCCCAGAGTGAGCACTAGAGTCATACGTACGTTTCTATTAACTCGAATAGTTTCTGAATCCAGTCAGACAGATCTCTATCATTCCCCATCCCTCTAAATATACCCTTTTCACTAGTTAGAAAGATAAGGTATAGGAGATGAAGACAAAACCAAGATAGAAGGAAATATGCTCCGAAAGCATTTCTAAAGCCTAAGCTTGTTGTGGTTACAGTAGCTTCTAGCAACGGCGGATATGACGTCATGCTTGACCCGAAGCTCTCTGTCCTTTCCAACGATCCAGCGACTCAACAAGTTCAGGGACCGAATAAAAGATAACAACTGATCATACAAGGTTAAAATTACCTTAAATACACTCCAGAAAGGTGGATTGATTGATCCGAAGAGGTTTAGAAAAAGCCGGCTCGAAGAATTCACGGAGAAATTTCAGCCGAAAGTGCATTCCAACCAGAATCGCTATCTATCGTCTTTCATCGCAGGCGATCGTAGACAAACAGATTCGCATTATCAATCTGCCAACCTTTCTTGCACACACATACAGGCACGGAGCACACATATTCAATTAAATCCTTTTAGGAAAACTCACCCAAGTCAATGGATAAAGAGAATAAAGAATCCTGTCTTTTTTTAACGGTCAAGTGGCTACAAAACTGCACACGTCTGCACACTTGAACGGACTACGAAGAAGTGACGTATAAAATTATAGTCCCTATCTACGACAGTTGGTGCGAGAATAGGGCTCAAGTACACTGTGAAGCGGTCACACAATTAATCTTAAACGGGCGTAGAAAATGTGTCTTATCATGCAAGTTGACACTAAACGCCTAAAAGAAACAATCTAAGAGTGATTTATATAGATTTCTCACATCTGGACCCCCCCCCCCCCCAACCCACGAACTATATCTCTACGGACGGACTATCCGATATCATAGTTACAACAACGATTATGGGGGTGTCCAGACTGGGCCAGCCTATTGTGGTAGGTGTGTTGATTCTGTAATGTGACACATTCCGCAAAGTTTCTGAGTATAATTCAATCCCGAGACTGATGAGCACGAGCACCACCTTACACATCTTGCTTTTGTTAAACAGAAACACCGGCAACAATTTGGTGTAATAATCATTCTGGGATAGTATTGCAGAGAACCGAGTCAAATCCCCGCAGATGCTGACAAATGGACCCTCATCCAGGAGATGACCCGTTTAAGTGACACTCGACGGAACTGAGAACAGCTTACGCATTGATAGTGACATACTCAATGAGCATGCTTAAGACGATCGAAAGTGGCAAACTGCAACCATACTATGTTGACAGAATTCAGAAGTCCCACAATGTGAGATGCCGATGTGAAGGGAAATGAAACAGCTGACAGACAGGCACTATTTAGGAAAGTCATTAGTATGGATAGGGCAGACATACTTAATACGCTGCGTTCTACTGGCGTTGAGACAAAGACAATGAAATGCTGGTGGGAAACTGGTATTAAGCGAGAACAAACATGCAGAAATCAGTTGGGGAGCTACGAAAGAAGATATTTCAGTAAACTCCTGCTGGGTACGTTGAGCATGGGGCCACTGAGATGGCTGCTGCATCGGAGTACAGAGACATGAGATGACTGCTGTATCAGAGTACGGAGACACTGGGATGACTGCTGTATCGGAGTATGGAGCACGAATGGATGGCACCGATGTGCTAGGATACTGAGAACAAGTTTTTTTAAAAAAACGTAACAAGTAACGTAGTATTTACAAACTTTCCAGTGAGAGAAACTGTAAAATCTGGTCCGTTCTTTATGAAAGAGATTACTAAGCAGACTGAATGTTGAATTAACATTCGTCATCATAGCCCTCGGAACATTCCTTTAAGCTGGGATTGAGAAGCCAGTGAAAGCTAGAGACCCACTAAAGACATGAAACGAAAGCTAAATGCGTTCGAAACCCAATGTCTGGAGAAATGGATAAACATGAAAGGGGATGTTATCAATGAGGGAAAAAAATAGATCGAGGGAACGAAGACACCCATCAAAATTCCCGTAACAAACGTAGATGAAAAAGTAATAAAATGCTGCAACTGATTCCAGTCGTACTATTGAAAAGATTGCACATGGATTCCAGCCGTGCTATCAAAAAGATTACAAATATATGCATACTATTAGTCCCTATGCAGGATGCAATTTTTCGTTATTTGAAGCCCCACCTTGGCTTTTGCCCGGGGTCCTGAACATAGCCGGGCCATAAATATGGCTTAATGACTGAAAGGGGTTTCTGGGACCTCTCCACAGGTGATCCTCGTCCACATGGTGGCACTTTGTGTCACTGACTGTTTATCGGTTGTGTGATGTCCTGGTGGGGTACAACAAAAGAGAGAAAAGATTACACATAGATTCCAGCCGTGCTGTCGGCAAGAATAGAAGATGGTTAGAACGAAGTCGGGGAATAGACTGTGAGCCATTCTTAAAGTGTAAGTAGCAAAGCAGGAGTGATCATGACTGCATTTCACAAGAACGACAGCAATGCTGGGGGCGGGTGTGTGTGTGTGTGTGTGTGTGGGCGGGGGGGGGGGGGGTGGACTTTGGTGATAGCATCACAAACATGACTGATTTTTTAAGGGTTAAAAAAAGTTTTAGAGATACGTAGTGATACAATACTATTTTTTTCTTTTAAAATCAGGTCGCTGCAGTGGCGGTCACTGCAGCTTTCCGCTGGCTAGAGAACACGACACACACACACATCGTGATTGTAACTGATTCAGGAAGCATGCTGAGGAAGATCAGAACAGGTATGCTTCGTGCAGAGGGGCATGCTTCGCTGCGGTGGACGCGGATGAGGAGTATTGTCTGGATTTTTTCACCGAGCTGCCGGTGTGTTGGGAAATGAACAGGCGTACAGACTGGCTGGCTCTGCACAACTTGGTGGAATACTGATACATGATAAGGCAGACGTGGTTAGCGCCTTGTGGGAGAGCGTGTACAGTTCGGAGGAGCAGATGGATCACCAGTCTGGTGAGATTGATGCAGCGGGGAGTGACGAGAGTTTCTGGCGGGGAGTGACGAGAGGTTCTGGCAGATGCTCGAGGCTCAGAGGAAAGGCAAGACGGACGTTTAATCAGAATGCTACTGGCACTATTAGTATTGGAACTCTTCGCTGGCTGCTGAAGATGGGGACGGGGCGCTTATGGGAATGCCCTGAGTGCTGTGATGTCGGTTCTTGAATCAAATCAAATGAAATCAAATTAAAATCATGTAACATGGTTCTTTTGTTTCGCTTTTTGCCAGGTACCACATCTATGCCACAGATCAAATTGGCAGACGAATTCAGCGTCAGAATTGAAGTTGTAGCCCATGAAACCAATCGCGTGACAAACATTCGAATGTTCTACAGCTTATCGAGAAATCAAATCAGACTGTCTATTCTCGACTCAGGTCTTAAATCTGATATGTACTTCTATTTCGATGATAATGAAATTCTGACATTTGATTATTCTGTAGGCAGGGGTAAGTTACTTACATTCATATTTTCTATGTTCATTGTTACATTTGGAAATGTATACGTGCCTTTCATCGGCCAATTGTTCAACATTACACAGGCAACTAGCAAAATCTTGGTTGTCCCGTCAGAAAAAGCTGGCATGGTTGTGTGTGTTCTGGAGCGTGCCAGGAATGTGCCCAGCATCAATGAGAAAAACTCCACAGGGGAGCATGCACAGCAGGGGTCTACCGGTCTTCAGTAGAAAATCTGTTATCGACAATTGTTTCGATCCGTACTGTTCTAAACAATTTCAAGAGGTAAACCAACCTGGTTCATGAAGCCAGTCCCCAGTACTTCCCTGCTGCGCTCTATGGAACAACGTACTTTTCGGACGAGACGACGGTGTTGTCAATAGGTAACTGGTGAGACGTTTCGGTTCATTGTTGTAGTGCTTTGTTCGCGCCGCGGCAGATGTTCTGTGGTCTAGTGGCAAGCGAGATGGTTGGACGCGCACTGCCGCGCCAATGGTATACTTGTGCCGCAGAGAGAGCAGGCTGCGCTGCTGTCGGACATAATTCAACAATTAACAATACAGGGGACTCCAAACATTCACAGTTCGAGGAGACTGCACTAGCCACGCGGCCTCAAATCCTCAGACTAACAACTTCCATTTTCCCCACCCATCAGGATGTGAATAATGACGCCAAGAACAGTTGACTAATTAAGCAACGGGTTAGAAAGAAAAAGCAGAATACATTTTTCCTTCAACTCAAACCCTCCCTGACCTACCAACATCTAACACTATGACAAGATATCCGCCCCTCTGTCATATGTTCTTTCTACTACAGCTTAAACATTCCCTGAGCGGCTGGTATTCGATACTATGACACAACTGCCGCCACTTTGCCATAAACAATCCTTTTTACTTCAACTTAAACACTCGCTGAGCGGCTAGCATCCAATAATATGTCACAACTGCCCCGAAATACTGACTCATCTGTGTAAACTACAGCATCACTTCATCTGTGTTTTCCTAAAAGAGTCCACAATGCTAGGAATCTGCTCATTAACCATCACATTCGTAGAAATGTGATGTAGAGATAGCCACCTAATTATTATCCGGCCTTAAACACCTTGTGGCGTTGGTAGTTATGACTATTCACAACCTTCTGTCTGGTGTACTTTCAATAAACTCTTGACACAGATGATCCTCTATGCAATAATGTCAAACCGTCCAGCATCTTGTCTCTCGGTCCCCCTCTGTCTCTCTTCACTTCAACTTTCCCGCTGTCTCAACGTACTCCAATTTTCTCCTTCTCCTCACTTGACTGTCTTTTTTCATCATTCTTCATCTTGTAAACTGCCACCTCTGCTTGAGCTATTCTATATTTAATACCTGAAATACATCTTCCATGTGATGTTATCAGGGTACCCAAGCATTTAAACATATCTACTTCTTTCGGTTTGTCCCATTTATTTTGATTTTGCATTTCGGTGGGTCAGTTCTCTTTGTAATTGCCATTACTTCTGTTTTTCTGCTGTTCACACTAAGACCCTTGTTTTCACTTCTCGTTACATTTATGCCCATCATTTCTTTTAGCTGTGTTTATTATATTTATTCGATAATTGCCCCTGATGCAGGAAACTGTACAGTCAACCCCGACCTTGCTAACGCCGCAGACACTTTCATTGTTGGAGGCACTAAAGATAAACGTGTAAGAGATGCTCTAGGGGTGCTTCATTTTACAGGAGCTTCAGGGTTTGGGTGAGTACAGAGCAAGGTTATTACAATAATTATAATATTATTATGGCACTGCAAGGAGTAACAAGGAGATCTGGCCGACGCTCGAGACGCAGGGGAAAGGCGAGACGGATATACAATCAGACAGTTACTGATACCATCGGAATTTTAACTCTTCGTTTGCTGCTGGAGATGGAGACGGAGCGCTTATGTGGGTGTACCGAGGGTTGTGATGTCGATTCTTAATTCAACATTTAACAACTTGTTGGTCTTATAATGTTCATGTAATAAAAGCAAATCAATATTGTCAAGTAAAGCGAGTCAGGTACTATTTTTGCGCTGTGGGGTAGATGTAAGATCTAGAAGCGAAGTTAGAATAAATCAGGAAAGATCTCAACCTTTCATAAAAACATCTGGAGTAAGACAGGGATGTTTCTTGTCGACAGTGAAAGTAATCACCTACATTGACAGTATATTCAAGGATGTCAGGCTCAGGAACGTAAAGATCAGTAAGACCAACGAAAAATTCTTTGCTGATGACACAACACTGATAACAGATATAGCCATGAAGTTGAAGAAGAAGAAGAAGTAGAACGAGAATCAGCACCAGAAAAACAGAAGTAATGTTAATAGGAAGGAGGAAGCATAACCTGAAACAGGAGAAGGGTGCAAATGCAATAAACAGGCATGTGAAATTGAATATCTGGGCATACCATTAACCGAGGCTGGAAAATTGAATGAAGAAATTGACATCCGATGCAGTAAAGTAAACCTAGTAATGGGACAAATAGTCTCCATATTTCAGGGACAGATAGTTCCCTATTACAGGGACAGATAGTTTCCCAATTACAGAGACAGATAGTCTCCCTATTACAGGGACAGATAGTTTCCCAATTACATGGACAGATAGTCTCCCAATTACATGGACAGATAGTCTCCCTATTACAGGGACAGATAGTCTCCTTATTACAGGGACAAACAGTCTCCCTATTACAGGGACAGATAGTCTCCCTATTACAGGGACAGGTAGTCTCCCTATTACAGGGACAGATAGACTCCCTATTACAGAGACAGATAGTCTCTCTATTACAGTGACAGATAGTCTCCCTTATACAGGGACAGATAGTCTCTCTATTACAGTGACAGATAGTCTCCCTATTACAGGAACAGATAGTCTCTCTTTTACAGGGACAGATAGTCTCCCTATTACAGGAACAGTCTCCCTATTACAACGTAACAATAGTCTCCCTATTACAGGGGCAGATAGTCTCCCTATTAGAGGGACAGATAGTCTTCCTATTACAGGGACAGATAGTCTCCCTATCACAGGGATAGATTTTTCCCTATTACAGGGACAGATAGTCTCTCTGTTGCAGGGACAGATAGTCTCCCTATTACAGGGACATATAGTTTCCCTATTACAGGGACAGATAGTCTCTCTATTACAGCGTAATAATAGTCTCCCTATTACAGGGACAGATAGTCTCCCTATTACAGGGACATTAGCCTCCCTATTTCAGGGACAGATAGACTCCCTATTACAGGGACAGATAGTCTCCCTATTACAGGACAGATAGTCTCACTATTACAGGGACAGAAAGTCTCCCTATTACAGCGTAATAGGTTCCGATCAGCTCAAAGAACCATTTCATGTAAAGCTTATTCATTAGACCCTAGTGCCACACATGGTCCCTTATAATAGACCAGAAAAGAAAAGAAAATTAAGCATCGACATGAGATGTCTCAGACGGTTGCGGGAGTGGCCATAAGAGAAAATCAGGAATCCTAAGAGAAAAGTTGGCACAGAAGCAGTTTTAAACTTCAGTTAAAGACAGTAAATCAAGTGGTATGCCCACTTAGAGACAATGCCTTGGGACGCCATACCATACAGGATATACACTAAAGAAGGAGAAAGACGTGGAGCATGAGGTAGACCAAGAACCACATAGAAAGATAAGATCAGAGAAACTCTACGACAGCACGATGTGTCGATGGTTAAGGCGGACAGAAAAACAAGAAGCAGAAACTTATTTCCCCCTCGACATCAGAAGCGGTGAAAGAGGAAGTGAAGAAGAAGAAGAAGAAGAAGAAGAAGAAGAAGAAGAAGAAGAAGAAGAAGAAGAAGAAGAAGAAGAAGAAGAAGAAGAAGAAGAAGAAGAAGAAGAAGAAGAAGAAGAAGAAGAAGAAAAAGAAGAAGAAGAAGAAGAAGAAGAAGAAGAAGAAGAAGAAGAAGAAGAAGAAGAAGAAGAAGAAGAAGAAGAAGAAGAAGAAGAAGAAGAAGAAGAAGACTTATAACAGTATAAACTTTTTTTTTTTTTTTGGTTATGTCTTCGTTGCAGTTCTGGTGGCATCAAGATTTGCTCTAATTGATTGAATGGGTACAGTTTTATAGCTAATTAATAGAAGGATATTTTCCCACCACTCGTCACCAGACAATCTTGTGCATCTGACATCAGGTACTTTCAGTATTACATGAGCAAGAAAGATGGTGATTACGAAAATGGTCAGCCGAGCTGATACTGTTGGTATCTAGTTTAACAAATGCCAAGCACTTGACACTTGCACATAGCTACACCAAAGGAATCAAATCTGCAAGAGTAAGAAACAACTCGGTTTCCTGTCAGTTGTCCTAGTTCGTGAACGTTCATGCCTAGTGTGTTCTTAGTACACCGTGTCTACGCCATAATAGTCGACCTATGCCTCATCTTTTGCGAGCCATACCATCTGTTACTGTTATCTCCATATCATTATAACGTTTCATAATGAACAAGTATTTAGGTTGCGAGAAAACAGTGAGCATGATTCAGTTCCACTTGATATACAGATAGTTGAGAATGTCAGCATTTTCAATTTTCTGAGTCCATGAAGTTCTAAGAATCTTCGTGTAACATTCAAGTTCAAAGCTGCGACCCTCCTTTTACTGACTGCGAAACGGTCCACGACTTACATCTGGTCACAAGAAGCACGTTTTCCGGATTTTCACTCTAAGTTGTTTGCCATAGACTGATATTATTAATATTTAACCTCTGCATTGCTAGTCTCTTTCTACTGTCTGGAGAGTAATCTCCGTTGTTTTTTTTTTTTTTTTTTAAACCAAAATATTCGACGTGTGTAATTTGTGTGCGTGTGTGTGTTCTTTGTTACTTCTGTAACAGGGACCAGATTCAAACAGCATACCTGGGCGTTCGATCTATTAGAGATATGGACGTCGATGCCTTCACCTCTTGCCAAAAATGGTCAATGCCTGGAGGCTCAGCTGTTGTCAATGTCACCCACTACTTTTCAAGTAAGTATTGGCGTCCTGGTTTTATTTTTACCAAATCGTTTTTGCTTTCATTACATCTTGCTGGCTCGCATCATTCGTCGACATTGTTAAATAAGAAGTCAGTTGTGTTGTGACTTTAACTGAAAATAGACACTGTTGTCTGTTAGTGAAGGCAGAATATGAAAGATTCTAGTCTTCTCTTACTGAATAACACATTTCTGTGTGTATAGCTGCAACTGGTAATTGACCACATTGTATAAGCAAGACGTGTATTTAACTACAGATAAATCCTAAAGTACCTTACCGCTTGGTCAATTAAAAGGAAATTGGTCAAGAAAATGGCAGGAATATATATATGTATATATATACACGCACATAAATTTACTTTGTGTTTGTATGTGTGTTTATATATATATGTATACACAGACACACAAAATACATTTGTGTGCGCGTGTTTTTTTTAATTGCAGGCATCACTTGCCGCAGTTCGTCACTTTGGCTGGCATTCTCTTTTTAACTGGCCACTCCAAGTGTTTGTAGGACTGTCTGCATTTTATATCGCCATTCTCGTCTTGGTCTGCCTTGTGGTCTGCTCCCATTCACCTCGCTTTTGTGGGCAGTGTTTCTTCCTTTGTGTCATGACTGGTGGTTGTAAAAGTTAATAGATTTCGTTGTAGCTTTAATAAATATATGGACATGAAATGTCTCAGACGGTGTGCAGGAGTGGCCATAAGAGAAAATCAGAAATCCTAAGAGAAAAGTTGGCACAGAAGCAGTTCTAAACTGCAGTTTAAGACAGTAAATCTCACCATTTATATATGTACTATATTGTTAACCTGGCTTCGCCTGAGATAGTGGAGTAGTTAAAATTTTTTTTATTCTTCTGTCCTCTACCTCATCTTGGTTTTCAACATGGGCTTGAACCCAGGAGCTTCCGATTGGTAGGCGGATGTGCTATCAACTGCATTACTGAAAATATAACAAAAATTCGCTTTCGTAACACCAATATATGCGAATGCAACAGAAGCCGCATGTTTAGTATAGAAAATGATAAAATCTTAAGCAAAATGTAAGTAGGATAGTTTACATGTAGCAGTCTCATGCCTGAGGTGTTCATCCTGGGGACTGCAATCTGACAGGGACCAAGAAAAAACACAACACTTCAGCGGCTCTTATTTCACTGCAAATGTGAAGGGAGATTTTTGTGTGTGTGTTCACCATCTGTAAACTCTGGTAGAAAGTATTAATATACATACATACACACACATAAATATGTATGGTTTCAAATGAGATAACAGCGAAATATATTTTAAAATGTAACCTTTCAGAGGATGTAATAGAAAGGAGATATTTCTAGGAAAATTACTCAAGTGACAGTTTATTTTTACTGGTTTTTTCAATAATTAAAAGAAATGCAAATAAACCTGGCCGCTAATGTGAAAGCGTTTTTGCAGTATAATATATGTGGAAAAAATAATTACGGCACTATACTTACCAATAATCGTCCCGATATGAAACGCAAATGTTTGTTATAGGAAACCACACAAAAAAATTAAGGCCCTAACATAACCTAACGGTTGAACGGGGTTTTTTGGTACTTGCATCCGGGCGATTTTCATCCGAATGGTGGCACTGTATTTTCCTAATATTATTATTATATTTTTTAAACATAAACATATTACCAGCCGGCTTAAGATTAACCAGAAGTACAGGTGACAGTGTTTAACATGCCATGTGTTTTTTTTTTTTTTTTTTTTGGAGGGGGGCGGAGGGGGGAGGGGAGCACCGGGGGCTGTGGACATGGATAGGGGAGGGGGGACAGGTGGGGAAGAAAACAGAAGAAAGTACACTATAATTCTCAACTCAGCCTCACTAGATTAGTCAAACATGTTTGTGAGAAATATCAGCAACTGTGCGCTTTCCATAACACTGTTAACACCAGATGTTGGTATATATGAAATGCGACAGAATGATTTATTGCAGGACAGGCTGAATATTGTCCCCCCCCCCCCCACCCCCCCCACCCCGCCCCTCTCCCTTTTTTTTAGCTGACACATATTAACATAATTTAGGTTTGAAAGGGAGATTGTGTTGAAAACAAAACAGTATGATCCTTTTCTAACTGAATGAACGAAAAAACTACAAATTTGATATCTGACCGAACATTCTTACCATTACACATTATTCTACAATTGAGTGAAATTGAACTGATTAGCACAGGTTAGTCGGAGTGCTGTGTGCAGTTCTAGTCGGTGTGCACCTCTAGGATGCCACTTGGTTCTGTCAGTTAGACATGACAATATGTCTTTTAAGTAAAATATCTCCTTGTGAAATACTATTGTTTGGGCTTTGCAATCTAAGTGCATGTTAGACACAGCGATATTTGACTGAAGCTAAACATAAGACACCCTTAGGGAGGAGACTGTGGACACAGTAGTCTCCGAAATCTTTGTCACGACGATGGACAGACATTCAGTCACGTTCCGCGTTGTCTGATCTATAAAATAATGTGTCCGAAGATGATAAGTTGACGGCGAGAAAAAAGCAGAATGAATGTGAGGAATTTATGGACTTATTATTATGACAGGGTCGAGTTTTCGAGGGCATACAGTTAGTTATTTGTTTGATCAGCTATAGTGTTGCAGAAACAGTGTTCTTGGGGTGGGCTCGATTGGGAGAAAATGGAAACTTTCTTGGGGTGGATGAGGGAGTTAAAATGGGGCGGGGGAGAGGTATGCCAAATTATCAGAAAATGAGTTCTCCTAGCTTTCCATGTGCTAAGAAATGTATAGATGCATCCCGTGATGCGTGATTACAATAGACCGAGCTCGTGGGATTTGCCTACATACCTTCTTGATTGCTGCTGCTGACTTACATGCCACTTACCTACCTGACTGTTTTATCTGTCTGCCAGCTTATATCTTCTTCATTCTCTTCTTTGGCATTCCTAGTCCTTGAGAGTCATTGCTGCAGATATCACCTGCCTCCATTAATCTCTGAGATTGGTCCTAATTTGCCAGTTGATGACTCCAGGTGGGAGTATGTCTGCGTGTATATTATCCCTCTATCATCTTCTTTGTCAGCCCCGAGGTCTACGACCATTTAATTAACACCTTTGAGTACAGTTTTCTCCTATGAATCATCAGCCATTTTCCAGTACGCCAGTCATTTGAGTCTATTAGCTTCCGTGATGTCAGTGATCAGTGGTGACTTTAACGAATTATAAATCACCTTCCCAAGCAGAACTGGTCTCAAGGCAGAGAAGCCAAAAAGAGATCCTCTAGGTTGAGGGTTGAAATATGGGACGGCAACCCCACATTTACAAAACATTTTGTCGTCATAAAATAGATCTCTAAGCCTGGATTTGGGGGCTATTTAAATATGTGTGGCTATGTGTGCGTGGGTGCGCGTGCGCGCGTGTGTGTGTATGTGTTGTCATGTAGCATTTTTCTTTCGATTAAACAGTTCTGCAACTGGTGAGGTACTAAGAATTCGGACGCCCACGTCACAGGTCGTTGCTAGGGGTGACGTCTTAGGCCATGATTAGTCGTCCCCATGTTAGATGCAATTTGCTCATCATTTGAAGCCCTACCATGGCTTCTGACGGGGACCCTGAATATAGCCGGGCCTAACGGCTAAACGGTATTTCTGGGACCTCTCTTCGGGTGATCCTCATCCGCATTGTGGTACTTTGTGTCAGGGATGTTTATCGCGTGTGTGATGTCCTGGTGGTGTACAACAAGAGAGAAAGAAAGAAAGAGAGAGAGAGAGATAGAGAGAGGGAGAGAGAGAGGGAGAGAGAGAGGGAGGGAGAGAGAGAGAGAGAGAGAGAGAGAGAGAGAGAGAGAGAGAGAGAGAGAGAGAGAGAGAGAGAGAGAGAGAGAAGGAAAACAATCATATACGAACTATTTCTGAGGATAGAGCGGCTGAATCAGAGATATAGTTTTTGATACAGAAAGTTCCCTTCTATATTCTATATATCAGCCTTTGTTCATTGAATTTTACAATTGCATCACACACTCATCATCATCAGGTGCCTTGCCGACTGGCGTGGGCGATCATGCCTCTCCATAATCTGCAATCTCATGCAGCATGTATCAGTTCGTGTGCCGACACACCTCCATGCCATCTAACAAGACTGTCAAGCATCTTCTCTCGTTGTCTTCCTCTATCCCTCCTTCCACATATCTTTCCAGTGGTCACAACATGTTCTATTTTTCCTCTTCTCATAACATGGCCGAAAAATGATGACTGTCTCCTTCTGATGTCTGTGATAAGTTGTCTTCGGGCTCCCGCCTCTTTCAAAACCTCTTGGTTGCTCTTTTTGGCTGTCCAAGGTATTCTAAGCATTCTTCTGTAAAACCACATCTCCGAGGCCTCCAGAATTTGTTTGGCCTGCCTACCGATTGTCCAGGATTCACAGCTATATGTTAAAACTGGATGTATGTAGCAAGCAAGAATTCTGTTTCTAACTCTCAATGACAAGGATATATTGCACAAGATGTTTTTCATTTTGAAAAATACAGTTTTTGCCTGTCCAATTCCGTTTCTTATTTCAGTTATGCATCTTCCATCTGATGTTATCCATGTGCCCAGATACTTACATTTCTGTACTTGTCCTAAAATAACACCATCACACACTAGTGGTGTAGATAAGACAAACAGTCAACAGTCGATTAAGCTCTAATTATGACAGGTTTGGGGCAAACTCGTTGCCCTATCCATTAACCTTGCACTTCGCCGTGGCTGCCTTGTCCGGTCAGAGGGGACTCATCCTTTCTTGCCTAACATCAAATCAAGGTTTCTTGTTCCAGGGTGAACGCGTCCTTTTGTCACTGAGTGTTGTCTCAAAGCTTCTCGTCCGTTTCCTGCCGTATCGGACGATGGAAAACAGTCACTCTCTTGGCCCCACAAGGACACTCAATAGCACTTTCTAGCCTGCCTCTGGGTTGCATAGTGTCCTGTGCCCAACTCACGCTGCTCTTTACTCAGACTACACTGCTGCCTCCTGAACCAGCCATGCTGAACACAATAAGATATTCTGAGTGTACACTACTCTATCTATACTATCGACAAACTTAAAAGTACATGAACTGTTGTGTTGGCGTTAAACTGAGAAACATCGCCGAAGCCGAATTATTAGGAAATAATTGTGAACACTTAATAAAACTGAAACATCGAAAACAAATCGAACAAGTGCAGACTGTCGAACAACTCACGACAACACTCAGAAGAGGTCAGTCGAAAAACTTCGCCAGTCTAAGAACGACGACTGGTCTTAGTCAGGTCCTAATATAGCTGATCTAGGTGTGGTGTTGCGCACAGGTTGAACGCTTTTTTGTGTGTGTGTGATGCACGACGTTCTGGAAGTTAACCCTCTCAAGAGCTTTAGGTTTTAGGTGTTCTGGGTATAGTCTGTTTCAGCTAAACAAATCTGTTTCGGACTTGACTGGCTGTGGCAAATACCATCCCCCCCCCACACACACACACATATATATATAAGGATATAAGCTGGCGTGGCTGCTATTATTTCAGCCAGTGTTATCCATAGCATGTGTACTGTAATTAGAAGAAGCTGACTGTTTATACCCATACTGTTAATATTGTACGGAAGGTCGTGGGTTCGCTCCCTGGCGGAGCCGGACTTATTTCAAAAATGACCTTGGCTCCCAGGTCGACCCAGCCTTGAGTGGGTACCGGGTACAGTCCCGGGAAAGTAAAGGCGGCCGGCGTGATGCTGACCACATCACCCATCTTGTGCAGATTGGTCTATAAAAATATAGGTCTAGCCCTATATGCCCTAAACGCCTAAAGGCGTGGAAAAAGGGTCCTTTGTTAATATTGTATTCCAGGACACATGTAAGGGAAATAGGCGTGATTTCTGATGGAGATATGTAGTGGTTAGAGAAGATAACAACAGTTCTTAAATGTAAATAAAGAAACAACTCATGTTTTTATCCGAAAAACCTTAGTTCTCCCCGTCGCGAGATATTTCTTGACCTTCCATTAATAAAATAGATAAAATAGTGTCTTCATTTTGTTTACTCTGTTGTTCTTGTTGCTGTCGCATTCTGTCGCATTCAGTATAATGTGAATTAACCCATTAAACCAGTAACAAGACATTACTGTGTTAACGAAATTCCAACATTATTTCAGACAAAACCTGGTCAAGACCGGACCCACAGAACGTACCTGTGGCCATTGAGTTACATGGATCTGCAGTTATACACAACCAGATTTCTCAGATTGACCACATGTACAATTATTTCGACTTTCAGACGTCGATTGATGCCACCATCTTCGAGGTGAGAACACTATAAGCACACTCGTAGAGATCTGGTTCATCTGTGTGCAGGCGTTCTGGTTATCGGCTCTCAAGCAGATGCATTCCGAAAGAAGCGTCGATCCTATTTACGTTGGCCAGGGAGAGTGTTTCTACGATGACCAGGGAGAATTTTAGTAGGTATTGTCCAGCTGGAGGCCAGCATGGTCATAACCAACACAGGTGGTAAAACATGTTAGCATCACGTCTCCCTAAAGAGGATTTATTGCTCTTGAGCTTGGTAGCAAGAGATCGGACTACATTGCTCTATAGTGGCCTAAGGTTCTAGCGCCTTTAGTATTTCCGCATTCCGTACATAAACTTTTTCTGGAAATACAGAGTTCAGGAAGAAATCTGGAAGTATTGAATGGAATTTGCAGTAACGAATTCATTGTTGGAATCAGTTGAGAGTCTAACTGGAGGAAATAACAGAATATTACCCTTCGATTTTCTACCTCAAACGGTTTTATCACCCTTGTTACTGAAAATGCACCTACTTTAAAGTCAATGGAGGATGCAACATTAATGCTCCTGAACTTGACGGGAGCCAGCACTCCCACTGCGCACACCTGCAGGACGTCACTGTGCGGACACCACTAAGCCGTCGTGAATCATATTGACCTGTCCGAGATGCCACCGATTGTAGATACAGCACTGAAAACTCGCGGCTCTGACTGTCTTGTCGCTTTGACATTTTCCTGCAGGACGTTGATGTCATTGCCGCAAAAAAATCCTTTTACAAATGAGTCGTTTTTGGTTAAACGAGGCACAGTTTCAGTACAATACACGAACGTATTTTATTCTCAGCCTGTCACATTTGAACTGTTTCTGTTCGGCACTAGCCCGCTTGCTGGTCTTTGTACTTTTCACCTGTACTTTTTCATTCTTTGAATGACATTTCACCACATGACGCTGAAGAAATGCCGATAGGAGACTGGACGCTTGTGTATGAATTCCGTAGCACAGTCCAAAACCCCCTCACGCTCTGAACCTTACATTAAACACACACTTGGTGCGGAAAACAAACTTCGTCTTAACGGAAGAAAAAGGTGTCCCGCCATATTGTTTGTTTACACCTGGCGCCCAGGATTTATATATCTCTTGAGAATTACATAATTTATATACCTCTGAAAGTTGTCTTTCTTCTCTCAGTTGACAAAGAAAGATTTCATAGAATAATCTTCATTTCGAAAAATGCTGCCTTCGTTTGAGCTATTCTACTCTTAACGTCTTTTATACACCATTTGTCTGCTGCTATTTGGGTACCCAAGTACTTAAAGGTATCAACTTGCTTGAGGATTGTCTCATTTACTTTGATGTTGCATTTAGGAGGGTCTTTTTTCTTTGCAATTACCATTACTACTATTTTTCTGCTGTTTAAATTAGGACCATTGTTTTGACCTTCTGTTACAATTGTGTCCGTCATTTCGTGCAGTTCTGTTTTTTTTTTTTTTTTTCAGCGATCAAAACTATAAGGTCAGCATATCGTAGGTCGTCGTATGTCAACCAACCGATGTTGCTGGCATACCATGTATGGATCCAATTATTATTTCACTGTACAAGCAGAATCATTTGGTGATAGAACACATCCCTGTCCAACGCCTTGTTTATTGTTTTGAAAAGATCCAACTTGATTTCATCTTGTTGCCAGTAAATTTTATTCTTTCATTCTCTATCGTTATTAGCAATATCATTTGTGATTTATAAATTACCAAATGCAAGAGGCATATGGAAGTGTCAGTGACGGTAAAGTCGAAAGATTAATATACTTTTCCGTGCTGAATTCCTCAGCTGTGTAACATACCATATATATTTAACATTTGTGTGTGTGGTATATCATCTAGACCCCACCAGGAATTATCTGCATTGGAAGAAATATGGATGCTGCGTTTCCAAACCTGCCAACATATATCAAATTTTCTGGTGAAATTATCAACGGTGTTGAAAACGATGTGTCCTATTTTGAGGTCAGTTTAATCTGTTATTTATCAAACATTATCTGTTGACGTTCCTAAAATCTATCTATCTATCTATCTATCTATCTATCTATCTATCTATCTATCTATCTATCTATCTATCTATCTATCTATCTATCTATCTATCTATCTATCTATCTATCTATCTATCTATCTAATCTATCTATCTATCTATCTATCTATCTATCTATCTATCTATCTATCTATCTATCTATCTATCTATCTATCTATCTATCTATCTATCTATCTATCTATCTATCTATCTATCTATCTATCTATCTATCTATCTATCTATCTATCTATCTTATCTATCTATCTATCTATCTATCTATCTATATCTATCTATCTATCTATCTATCTATCTATCGATCTATCTATCTATCTATCTATCTATCTATCTATCTATCTATCTATCTATCTATCTATCTATCTATCTATCTATCTATATCTATCTATCTATCTATCTATCTATCTATCTATCTATCTATCTATCTATCTATCTATCTATCTATCTATCTCTATCTATCTATCTATCTATCTATCTATCTATCTATCTATCTATCTATCTATCTATCTATCATCTATCTATCTATCTATCTATCTATCTATCTATCTATCTATCTATCTATCTATCTATCTATCTATCTATCTATCTATCTATCTATCTATCTATCTATCTATCTATCTATCTATCTATCTATCTATCTATCTATCTATCTATCTATCTATCTATCTATCTATCTCTATCTATCTATCTATCTATCTATCTCTATCTATCTATCTATCTATCTATCTATCTATCTATCTATCTATCTATCTATCTATCTATCTATCTATCTATCTATCTATCTATCTATCTATCTATCTATCTATCTATCTATCTATCTATCTATCTATCTATCTATCTATCTATCTATCTATCTATCTATCTATCTATCTATCTATCTATCTATCTATATCTATCTATC
>CAJHNH020000437.1:51293-53793 GCA_905116865.2 Candidula unifasciata | reverse complement strand
ATCTCTATCTATCTATCTATCTATCTATCCCTCTATCTATCTATCTATCTATCTATCTATCTATCTATCTATCTATCTATCTATCTAATCTATCTATCTATCTATCTATCTATTATCTATCTATCTATCTATCTAATCTATCTATATATCTATCTATCTTAAATTTTTCTGTCAAACCATCTATCTTACATTTTGTCTATCATTTTATCCGTCTGTCGTCCGTCTACCTGTCTGTGAACCATAATTAATGTCTTTCTTTTTGTTTATTTGTGTACACAGCTTGACTAGTTTAATTTTTTTTTCACAAAGGGTTATCTTTAATATTTTTTCGAGGAGCTCACGATCTAGTGAATACAGCTCTTGGCTCTGCCAAACAACTGTCGTCGGTCAAAAATAAACCCCAGGTTCATGACCACACCGTCCTAACAAGCTGCACATAAGAATAAAGATAGTTGTTTTTTTTTTTGGGTTGGGGGGGGGGGGGGGGGGGGAGGGGGGGGGGGGGGGGGGGGGGGGGGGGGGGGGGGGGGGGGGGGGGGTAATTAAAATATGTTTTCTAACATTTTATATTTATATGACAATGACCGTTTCAGCATTTTATATGAAACCTGTATCAAAAATAAAGATAGCAGGATACTAAGATATATATTTTTTAAAAAAAACACCACCATATATATATAATATAATAGTATATATATTACATATATATATATCAGATATATATATATATATATTACATTTATCATATATTATAGAGACGGAGAGAGTGTGTGTGGAGAGAGAGAAGATAAAGAGAGAGAGGAGAAGGAAAGAGAAAGAGGCTGAGAGAAGAAGAGCCGAAGAGAGAGAGAGACAGACCGTTAACCTGCAGTAGACAGAGGCACCGACACAAAGAAACCAGGTGGTGAGGGGGATGAGCACCTTTACAAATTGTTCAGGGGCTTCAGTGGACCTAAACCCTATATAAAAATGAATGAATGAAGAATTGACATTCCTGCATTCGCAACATTCCCACACGCGCCCGTACGTTTCCCTAGTAGTCGACAATGCGTTCCTATATCAGTGGTGCCAGTTGTAACATTATTAACAGTTCGCCTGTTTTTCACTGCATATAAAAAGAATCAGTGAAAGGCTCTGCTCATTCCTAGCCGAATCACTGTCTCCATATATGCATTCGTTTTCTGTTCTGTTGCACTGTATAACTTGTTTCCGCTTTATTATAAAGTAGCTCATGACCCAGAATGGCGGTAACAACTAATTTATCAGTCTGCTCGTTTTAATGCACATCCGAATTTCGGACAAAAACTCACAATATGCTTCTAATTAAAGTCTTAACAATCGATGCAAGCCCCTCTGAGCGCAAGACACCAGTTTCTATTTTCCAAATGCATGCCTTGCGAGTCAGTTATAATACTATATGGAAGAGATAGTTTTAGAGCTAGGGAAAGGAAGGTTTTGACATCAGTGGACATTACAACAGAAAATACTCAACAAAGTTTTAAATCCCAAATCCTTTTGAGAAAAAAAAAAAAAAAACTCGACCCCGTCAGACTGCTGCTAGAGCCCGGGGTAAAGTCTCCCCCATATTTGGCGGGTATTTGCGTACTTTTTGGTGAAAAATGGTGTTTGTGCCCTTTTGCTAAGTTTCATCAATCAAACCATCGTCCTGAGTCACTGGGGCATGTCTTCCTTTTCTTTTTGGTGTTTTCCCGTTTGTTTGTTTTCCTTTTTTTCTGGCAGGGTACGAAGGAGAGCGAGCTTCCCAAAACAACACCTTTCGGCCCCATTTTTTTTAAAAATTTGGTATTTTTAAATTTTTCCAAAAAAATATGAAAAAAAGTTTTTTAAGTGAATAGTTCCGAGATTGAAAAATTTTTGCGTTTGGCCATAGGGTTTTATAGTTTTCTCTGTAAAAGAAGGGTACATGAAGGATATGTGTGTGAGAGTTTTTGGGAGTCTTAAGGGGTCCAGTCGTCATTTTTTATTTTGTGTGGGTTTTGTGATAGCTAAGTCGGTGACGTAAATACCATTAAAGGACCGTCAGCCACGCTTTTAGATCAAAGATCGGCGTAAGAATTTTGGGCATGTTGGGCAACGAACCAAGTGCTCTCGTGGGGAAGGGTTGGGGGGTTTTAAATCATAGTGATCCCAAAAATTTTGGGAAAGGGGGGGGAAGGGGGGGCGGGGGCCATTCGTCAATTTCTCGTTCCGTCTTTTGGATTAGCGGGCTTTTTGGGAATGGATCCCTTTCCAACCTTTTTCTATCACCAGTGAGGGGGTTTTTAGGTTTTGCGTTTAGTCCGCATTATCGAGTCATGTATTCCCCATTTTCTGTCGTAAATTTGTTTTTAAATTTTTGTCGTAGTGCATGTGTATGCTGCTGGGAGGGGAGGGTTTTTTTTTATGAAACCCGGAATATGGACGCACCCAAAATAGGTGTAGCGTACAGCACCGAGTACCCTAATGCAAAAACAATATTTTTAGTCCTTTTTAAAAAACT
>CAJHNH020000437.1:0-44817 GCA_905116865.2 Candidula unifasciata | reverse complement strand
ACGGGTTAAATCCCTTGCCCCTCCTCAGCGCTCCTTTTTTCATTCCTTGGTCCAATTCCTTATAAATCTATTCCTCTTGGGGGGTTCCGGGCCCCACAGCGGGTTTGTCCACCACCTGTTTGGTTCCATTCGTGTGATGGCCTTAGTTGTATGTCCCTCTGCTGGTGCCTCCATTTCACCATTACTACTGATGTCCTGAGTCAATATGCCTCTCTCCAGATGCCCATAGCCTTCTTCCTCTCCGGGCAAAACCTAGGTATCTGGCACTTGTGGTTCCCGCTGGCAGTTAAACGCATCTGATAAAAAGAGTCCAGTGAATAAGAGTCAGCCAGAGCTGATCATGGTAATTCACCCAGGTGACATCCTCATATATACTGATGGTTCTGTAGTTTTTCTTCTTCTTCTTTCGTTCGCTTGTAATAAATTATCTATATCTGCAATGCTGTCTCTAGTATGAACTTAACTGTCTTTTGTAATTCACTTAGCGGCCCGTAAAGTTGGCTTCCTCCAGCGTTTCTCTAGGCCAGACGTTTTGTCTGGAAACGTTATATCTGGGACAGTCTTGGAGGATGTGATCAGCTATCTCAGGTGCCAGTCCACAGGTACACTTGGCTGATTCACCAATCCTAAAGATTGTATACATGTGGCTACGAAGTCGATTATGGCCTGCTCTAAGGCGTAGGATAATGACTTGCTCTGATCTGTCTATATTATTGTTATCGTCTTGTGCTGCTTTCGGTGGTTTTCTGATTGATTTGCTTATTCTCTTCTTCTGTTGATAAGAGACTGGTACGTCAGGTTGTTCTTCATTTGCACTTTTCTTAGCTAGTTTATCAGCTCTTTTATTTCCGGGAACTCCACAGTGGAATGGTATCCATTGCATAACTACCTTACATCGACTGACTAGTTCAGATAGTAGTGTCAGTATACCTGGTGATTTTCTAGACTGGAGTGCCTGAAGTAGCTCTTTTGCATCTTTGAAAAATAATATTGGTTGTGAGATATACCTGGTGTTACTAGTTTCTCTGCTGCTACCTTGATGGCTTGAACTATTGCATCGTAGTTGTGACGTGCTTTCCTGTTGGTATTTTGGCTGCATCCCTGGTAATATTAGGATACCCAGTGTATACTCCTACTCCTCCGTTTCTGATTGCATTTTGTGTTGACCCATCTGTGTGAAACACAGACTCAAAGATTCTGTGGGTATTTGTCATCAAATGACTGAGAGTGGCTGTTTTACGCTGCGCATTGTTTTGTTATTTCTTGTCAAATACCCCTTTCACTTCTGTCTGGATGTGAATTGGAAACTTATACTCCTCTCTCCAGGGAGTTCGTTCTGGAACAGCATTTAATGGGCTATCTGTTGCAGGCAGAATCAGAGGTTTGTCTGCGGAGTCGTTTGGCCTGGTGGATGAAACTGCTTCTTTTTAGTCGCCTCATAGCTAGATTTTGGAATCTTTTATTTATAGAATAACTAGGTAGGCTAAGAAACTTCTGCGTGTATTAGTATCTTGGTGGCTCTGCCTTCACTCAGTGCTTGGGTCATACCGATTTCTTTTCTCTATCACGGCTATAGGAGTTGATTTCATACTGCCAGTTGTAACTCTGAGTGCTTGATTTTGCACTTTGTCTAACTCTTGTAGTGTGGTTTTTTTATGTTGAATTCCATGCTGTTGATCCGTATTCAAGGTGGCGTCAAACACTTTCTTGGTAAAATTTCTTAAGCATTTTCCCACTCGCATCCCACGTGGTTCCACTAAGTTTTCTCAGGATGGCTACCCTGCTTCCGGCTTTTATTGCTGTTTAGTTGATGTGTTTTCTCCATGTTAACTGTCATCAAAAGTGACTCCATGGTATGTGGGCTCCTTATTATCTTTTATAGGTACTCCATTTATGTAGATGACGCCGGATTTTTGTTTTGGAGATAGGTTGAAGAGGGTGGTGCTACATTTGCCTATGGTGATGTGACACACCATTTATCAGCCCACACAGAAATTGCATCTATGGCTCTTTGTAGCAGCCTAGTGACCACTGTCACATATTCATTTGTACACCATAATATCAAGTCATCAGCATACATTTGCAGCTTTAATTCCATGGGGTAGTTCAGAAACTAGGTCATTTATATAGACTAGAAAGAGCGTGGGGGACAAGACACCTCCTTGGAGGAACACAATGGCGCATCAAAACTTTCTCAAGTCTGTCTGTACTCTGGCTCTTCTGGTGTACAAATACGCTTTCACAGATTTGTACATATTCTAATTGACTTTGTAGTTTCTCAGTTTCTTCATGATTCCTTCTTTCCAGACCTTGTCAAAGGCTTTCTTCAGATCTATCCAGACTTCTTTTTACCTGGAAGGCATCCTCAGTTTCTTGCGAAAGGTGAGTTGTCTGATCTTCTGTGGAGTAGCAAGATTGACAATGCGTTCCATTGTTTTACCGAGACAGCTGGTAAGGCTGATTGTTCTATAGCTGAAGGCGTCGAAACTGTCCTTTTCTGGTTTAAGGAGGGGTATCGTGATTGCTTCTATCCATTCTGGGGAACTTTGCCAACGGTCCAACAATGATTAAAGATCTGTAGCAGCTTTATTTTGGCTGTTTTCCTAAGGTTCTTGACCATTTCGTTGGTTATTCCATCAATTCCAGCAGGTGAACTCCCCCATTTTCAGCTGTGAAATTGCTAACTCTAGCTCGCTAGGTGTAAGTGCTGCAGCCAGTGCCTCAGGAATTATATCATTTTGTCTTGTATGTTACTGATTCTCTCGAGCCTCTCGCTGTTTCTCTGTGCTGATATCAATGTTTCTGTCTTCGCCAACAGAATCTGCAAAGTGGTTAGCTGCCTATTTTCTTGTTAGGATGACTCCTTCTTTGCATAGTACTATATTTGCATTTCTTCCTGTACTCTCATCATTAATTTGTTTTACTAACCTCCACAACTTCCTTGTGTCTTTGTTGTTCCTGCCAGATTGTCTGTCTAGCCTGCAGCTTAGCTTTCTTTTTTCTTTTTTGGCCTTTGCATGTTGGTATTTGTGGAACTGCTTTTGAAAGGTCTAGTGTTAGCTTGATTTCTTTCTCTTTCCATATCATTGTGCAGTTGCTTCAGATCACAGTTCCAATACGGTTTATTTTGTTTACGCGCACCTCTTGGTACTGCTTCTAGGGCTGCCTGCAGTATGCATTTGCCGAACTCTTCGACTACATTATCTGCATCGTTATCTGTGCTGAGATTTTCAAGCAGAACATTCGTGCGGTGCTTACACAACTTTCAGTCTGCCTTCTTATAATTCCATCTTTGCATAGTGAGGCTCTCTCCTACAGACTGTCTTTCCACTGTTAGAAAGACTGGCTGGTGGTCATTGCCTCCTAGTAGTTTCCCAACAGTTCTAGTAACATGGGTTTGTAGTGAGAGATAAGAAGAGTGGGTAGGGTTTTATTGCAAAGTGAATGGAAACTGTTTGAAAAAAAGAGAGCCTCGCGTACATCGTCACTACATCCAGTATAATAATGGAGGTGGAGGCAGTAACCGCAGCTTTCCGATGGCTTGAGAGCAGCTGAAAGCGATGTGTAATTGTCACAGAATCACAAAACATGCTTCGGAAAACTGAAAGTGTCGTCCTGCGCGCTGAGTGGCTCGCGTCACTTGATAACAACCAGACCAGGAACATATCATGCATTTTTCTTTCCAGGATATTAGGTGTGCGAGGATCAAGCAAGCTGATAGATTAGATGTTTTCGATCCTCTAGTTAGCTACTTTATGATAAAGCGGACGTGGTGAAGGCTTTCTGTGATCAAAATGAACAGTACAGTAGAACAAATAGAACCAAAATACTCATAAATCTGTTCTAGCGCATAATGATGCAATGGGGGGGGGGGGAAGAGGGGGGAGGGGGAGAAGAAGCGGAAGATCCTCGTGTAATATTTAAATTACACTAATGCTGCTCTATCAACTTCTTTACTTTTTTTTATTCTCTCTCTCTCTCTCTCTCTCTCTCTCCCCAAACCCCCCCCTCCCCTATTTATCCATCATACTCTCCCGTCTTGCTGTTTCTCAAGTGTTGGTAGCAGTCGAGATCATTTATTGGGTATGTTGCTATTGCAGGAGATCTACGACTCCGACGATGATTTCGTGATCATCAGAACTCAGTCTGAGCTTGCTTATGGAACACAGGGCGGCATGAATGAGTTCACGTACATTAGAGACTACGTTTCAGGTTTGCCATTCCATCTTTTAATAATACAGAATAGTGCACTCATTTCTTCGCCATTTCCAAGCGATTCTAACCTTTTTATTCAAAGAAATTCGGTAACACCTCAGTTTAAAGAAGTTGTTAAAAATATATGAAATTCGAATTCTTTCTTCAAAAAATGTTAAAAATTTTTTTTCAAAGATTTGAAATTCGATTCCTTGTATTCAAATTATGTTGTTGAATGTTGAATTAATAATCAACGTCACAGCACTCGGAACACTCATTAAGCGCTTCATCCCTATCTGCAGCAGCAAGCCCAGAGTTCCAATTCCGATAGCACCAGTATCAGAGAGATCCATGGTTGTAGATGTCAGATCTGACAGGTAGTGGAGCACACCAGCCGTTCCTTCTTGAGAGCTTGGTCTAGCCCTACGAGTGCTTGAACCTATATCGTGAACAGGCAACACTTAAATCGAAAGTCTCTTGATCAAGAAAGGCAATCTACATTCAAGACCTATGTGTGTGACCAAAGAGGTGCAAAACACAACGAATCTAGCTGAAACAACTGACTAAATTTCCAAAATTTAGATAGGTTTCCATCCTTAGATCAAAAGAGGTTTTAACTTCTCTAGTAGAAGATAGTCCAATCCGGTACTCGAAGACAGTCTTAGTCCTATATTCAACGATATTCGAGATCATTTAAAGATAGTTTAAGCTTTCCTATTTGTTTCAAATGGTTTGGCCATGTAACAAGATTAGCATCAGACTAGGCGCCACAGAGAGCAATGTTAAACAGTTACAGCTGTAACAGATGCAGTGGTCGACCACGCAAAACATGCGTCGCATAAATATCAGGGACACTGAAAAGTACGATATACGAAGCGAACAGAAGTTCCCGTTCCAGAGATTTCTTCCTGTCCTGACGTTGCGAGACATTCCAGGAGTAGAGAAATGAATAAGAATTTTTCCCATTCAAACATGTTATAATTAAAACTATTCAACACGTTTTAATCTGTTCATTGAATGAGACTGTAATCCCATGAAATAAGTCAGATGTTGTTTCCCTTTCAACCCTTCCTTTCTAAGAACCCCTTTACACAGTATGCACTCTATGACATGTATTGCCGATAGTTATCTATTGCATTCATATCCAAGGATTACGTTTTAAAGATGTTCTACGTCTGTTTTAAGAAGTACATTAAGAAAACACAAATTATGAATAGGAAGTTCACAGAAATAAAGTGAAAAGACGCACAGAATCCGTTTTGACCAAAGTTTTCATCACACACACACACACACACACACACACACACACACACACACACACACACACACACACACACACACACACACACACACAAACATGAACCATAAGCCATGAAAGCTGCATAAGAAATGAGAAAACTAGGGACATTATTAATCAAGAGATTAACACAACAATGGTGGTTCAACTTACAATAATGGAAACGCACACCAGGAATGATTTTCACATGTCGTTAATTGCCTATATGACATGAATCCGTTTACAGTACTCTGTTAAAGCGAATGTAAATATATAAATGACTCCGCCACAAGTCACAATTGTTCTCCTACAGAAATAGAGGAAGATTTGAATGTTGGAGTCGGCTTTCTGAACACTAGCGTGAAATTCTGGTCTGTGCGTATATTTTTCATTTTACTGTAGTACTTTGCCAGTGACGTCTCATCGCTACAATTTCTAAACAAAACCCTGACTAATAACAGATCAGGAAATTCAACAATTGACAACCTATGTAAAGCCAGCTAGTTCCACATTTATATTTATTCTCAACAGCTGAGTTATATAGGTAGCTTAGATTTGTGTTATGTTGAAATGAACCTTTGCTATATCCATGTTTCCAGGTCTC
This sequence comes from Candidula unifasciata, assembly GCA_905116865.2. Lineage (NCBI taxonomy): Eukaryota > Metazoa > Mollusca > Gastropoda > Stylommatophora > Geomitridae > Candidula > Candidula unifasciata. Next base: position 38,743 of record CAJHNH020000437.1, on the reverse strand, counting down.
TCTTACACAATAGAGAATGTGGAGCAGTGGTGTGCTATACAGAACATTACGGCGGCAGATCCCTTGCCTGTCGACTACATCAATCCACAGGGCAAGGTTACGGATGTGACCCCCCAACAGCTTTTCTTTGCGGATAGCACCGAGTATGAGTATCTTGGTGAGGTAAGAATATGCTTCAGTAGACATAACAGGTTCTGTGTAGTGAGATCGTTTACTAAAGGTGTTACTGAGGCACATAAGGGAAGCAATGAATAGTAAGTAACATAAGACATGTATGCCCAGGGACTACGGAGAAGTGCTACATTATCCGGCATGAATATTTTATCTGCAGAATCTAGCTGATGTGAACAAGGTTACCGAAGATTTCCCATGAGTTGTTTGAGGTTAATATATGCTCAACTGAGTGGTGAAAGGAAGTTGAAAAGAACTTATGCACGCTTTCTATAGTAACACACCTGTTTTAGTCTAATGATACTAAATTGTAAAATAATACAGCAAATTATTTCTATTAAGACAATATGACGAGGTTTGGATTTTATTTGATTCAAGAACCGACATCACAGCACTCGGGGCATTCCCATAAGCGCTCCGTCCCCATCTTCAGCAGCCAGCGAAAAGTTCCGATACTAATGGTGCCAGTAGCTTTCTGATTAAACGTCCGACTTGCCTTTCCTCTGAGCCTCGAGCTTCTGCCGGAACCTCTCGTCACCCCCAACTGCATCAATCTCACCAGACTGTGGTGATCCATCTGCTCCACCGAATTGTACACGCTCTCCCACAAGGCACTAACCACGTCTGCCCTATCATGTAGCAGTATTCCACCAAGTTGTGCAGAGCCAGCCAGTCTGTCCGCCTGTTCATTTCCGAACACACCGGCGTGACTCGGTGAAAAAATCCAGACAATACTCCTCACTCGTGTCCTTCGCAGCGAAGCATGCCACTCTGCACGAAGCATACCTGTTCTGATCTTCCTCAGCATGCTTTCTGAATCAGTTACAATCACGGTGTGTGTGTGTGTATGTGTGTGTGTGTGCGTGTTCTCTAGCCAGCGGACAGCTGCAGTGACCGCCTCCACCTCCATTTTTAAGCTGGATGTTGTGGAATCATATGCTAGGCTCTCCTGCATCAAACGTCGACCATTAACTCTTGCTAAGAAGCCCCAAGCACTTCTTTTGCCTCTTGACACTGAACCGTCTGTGTAAATGATCAAATCCTCTGAGCGAGCATTATCTTGATTTAATTGCTGAATTTCCACCTCTGTGGCACCTGCTGGCCAGTCTCTGCATTCCCGGCTCAGCGTGATTATGACTCTACACAAGTCTGACTGCACTTTGTCCCACTACTCTCCTCGCCTTATGTTCTCAAGGATGCAAAAATGTCTGTGAAAGTGTCTTCTGCCTGAGCCATCCATGACCTCCCTCTTATCAGCCGCTGACCCTTGACTGCACCCAAAGCTTCATGCAGAGGGTGGTCTGTGTCTGCAGCTACCCTGAGATATGACTTCGCCTGCAGCACCTTGTGCCTACCTGCAACCGTCGGCAAACCAAGGATGTAAAGCATACACATCACTTGGGTGTCTCTGGTGCAACCCAGAATGCCCTGCATAGCCGCGTTCTGTATGCGCTCTAGTTTGTCCATCTGACTCTTTGAGACGGTAAGCAGTCCCAGGCCATAATCCACCACTGACAGGATCAGGTGCTGATATAGTGTGAAAAGCATTCTCTGCTCTATGTCAATTGCAGCCACAGTCTTAAGTGCACTAAGTCCTTTTTGGCATCTCGTCACAACACTCTCCACGTGGTCCTTAAATGACAAGCTCCTGTCAAATGTATGAGATGAGGGATACTGGGAAAAATAAGTGCAAGGAAACACAAGAAACACCATTAAACGGCGATGTCTACATTGCAAAGAAATAAGAAAAGTGGCTTATATGTGCTATTGGCAGAAAACAACTTGACGTGGTGCACGGATGGGAAAGTGATTAGTGCAGTACATGCAATGTAAAGTTTTATGACATAACTGCAACGAAGTTGTTTAGCGTTTTCAATATTTCCAACATTATATTTAGAGCAGCAATGTTTAAAACAGCAATGAGAACATACACTATAAGTTTATAGACCTCTTGGCGAAGCAAATCATTAAATTATATTCATTAATAATATTTGTTAGTAATAATTGCTCTAGTGCAGAGGTTTCCAACCTATATTACCTATCCTCTTATAGCAGAGTCCCTCCTACGCAGGCCTACCGTAGGCTATGTCTTACAAGTTTTTTTTTTTTTTTTAAAGAGCTAATGTCAGAGAAAGACAAACTTCTCCTTCTTGGCCTTCAAGCTGTAAATTCTGGTGGAAAGTTATGTCTTTTAATCCACTTCCGGACTTTTGTCGGGTTCCAGAACTCGAGTTGTTCGTGTATATCCGTTTTATAGACCTGGTTTATTTCTATGCAAACTACTAGATTCACGAATCTCAGGCAGATGCACTCTGACTTTAAAGGGGACATCCCTAGCTGGTCGCTTTCCACAACATGCTTGTTGGAGAAAGTAGGTCTAACCCCCCACCCCCCCCCCCCCCTGGTCACCCCTTCCACAACAGGGGCAAATAAGAACATTTAAAGTAACGATTATTTAAACAAATACGCATTGTTACTGCAGTGACAAAAATATTTGTTAACTGTGAAATATACCATAATAGTTTGTTTATTTTCAGCTACCAACAATGCACATAAGGAGTCACTACACGGCATTTTTTCTAATTTATGACAAAAATATCACTTTTTCAATGATCGTTTTTGTAAAGCTCAGCATTCGTAGAATAGATTACACACGAAATTTATGTCATTTGTAAACAATTTAGCTTTGAAAAGCTGGTACTAAAGGCACCAACCCATGCCCACTTTTTTAAGATATAGAAAAGTTTAAAAGTCAGTTTTCTCACATCTCTATAATTTTGTTTGTTGTGTGTGTGAAATCCTAAAATCTCAGCTAATATAAAGACTAGAAACAGGAAATACAGTATGGACACTCCTTAAACAATCTTCAAAAGTAGATTTTAGAAAGTTTTTGTTTTTAAAAATTTTATTATTGTCTATGATGCAAAAATTTTTTTTTGACTTTTTCAATAAACCTACATTTTAAAATTCTACGAAAAATATTTTAAAACATGTATAAAGTAAATAAACTACACCTGTACATTTAAATAGGATAAAAGGTCATGAATCTATCATCTATTGTTTCATACGTGTGTTTGTTTTTGAAATTTTAGAATGTCCAGTATATGTTTTTTTTTCTCAAGATGGCGGCTATAGCCATGACAACCATGATGCAACTAATAAGATGTATCCCTTCAAAATGACCATTATTAAATTATTGCTCTAACTCCGTCAATTAAATAAAAAAAAAAATTTGCGTAGTGACTCCACAATACTGTCAAAACTTGGCCATGCATAAGAACAAACTGCCAACCCAGCGACGTCTGTGGATTCATCTGTTGTGCAATTCGATAGACCTGATAAGTCGGTGCCTCTTATGAGCCACATGGATGATTCATCTGACAATGATGTTATTTCACAAAGGAATATTGCAGACCAGTTTTTTTTTCGCTGAGCTCTTCTTCTTCTTAGCGTTCGCCGGCTGTAAAGTCCAGTTGAAAGTTTTGTGGTTCGTCCACTTCTATGTTGCAGTCTGAGTATTTTTGTTTCTCCAACTTGAGTTTTGCTTGCCCATCCATTTTACAAATTTGTTTATTTGTATGCTGACTTTGAAGGAATCACCTTTGATTAGTTGACTTCTAAGACATGCTTGTCGGGGTGTGGGAGTATGTTTATTCTTGTTGCTTACAATGGGTCCCCGGAACCCCTACGGAAATTTCATGAAACAAACTCTTCAAAAATCGACTGCACAAAGTTTAATAAGAATAGTCTATGCAATAGTATGAACTTCACCTGCTTGAGTTGGGCGTTAACTTATTAGGCAGAAAGATTTCAGCAAATGTCATAATTTTCTACACAGAAAAAATGTCACTGCTTTTTCTCTTGGAAAAAAAAAATGAATTATACGAGTTTTCTTTGATCACGCGATGGTTTCCTTGAACGTAATTTTATGACGCATAGTTCACAATTTTAAATGGAATGTAACAACTGGTACATCTTTGATATATTATTTATAATAGACATAACTGAACAATTTGCAGTCAAGTCCATGTTTTGTATCCATACAGAGAAACATCAGAGGAATCCTAGCAGATACATGGGTAACGAGAACTACCATACCTGCCTTTCCGAATCAGGTCTCCACAGTGGAATGGTACTTCGCAAAGGTAACACTCTGTCATTAATTTTTAATACAGCGTGGATTGACATTTGATTTTTTAGTAATGTGCTTATCCAAAGACATGAAGAAAGTGAAAAGCAAACTTTCTTTCTCTTAGTGCATATAAGTCACGTCAGTAATTGAAGCAACGAAAAGTTGTGACAAGTTGTCCCATGCAATCTGATCATCACTAAGTTCATTGACACTCAGTGACCGGCCTGTCCATTTTGTGACCCTGTTAACCTAGAGCTGGTTCGTTGTTTGTTGATCGTAAAGCTACTACAATGTGACATGATTATTAATTTTTAAAAAAAGTAAAGATCCATTTTCAACGCCTTTAGGCATATAGGGCTAGACCTATATTTTTATACATACATACATACATACATACATACATACATACATACATACATACATACATACATACATACATACATACATACATACATACATACATGCATGCATACATACATGCATGCATACATACATACATACATGCATGCATGCATGCATACATACATACATGCGTGATAATGTATTGATCAGAACCAACGTTATGACGTTTCTCAGGGTGAGGTTCGATCGCAGCTTGTCATTCAGGGAACAGGTTGACCATGTGATAACAAAAGCATGCAAAGGTCTATCTGCAATGAGGATTATGGCTGCTTCCAATATTGAGCAAAGACTACTAATACTTCTATTCTACAATCTGGTCCTTTCCCCCATTGAATACGCTCTGGCCATCCTCACTGTCAGTGCTACCCAGATTGAACGACTCGAAAAGGTGCAAAATGAAGCCATGCGCATTATTTTGGGATGTACAAGAGACACATCCTGTGGAGCAATGAGGTATCTACTTGACTTTCCAACAATGAACCAAAGGATCAGGATGTGGAGGGCTCGGGCATATCTCAAAATATGTGCTGATAAGAAACACCCACTGCATCAAGCGCTTTTTAGTGAAAAGGGCGACAGACTGAAGAGGGGGAAATCATGGCTAAGTCGGGCAGAAGATGTTATTAGGCAAATATGCAGCCTAACCGACATCATACCTGGTGCAGAATGGAAACCTGTGCCTCAGGCGTTTATTTGTACATTTTCCTGTATTGTCACACTCAACAGGCGATGTAGAGAAGAGAATCCTGTTGCTGTTAATGCAGAGGTCAACGCTCTCATCGGTGAAAATTCAGACGAAGCAGATGCAATAATCTATACGACTGATCCGTTATACGCCAAAGAAGAAGCGCATGGGCATTTACAGCACACTCAGCGGGCAGAACAGTCAAAGAAGCCAACGGCGCCTTCTCCATGACTACCAGCAGCATGACGATGGAGGTGATGGCAGTGACGCAAGCGCTTGCCTGGCTTGAAACACAAAAATACACCCGCGTGTGTATACTCAGTGATTGAATGAGTATGATCCGGAGGGTTCAAGCAGGTTCAGTGCAAAGACAATGGCTTGAATCATTACAGAAGTTCACTGTGCGTGGAGTCACCTTTATTTTTGTTCCGGGACACGCAGGCGTCGATGGAAATGAAAGAGCTGACAGGTTGGCTGGATCCGCTATCACTACCGACGGTCAGCCTATGGATCATGCTGATATTATCAATGCCCTCAGAGAAATGGGAAGGAAAGAGGACTTTGGTGGCAGTGAATCCACATCACTCGCCAGAATGGCAGACTTGGGAATTAAGATCGGCACAGCAAAAAACGAGACGCACACCAGACACGCCAGAAGACTTGTTAATGAACATAGAACTGGTACTATTAGCCATCGGACGTTGGGGTTCATACTGAGGGGAGGATCTGAGTACCTATGGACATGTCCAGAGTGCAATGAGGATAACCCAACTAACTAACTAACTAACTAATACATACATACATACATACATACATACATACATACATACATACATACATACATACATACATACATACATACATACATACATACATACATACATACATACATACATATCATACATACATACATACATACATACATACATACATACATACAATACATACATACATACATACATACATACATACATACATACATACATACATACATACATACATACATACACTACATACATACATACATACATACATACATACATATCATACATACATACATACATACATACCATACATACATACATACATACATACATACATACATACATACATACATACATACATACATACATACATACATACATACATACATACATACATACATACATACATACATACATACATACATACATACATACATACATACAACATACATACATACATACATACATACAATACATACATACATACATACATACATACATACATACATACATACATACATACATACATACATACATACATACATACATACATACATACATACATACATACATACAACATACATACATACATACATACATACATACATACATACATACATACATACATACATACATACATACATACATACATACATACATACATACATACATACATACATACATACATACATACATACATACATACATACATACATACATACATACATACATACATACATACATACATTTAATGGTAAACTAGAGAATAATCTACAACAGTCCTGTGAATATTTTGTTGCTCGCTGTTCATTTGTATTGTTGATACCAGCTGGCCCAGTTTTATTTTTCTAAATTGTTTATGCAAAACATTTTTTTTTCCAAGTATACCATTTAATATGACGATAATAACTTTCGTTGCTCTATAAAAGAAAATATTTAGCAAGGCTTATTTGTAATGATTTGCTTATGAACGGCACTGTCCTCTTTTCTTCCACAAAACAGTTTCTAAAAAGTTAAGTGTAGGCTTATGATTTTAAGATTAGACAAGAGTTTTCTAGCTTGAACTTTAAATAGAGCACTCCAAGTTGTGTGTGAATGCACATTAGTGTGACGGCTGCAGTGTGAAGGTGTGTCACGCGAATGTAAAACATTACAAATGTATTATGTGTTCTGTCTCTTTTAAGGGCTTATTTAACCTCTGGTTTGCTAATAAATTGAATTACCAAGTTGTGAAATTACATTTGTCTAAAAAGTATGTTATCATCATTAAAAGTGTGTAAAGCTCTGGTTTAGACTCATGTTTCTAATCCACGCAGTAGTCTTGAAAACGCATTATTGAATTTGATGAGCATAAATTTCTATTGTTGGTTTTTTGTTTGCTGGTGGTGTTTTGTAGTTAAAGAAGTAAATGTTTTATTCTTAGTTGCATGAGAAGAATTGTAAGCGAAGTACATGTTTCATGACTATTTAGACAGATAATATTAGTTGAAAGATAAAAACATGTTTCATGCTTTTCTTGTTAATTGTTTCCTCTTAATTGTGACTAGTGGTATACTTTTGGGCTAGTTTAACGATAAATATATGTTTCCTTGTTAGTTTGAAGTGAAATATGTGTTCAGTCGCTGGCTAGGAGATTAGTATATCTTCCATAGTCAAATGAAAAAGAAATATATGATTAACTGTTACCTGGAAGAGAATTGCATAATTTGTCTTTATTTTGGGAGAGAATTATACTTTTGATACTTTTTAAGGGAGAAAAGCAAGTATCTTATACGTTGTCAGAAAGAAACAAAATGGCTCATACTATGGTCAGAGAGAAGTAGACATTTTTACTGAAAGAGAGAAAAAAGCATGCTCCTATTTACAGAGAGAAAAGTGCGTAATTTTTATAGTGGGAAATTACGTTTCACATTTCACATGTTTCATATCCGTAACTAATGTTTTCAAATTGTCATTTCCACATTAGACTGACGTGACCTCATGGAATGACGGGTCACAGGAATACAAGACAGGACAATTCAGAATGCCAGTTTTGCTACGGGTGTGGCGTGATGATGTATGTATATAGTGAATTTCATCATCATTGACAACAGCCTATTTCCATTTTACTGTCCTGCTTCTTGTGGAGGAATAGGTTGCAGTCCAGTGTTTGTTAGTTGGCATTGACCATTCCTTTTCCGTGTGAATGAAGTGTACCTCTAATGCCATCAGTCCATATTCTCATTTGACGCCCTCTTGTTCTGACATCGTATGCTTTTAGGTAAGGTCCAGTTCTTTTAGCTCTTGTGGCTGCATTCGAACGAGTAAACGGAACTATTTGATTACCTTCTTCCCAATTTATCCTATACAAGGTGTTTTATCACACAGTTTGTCTGATAGAATAAATGTTCACTTGACCTTGAAGGGTTTGGTTAGTGCTTTCTTCAGGCACCTCATAACCGTATGCCTTAATTTTACATATGTGAGCTTTTGATATGAAAATAAACACTACGAAGACAAAGACAATTGTGATGGGAAGACAGAAAGATAATTTAGAAATAAATTAAAAACAACACCTTAAGACAAACAGAGGAATTTAAGTATTTGGGAGCAATTATCACATCCGACGGAAAACTGGACAGAGAAATTAGCTCGAGATGTGCCAAAGCTGAGTAATGGGCAATACCTCCACTGTTAACACACAAGCAGATACCTTGGAGTATTAAAGTGAATCTTATCAGAACTATTTTTTTTACCAACACTATACTATCAATGCCAAACGTGGCACTTACATCCTCCAATAAACGTAACCTTTTGACAACAGAGATGAAATGCCTTAGAAAAGCTGCAGAAGTTTCAAGGAAAGACAGAATACGAAATCACGAAATCAGACGAATGCAAGGAATAAAGCCAGTCTTACAGGTGATCAAAGAACAACAAATGAAGTGGTTTGGGCACCTAACAAGAATGCCCTGGTACTATCTACCACAGCCAGCCACACTAAAACGTTACAACGGTTATAGAGCGAGTGGAAGACCTCAGAAAATATGGAGTGATGGCATTAAGAACAGCCCTACAGAAATGAACATCAGTCTTAATGGTGCTCTTAAAAGAGCTCATCAACGAATGTAATATCTCTCCCTGTCCCCCTGACACTTCGATGAGGTACACGGTAGAAGAGAAGAAGAAGAAGAAGAAGAAGAAGAAAAGAGCTTTTGATAATGTCCTAGTTAGGCACTAAAAGCATAGTATTTGTATAAATCAACTGTTTATTATATAGTGATTTGTTGTAGGTCTTATGTTTGAATGTCTAAATAAGGGCGTCATTTGGTATACACTTGTGTGTGTGTGTATGTGTGTGTGTGCTTGCTTGCTTTCATCTTGTTTCTGATTCCTAATCTATTCAGTGACCTCTGAGAATATAAACTTTCTAGATATTTAAACTATTGAGTTTGCTTCTGAGAAGTACTAGTCAACTCTATAAGTGTTGAGTTAACCTCAACTGACCTACATATCTTCAGTTTTAGTTGTTTTTATTTCAATATTATATCTGACGTTGATGAGCTTGGTCTGATTATATGGTCTTGTAATCCTCCTCCTCTCCCCCCCCCACCCCACCCCGACTTTTTAAAATGTCATAACAATTAAAACAAGTACTACTAATCTGCACAAAATCTAGCTCTTTTATTCTGGGCGACGTGAATTCACAAGTGGTGAGGAAATAAGAGAACTGTCTGGACAACTTCTAGTGTCAACAGTTAAAAGACAGCAGATGGTGCTAAACTGTACAACAAGTGTCAACAGTTAACAGACAGAATATGGTGCTAAACTGTACAACAACTAGTGTCAACAGTTAACAGACAGAAGATGGTGCTAAACTGTACAACAACTAGTGTCAACAGTTAACAGACAGAAGATAGTGCTAAACTGTACAACTAGTGTCAACAGTTAACAGACAGAAGATGGTGTAAAACTGTACAACAACTAGTGTCAACAGTTAACAGACAGAAGATAGTGCTAAACTGTACAACAACTTCAACAGTTATCAGACAGAAGATGGTGCTAAACTGTACAACAACTAGTGTCAACAGTTAACAGACAGAAGATGGTGCTAAACTGTACAACAACTAGTGTCAACAGTAAACAGACAGAAGATGGTGCTAAATTGTACAACAACTAGTGTCAACAGTAAACAGATAGAAGATGGTGCTAAACTGTGCAACTACTAGTGTCAACAGTTAACAGACAGCAGATGGGGCTAAACTGTACAACAACTAGTGTCAACAGTTAACAGACAGAAGATAGTGCTAAACTGTACAACAACTAGTGTCAACAGTTATCAGACAGAAGATGGTGCTAAACTGTACAACAACTAGTGTCAACAGTTAACAGACAGAAGATGGTGCTAAACTGTACAACAACTAGTGTCAACAGTAAACAGACAGAAGATGGGGCTAAACTGTACAACAGCTAGTGTCAACAGTTAACATACAAAAGATGGTGCTAAACTGTACAACTACAAGTGTCAACAGTTAACAGACAGAAGATGGGGCTAAACTGTACAACAACTAGTGTCAACAGTTATCAGACAGAAGATGGTGCTAAACTGTACAACAACTAGTGTCAACAGTAAACAGACAGAAGATGGTGCTAAATTGTACAACAACTAGTGTCAACAGTAAACAGATAGAAGATGGTGCTAAACTGTGCAACTACTAGTGTCAACAGTTAACAGACAGCAGATGGGGCTAAACTGTACAACAACTAGTGTCAACAGTTAACAGACCGAAGATAGTGCTAAACTGTACAACAACTAGTGTCAACAGTTATCAGACAGAAGATGGTGCTAAACTGTACAACAACTAGTGTCAACAGTTAACAGACAGAAGATGGTGCTAAACTGTACAACAACTAGTGTCAACAGTAAACAGACAGAAGATGGTGCTAAATTGTAAAACAACTAGTGTCAACAGTTAACAGATAGAAGATGGTGCTAAACTGTACAACTACTAGTGTCAACAGTTAACAGACAGCAGATGGGGCTAAACTATACAACTACTAGTGTCAACAGTTAACAGACAGCAGATGGGGCTAAACTGTACATCAACTAGCGTCAACAGTTAACAGACAGAATATGGTGCTAAACTGTACAACAACTAGTGTCAACAGTTAACAGACAGAAGATGGTGCTAAACTGTACAACTACTAGTGTCAACAGTTAACAGACAGAAGATGATGCTAAACTGCACAACAACTAGTGTCAACATTTAACAGACAGAATATGGTGCTAAACTGTACAACAACTAGTGTCAACAGTTAACAGACAGAAGATGGTGCTAAACTGTACAACAACTAGTGTCAACAGTTAACAGACAGAAGATGGTGCTACATTGTACAACAACTAGTGTCAACAGTTAACAGACAGAAGATGGTGCTAAACTGTACAACAACTAGTGTCAACAGATAACAGACACAAGATGGTGCTAAACTGGACAACAACTAGTTTCAACAGTTAACAGACAGAAGATGGTGCTAAACTGTACAACAACTAGTGTCAACAGTTAACAGACAGAAGATGGGGCTAAACTGTACAACAGCTAGTGTCAACAGTTAACATACAAAAGATGGTGCTAAACTGTACAACTACTAGTGTCAACAGTTAACAGACAGAAGATGGGGCTAAACTGTACAACAACTAGTGTCAACAGTTATCAGACAGAAGATGGTGCTAAACTGTACAACAACTAGTGTCAACAGTTAACAGACAGAAGATGGTGCTAAACTGTACAACAACTAGTTTCAACAGTTAACAGACAGAATATGGTGCTAAACTGTACAACAACTAGTGTCAACAGATAACAGACACAAGATGGTGCTAAACTGGACAACAACTAGTTTCAACAGTTAACAGACAGAAGATGGTGCTAAACTGTACAACAACTAGTGTCAACAGTTAACAGACAGAAGATGGGGCTAAACTGTACAACAGCTAGTGTCAACAGTTAACATACAAAAGATGGTGCTAAACTGTACAACTACTAGTGTCAACAGTTAACAGACAGAAGATGGGGCTAAACTGTACAACAACTAGTGTCAACAGTTATCAGACAGAAGATGGTGCTAAACTGTACAACAACTAGTGTCAACAGTTAACAGACAGAAGATGGTGCTAAACTGTACAACAACTAGTGTCAACAGTTAACAGACAGAAGATGGTGCTAAACTGTACAACAACTAGTGTCAACAGTTAACAGACAGAAGATGGTGCTAAACTGTACAACAACTAGTGTCAACAGTTAACAGACAGAAGATGGTGCTAAACTGTACAACAACTAGTGTCAACAGTTAACAGACAGAAGATGGTGCTAAACTGTACAACAACTAGTGTCAACAGTTAACAGACAGAAGATGGTGCTAAACTGTACAACAACTAGTGTCAACAGTTAACAGACAGAAGATGGTGCTAAACTGTACAACAACTAGTGTCAACAGTTAACAGACAGAAGATGGTGCTAAACTGTACAACAACTAGTGTCAACAGTTAACAGACAGAAGATGGTGCTAAACTGTACAACAACTAGTGTCAACAGTTAACAACAAAGATGGTGCTAAACTGTACAACAACTAGTCAACAGTTAACAGACAGAAGATGGTGCTAAACTGTACAACAACCTAGTGTCAACAGTTAACAGACAGAAGATGGTGCTAAACTGTACAACAACTAGTGTCAACAGTTAACAGACAGAAGATGGTGCTAAACTGTACAACAACTAGTGTCAACAGTTAACAGACAGAAGATGGTGCTACATTGTACAACAACTAGTGTCAACAGTTAACAGACAGAAGATAATGCTAAACTGTAAAACAACTAGTGTCAACAGTTTAAAGACAGAAGATAATGCTAAACTGTACAACAACTAGTGTCAACAGTTAACAGACAGAAGATGGTGCTAAACTGTACAACTAGTGTCAACAGTTAACAGACAGAAGATGGTGCTAAACTGTACAACTAGTGTCAACAGTTAACAGACAGAAGATGGTGCTAAACTGTACAACTAGTGTCAACAGTTAACAGACAGAAGATGGTGCTAAACTGTACAACTAGTGTCAACAGTTAACAGACAGAAAATGGTGCCTAACTGGACAACAACTAGTGTCAACAGTTAACAGACAGAAGATGGTGTCTGGACAACAACTAGTTTCAACAGTTAACAGACAGAAGATGGTGCTAAACTGTACAACTAGTGTCAACAGTTAACAGACAGAAGATGGGGCTAAACTGTACAACAACTAGTGTCAACAGTTTAAAGACAGAAAATGTGCTAAACTGTACAACTACTAGTGTCAACAGTTAACAGACAGAAGATGGTGCTAAACTGTACAACTACTAGTGTCAACAGTTAACATACAAAAGATAATGCTAAACTGTACAACAACTAGTGTCAACAGTTAACAGACAGAAGATGGTGCTAAACTGTACAACAACTAGTGTCAACAGTTTAAAGAAAGAAGATGGTGCTAAACTGTACAACAACTAGTGACAACAGTTAACAGACAGAAGATGGTGCTAAACTGTACAACAACTAGTGTCAACAGTTAACAGACAGAAGATGGTGCTAACCTGTACAACAACTAGTGTCAACAGTTAACAGACAGAAGATGGTGCTAAACTTTACAACAACTCGTTTCAACAGTTAACAGACAGAAGATGGTGCTAAACTGTACAACAACTAGTGTCAACAGTTAACAGACAGAAGATGGTGCTAAACTGGACAACAACTAGTGTTAACAGTTAACAGACAGAAGATGGTGTCTGGACAACAACTAGTTTCAACAGTTAACAGACAGAAGATGGTGCTAAACTGTACAACAACTAGTGTCAACAGTTAACAGACAGAAGATGGTGCTAAACTGTACAACAACTAGTGTCAACAGTTAACAGACAGAAGATAGTGCTAAACTGTACACCTACTAGGGTCAAAATTTAACAGACAGAAGATGGTGCTAGACTGTACAACAACTAGTGTGAATAGTTAACAGACAGAAGATGGTGCTAAACTGTACAACAACTAGTGTCAACAGTTAACAGACAGAAGATGGTGCTAAACTGTACAACAACTAGTGTCAACAGTTAACAGACAGAAGATGGTGCTAAACTGTACAACAACTAGTGTCAACAGTTAACAGACAGAAGATGGTGCTAAACTGTACAACAACTAGTGTCAACAGTTAACAGACAGAAGATGGTGCTAAACTGTACAACAACTAGTGTCAACAGTTAACAGACAGAAGATGGTGCTAAACTGTACAACAACTAGTGTCAACAGTTAACAGACAGAAGATGGTGCTAACCTGTACAACAACTAGTGTCAACAGTTAACAGACAGAAGATGGTGCTAAACTGTACAACTAGTGTCAACAGTTAACAGACAGAAGATGGTGCTAAACTGTACAACAACTAGTGTCAACAGTTAACAGACAGAAGATGGTGCTAACCTGTACAACAACTAGTGTCAACAGTTAACAGACAGAAGATGGTGCTAAACTGTACAACAACTAGTGTCAACAGTTAACAGACAGAAGATGGTGCTAAACTGTACAACAACTAGTGTCAACAGTTTAAAGACAGAAGATGGTGCTAAACTGTACAACAACTAGTGTCAACAGTTAACAGACAGAAGATGGTGCTAAACTGTACAACAGTTAACAACTAGTGTCAACAGTTAACAGACAGAAGATGGTGCTAAACTGTACAACAACTAGTGTCAACAGTTAACAGACAGAAGATGGTGCTAAACTGTACAACAACTAGTGTCAACAGTTAACAGACAGAAGATGGTGCTAAACTGTACAACAACTAGTGTCAACAGTTAACAGACAGAAGATGGTGCTAAACTGTACAACAACTAGTGTCAACAGTTTAAAGACAGAAGATGGTGCTAAACTGTACAACAACTAGTGTCAACAGTTAACAGACAGAAGATGGTGCTAAACTGTACAACAACTAGTGTCAACAGTTAACAGACAGAAGATGGTGCTAAACTGGACAACAACTAGTGTTAACAGTTAACAGACAGAAGATGGTGTCTGGACAGAAGATGGTGCTAACCTGTACAACAACTAGTGTCAACAGTTAACAGACAGAAGATGGTGCTAAACTGTACAACAACTAGTGTCAACAGTTAACAGACAGAAGATGGTGCTAAACTGTACAACTACTAGTTTCAACAGTTAACAGACAGAAGATGGTGCTAAACTGTACAACTAGTGTCAACAGTTAACAGACAGAAGATGGGGCTAAACTGTACAACAACTAGTGTCAACAGTTTAAAGACAGAAAATGTGCTAAACTGTACAACTACTAGTGTCAACAGTTAACAGACAGAAGATGGTGCTAAACTGTACAACTACTAGTGTCAACAGTTAACATACAAAAGATAATGCTAAACTGTACAACAACTAGTGTCAACAGTTAACAGACAGAAGATGGTGCTAAACTGTACAACAACTAGTGTCAACAGTTTAAAGAAAGAAGATGGTGCTAAACTGTACAACAACTAGTGACAACAGTTAACAGACAGAAGATGGTGCTAAACTGTACAACAACTAGTGTCAACAGTTTAAAGACAGAAGATAATGCTAAACTGTACAACAACTAGTGTCAACAGTTAACAGACAGAAGATGGTGCTAAACTGTACAACTAGTGTCAACAGTTAACAGACAGAAGATGGTGCTAAACTGTACAACTAGTGTCAACAGTTAACAGACAGAAGATGGTGCTAAACTGTACAACAACTAGTGTCAACAGTTAACAGACAGAAGATGGTGCTAAACTGTACAACAACTAGTGTCAACAGTTAACAGACAGAAGATGGTGCTAAACTGTACAACAACTAGTGTCAACAGTTAACAGACAGAAGATGGTGCTAAACTGTACAACAACTAGTGTCAACAGTTAACAGACAGAAGATGGTGCTAAACTGTACAACAACTAGTGTCAACAGTTAACAGACAGAAGATGGTGCTAAACTGTACAACAACTAGTGTCAACAGTTAACAGACAGAAGATGGTGCTAGTGTACAACAACTAGTGTCAACAGTTAACAGACAGAAGATGGTGCTAAACTGTACAACAACTAGTGTCAACAGTTAACAGACAGAAGATGGTGCTAAACTGTACAACAACTAGTGTCAACAGTTAACAGACAGAAGATGGTGCTAAACTGTACAACAACTAGTGTCAACAGTTAACAGACAGAAGATGGTGCTAAACTGTACAACAACTAGTGTCAACAGTTAACAGACAGAAGATGGTGCTAAACTGTACAACAACTAGTGTCAACAGTTAACAGACAGAAGATGGTGCTAAACTGTACAACAACTAGTGTCAACAGTTAACAGACAGAAGATGGTGCTAAACTGTACAACAACTAGTGTCAACAGTTAACAGACAGAAGATGGTGCTAAACTGTACAACAACTAGTGTCAACAGTTAACAGACAGAAGATGGTGCTAAACTGTACAACAACTAGTGTCAACAGTTAACAGACAGAAGATGGTGCTAAACTGTACAACAACTAGTGTCAACAGTTAACAGACAGAAGATGGTGCTAAACTGTACAACAACTAGTGTCAACAGTTAACAGACAGAAGATGGTGCTAAACTGTACAACAACTAGTGTCAACAGTTAACAGACAGAAGATGGTGCTAAACTGTACAACAACTAGTGTCAACAGTTAACAGACAGAAGATGGTGCTAAACTGTACAACAACTAGTGTCAACAGTTAACAGACAGAAGATGGTGCTAAACTGTACAACAACTAGTGTCAACAGTTAACAGACAGAAGATGGTGCTAAACTGTACAACAACTAGTGTCAACAGTTAACAGACAGAAGATGGTGCTAAACTGTACAACAACTAGTGTCAACAGTTAACAGACAGAAGATGGTGCTAAACTGTACAACAACTAGTGTCAACAGTTAACAGACAGAAGATGGTGCTAAACTGTACAACAACTAGTGTCAACAGTTAACAGACAGAAGATGGTGCTAAACTGTACAACAACTAGTGTCAACAGTTAACAACAGAAGATGGTGCTAAACTGTACAACAACTAGTGTCAACAGTTAACAGACAGAAGATGGTGCTAAACTGTACAACAACTAGTGTCAACAGTTAACAGACAGAAGATGGTGCTAAACTGTACAACAACTAGTGTCAACAGTTAACAGACAGAAGATGGTGCTAAACTGTACAACAACTAGTGTCAACAGTTAACAGACAGAAGATGGTGCTAAACTGTACAACAACTAGTGTCAACAGTTAACAGACAGAAGATGGTGCTAAACTGTACAACAACTAGTGTCAACAGTTAACAGACAGAAGATGGTGCTAAACTGTACAACAACTAGTGTCAACAGTTAACAGACAGAAGATGGTGCTAAACTGTACAACAACTAGTGTCAACAGTTAACAGACAGAAGATGGTGCTAAACTGTACAACAACTAGTGTCAACAGTTAACAGACAGAAGATGGTGCTAAACTGTACAACAACTAGTGTCAACAGTTAACAGACAGAAGATGGTGCTAAACTGTAAACTGTAACAAACACTAGTGTCAACAGTTAACACAGACAGAAGATGGTGCTAAACTGTACAACAACTAGTGTCAACAGTTAAACAGACAGAAGATGGTGCTAAACTGTACAACAACTAGTGTCAACAGTTAACAGACAGAAGATGGTGCTAAACTGTACAACAACTAGTGTCAACAGTTAACAGACAGAAGATGGTGCTAAACTGTACAACAACTAGTGTCAACAGTTAACAGACAGAAGATGGTGCTAAACTGTACAACAACTAGTGTCAACAGTTAACAGACAGAAGATGGTGCTAAACTGTACAACAACTAGTGTCAACAGTTAACAGACAGAAGATGGTGCTAAACTGTACAACAACTAGTGTCAACAGTTAACAGACAGAAGATGGTGCTAAACTGTACAACAACTAGTGTTCAACAGTTAACAGACAGAAGATGGTGCTAAACTGTACAACAACTAGTGTCAACAGTTAACAGACAGAAGATGGTGCTAAACTGTACAACAACTAGTGTCAACAGTTAACAGACAGAAGATGGTGCTAAACTGTACAACAACTAGTGTCAACAGTTAACAGACAGAAGATGGTGCTAAACTGTACAACAACTAGTGTCAACAGTTAACAGACAGAAGATGGTGCTAAACTGTACAACAACTAGTGTCAACAGTTAACAGACAGAAGATGGTGCTAAACTGTACAACAACTAGTGTCAACAGTTAACAGACAGAAGATGGTGCTAAACTGTACAACAACTAGTGTCAACAGTTAACAGACAGAAGATGGTGCTAAACTGTACAACAACTAGTGTCAACAGTTAACAGACAGAAGATGGTGCTAAACTGTACAACAACTAGTGTCAACAGTTAACAGACAGAAGATGGTGCTAAACTGTACAACAACTAGTGTCAACAGTTAACAGACAGAAGATGGTGCTAAACTGTACAACAACTAGTGTCAACAGTTAACAGACAGAAGATGGTGCTAAACTGTACAACAACTAGTGTCAACAGTTAACAGACAGAAGATGGTGCTAAACTGTACAACAACTAGTGTCAACAGTTAACAGACAGAAGATGGTGCTAAACTGTACAACAACTAGTGTCAACAGTTAACAGACAGAAGATGGTGCTAAACTGTACAACAACTAGTGTCAACAGTTATCAGACAGAAGATGGTGCTAAACTGTACAACAACTAGTGTCAACAGTTAACAGACAGAAGATGGTGTCTGGACAACAACTAGTTTCAACAGTTAACAGACAGAAGATGGTGCTAAACTGTACAACAACTAGTTTCAACAGTTAACAGACAGAAGATGGTGCTAAACTGTACAACAACTAGTGTCAACAGTTAACAGACAGAAGATGGTGCTAAACTGTACAACAACTAGTGTCAACAGTTAACAGACAGAAGATGGTGCTAAACTGTACAACAACTAGTGTCAACAGTTAACAGACAGAAGATGGTGCTAAACTGTACAACAACTAGTGTCAACAGTTAACAGACAGAAGATGGTGCTAAACTGTACAACAACTAGTGTCAACAGTTTAAAGACAGAAGATGGTGCTAAACTGTACAACAACTAGTGTCAACAGTTAACAGACAGAAGATGGTTCTAAACTGTACAACAACTAGTGTCAACAGTTAACAGACAGAAGATGGTGCTAAACTGTACAACAACTAGTGTCAACAGTTAACAGACAGAAGATGGTGCTAAACTGTACAACAACTAGTGTCAACAGTTAACAGACAGAAGATGGTGCTAAACTGTACAACAACTAGTGTCAACAGTTAACAGACAGAAGATGTGCTAAACTGTACAACAACTAGTGTCAACAGTTAACAGACAGAAGATGGTGCTAAACTGTACAACAACTAGTGTCAACAGTTAACAGACAGAAGATGGTGCTAAACTGTACAACAACTAGTGTCAACAGTTAACAGACAGAAGATGGTGCTAAACTGTACAACAACTAGTGTCAAAACAGTTAACAGACAGAAGATGGTGCTAAACTGTACAAAACAACTAGTGTCAACAGTTAACAGACAGAAGATGGTGCTAAACTGTACAACAACTAGTGTCAACAGTTTAACAGACAGAAGATGGTGCTAAACTGTACAACAACTAGTGTCAACAGTTAACAGACAGAAGATGGTGCTAAACTGTACAACAACTAGTGTCAACAGTTAACAGACAGAAGATGGTGCTAAACTGTACAACAACTAGTGTCAACAGTTAACAGACAGAAGATGGTGCTAAACTGTACAACAACTAGTGTCAACAGTTAACAGACAGAAGATGGTGCTAAACTGTACAACAACTAGTGTCAACAGTTAACAGACAGAAGATGGTGCTAAACTGTACAACAACTAGTGTCAACAGTTAACAGACAGAAGATGGTGCTAAACTGTACAACAACTAGTGTCAACAGTTAACAGACAGAAGATGGTGCTAAACTGTACAACTAGTGTCAACAGTTAACAGACAGAAGATGGTGCTAACCTGTACAACAACTAGTGTCAACAGTTAACAGACAGAAGATGGTGCTAACCTGTACAACTAGTGTCAACAGTTATCAAACAGAAGATGGTAGTGTGTAACAACTAGTTCAACAGTTAACAGACAGAAGATAGTGCTAAACTGTACACCTACTAGGGTCAAAATTTAACAGACAGAAGATGGTGCTAGACTGTACAACAACTAGTGTGAATAGTTAACAGACAGAAGATGGTGCTAAACTGTACAACTACTAGTGTCAACAGTTAACAGACAGAAGATGGGGCTAAACTGTACAACAACTAGTGTCAACAGTTATCAGACAGAAGATGGTGCTAAACTGTACAACAACTAGTGTCAACAGTTAACAGACAGAAGATGGTGCTAAACTGTACAACAACTAGTGTCAACAGTTAACAGACAGAAGATGGTGCTAAACTGTACAACAACTAGTGTCAACAGTTAACAGACAGAAGATGGTGCTAAACTGTACAACAACTAGTGTCAACAGTTAACAGACAGAAGATGGTGCTAAACTGTACAACAACTAGTGTCAACAGTTAACAGACAGAAGATGGTGCTAAACTGTACAACAACTAGTGTCAACAGTTAACAGACAGAAGATGGTGCTAAACTGTACAACAACTAGTGTCAACAGTTAACAGACAGAAGATGGTGCTAAACTGTACAACAACTAGTGTCAACAGTTAACAGACAGAAGATGGTGCTAAACTGTACAACAACTAGTGTCAACAGTTAACAGACAGAAGATGGTGCTAAACTGTACAACTAGTGTCAACTAACAGACAGAAGATGGTGCTAAACTGTCAACTAGTTAACAGTTAACAGACAGAAGATGGTGCTAAACTGTACAACAACTAGTGTCAACAGTTAACAGACAGAAGATGGTGCTAAACTGTACAACAACTAGTGTCAACAGTTAACAGACAGAAGATGGTGCTAAACTGTACAACTACTAGTGTCAACAGTTAACAGACAGAAGATGATGCTAAACTGCACAGCAACTAGTGTCAACATTTAACAGACAGAATATGGTGCTAAACTGTACAACAACTAGTGTCAACAGTTAACAGACAGAAGATGGTGCTAAACTGTACAACAACTAGTGTCAACAGTTAACAGACAGAAGATGGTGCTAAACTGTACAACAACTAGTGTCAACAGTTAAACAGTTAGACAGAAGATGGTGCTAAACTGTACAACAACTAGTGTCAACAGTTAACAGACAGAAGATGGTGCTAAACTGTACAACAACTAGTGTCAACAGTTAACAGACAGAAGATGGTGCTAAACTGTACAACAACTAGTGTCAACAGTTAACAGACAGAAGATGGTGCTAAACTGTACAACAACTAGTGTCAACAGTTAACAGACAGAAGATGGTGCTAAACTGTACAACAACTAGTGTCAACAGTTAAACAGACAGAAGATGGTGCTAAACTGTACAACAACTAGTGTCAACAGTTAACAGACAGAAGATGGTGCTAAAACTGTACAACAACTAGTTCAACAGTTAACAGACAGAAGATGGTGCTAAACTGTACAACAACTAGTGTCAACAGTTAACAGACAGAAGATGGTGCTAAACTGTACAACAACTAGTGTCAACAGTTAACAGACAGAAGATAGTGCTAAACTGTACACCTACTAGGGTCAAAATTTAACAGACAGAAGATGGTGCTAGACTGTACAACAACTAGTGTGAATAGTTAACAGACAGAAGATGGTGCTAAACTGTACAACAACTAGTGTCAACAGTTAACAGACAGAAGATGGTGCTAAACTGTACAACTATTAGTGTCAACAGTTAACAGACAGAAGATGATGCTAAACTGTACAACTAGTGTCAACAGTTACCAGACAGAAGATGATGCTCAACTGTACAACTACTAGTGTCAACAGTTTAAAGACAGAAGATGGGGCTAAACTGTACAACAACTAGTGTCAACAGTTTAAAGACAGAAGATGGTGCTAAACTGTACAACAACTAGTGTCAACAGTTAACAGACAGAAGATGGTTCTAAACTGTACAACAACTAGTGTCAACAGTTAACAGACAGAAGATGGTGCTAAACTGTACAACAACTAGTGTCAACAGTTTAAAGACAGAAGATGGTGCTAAACTGTACAACAACTAGTGTCAACAGTTAACAGACAGAAGATGGTTCTAAACTGTACAACAACTAGTGTCAACAGTTAACAGACAGAAGATGGTGCTAAACTGTACAACAACTAGTGTCAAACAGTTAACAGACAGAAGAAGATGGTTCTAAACTGTACAACAACTAGTGTCAACAGTTAACAGACAGAAGATGGTGCTAAACTGTACAACAACTAGTGTCAACAGTTAACAGACAGAAGATGGTTCTAAACTGTACAACAACTAGTGTCAACAGTTAACAGACAGAAGATGGTGCTAAACTGTACAACAACTAGTGTCAACAGTTAACAGACAGAAGATGGTGCTAAACTGTACAACAACTAGTGTCAACAGTTAACAGACAGAAGATGGTGCTAAACTGTACAACAACTAGTGTCAACAGTTAACAGACAGAAGATGGTGCTAAACTGTACAACAACTAGTGTCAACAGTTAACAGACAGAAGATGGTGCTAAACTGTACAACAACAAACAGTTAACAGACAGAAGATGGTGCTAAACTGTACAACTAGTGTCAACAGTTAACAGGGACAGTTCAACAGTTAAGTTAACAGACAGAACTGATAGTGCAACAGTTAACAGACAGAAGATGTACAACAACTAGTGTCAACAGTTAACAGACAGAAAGATGGGCTAAACTGTACAACTACTAGTGTCAACAGTTAACAGACAGAAGATGGTGCTAAAACTGTACAAACAACTACTAGTGTCAACAGTTTAACAGACAGAAGATGGTGCTAAACTGTACAAACAACTAGTGTCAACAGTTGCTAAACTGTACAACACAGACAGAGAAGATGGTGCTAAACTGTAAAAACTGTACAACAACTAGTGTCAACAGTTAACAGACAGAAGATGGTGCTAAACTGTACAACAACAAGATAGTGTCAAACAGTTAAACAGACAGAAGATGGTGCTAAACTGTAACAACAACTAGTGTCAACAGTTAACAGACAGAAGATGGTGCTAAACTGTACAACAACTAGTGTCAACAGTTAACAGACAGAAGATGGTGCTAAACTGTACAACAACTAGTGTCAACAGTTAACAGACAGAAGATGGTTCTAAAACTGTACAGTTAACAACAGAAGATAGTGTCAACAGTTAACAGACAGAAGATGGTGCTAAACTGTACAACAACTAGTGTCAACAGTTAACAGACAGAAGATGGTGCTAAACTGTACAACAACTAGTGTCAACAGTTAACAGACAGAAAGATGGTGCTAAACTGGACAACAACTAGTGTCAACAGTTAACAGACAGAAGATTGTGGTGTACTACAACTAGTGTCAACAGTACAACAACTAGTGTTGTCAACAGTTTAACAGACAGAAGATGGTGCTAAACTGTACAACAACTAGTGTCAACAGTTAACAGACAGAAGATGGTGCTAAACTGTACAACAACTAGTGTCAACAGTTAACAGACAGAAGATTAAACAGACAACAGAAGATGGTGCTAAACTGTACAACAACTAGTGTCAACAGTTAACAGACAGAAGATAGTGCTAAACTGTACAACAACTAGTGTCAACAGTTTAAACAGACAGAAGATGGTGCTAAACTGTACAACAACTAGTGTCAACAGTTAACAGACAGAAGATGGTGCTAAACTGTACAACAACTAGTGTCAACAGTTAACAGACAGAAGATGGTGCTAAACTGTACAACTACTAGTGTCAACAGTTAACAGACAGAAGATGGTGCTAAACTGTACAACAACTAGTGTCAACAGTTAACAGACAGACAGAAGATGTGTGCTTAAACTGGTACAACAACAACTAGTGTCAACAGTTAACAGACAGAAGATGGTGCTAAACTGTACAACAACTAGTGTCAACAGTTAAAAGACAGAAGATGGTGCTAAACTGTACAACAACTAGTGTCAACAGTTAACAGACAGAAGATGGTGCTAAACTGTACAACAACTAGTGTCAACAGTTAACAGACAGAAGATGGTGCAACAGTTCAACAGTTTGAAACAGACAGAAGATGGTGCTAAACTGTACAAGTGTCAACAGTTATTCAAAAAGACTAGTTGTCAACAGTTTAACAGACAGAAGATGGTGCTAAACTGTACAACAACTAGTGTCAACAGTTAACAGACAGAAGATGGTGCTAAACTGTACAACAACTAGTGTCAACAGTTAACAGACAGAAGATGGTGCTACAACTGTACAACAACTAGTGTGTCAACAGTTAAACAGACAGAAGATGGTGCTAAACTGTACAACAACTAGTGTCAACAGTTAACAGACAGAAGATGGTGCTAAACTGTACAACAACTAGTGTCAACAGTTAACAGACAGAAGATGGTGCTAAACTGTACAACAACTAGTGTCAACAGTTAACAGACAACAGAAGAAGATGGTGCTAAACTGTACAACAACTAGTGTCAACAGTTAACAGACATAAGATGGTGCTAAACTGGACAACAACTAGTTTAACAGACAGTTAACAGACAGAAGATGGTGTACAAAACTAGTACAACAACAGAGTGTCAAACAGTTAACAACAGACAGTTAAGACAGATGGTGCTAAACTGTACAACAATTAGTGTCAACAGTTAACATACAAAAGATGGTGCTAAACTGTACAACAACTAGTGTCAACAGTTAACAGACAGAAGATGGTGTCTGGACAACAACTAGTTTCAACAGTTAACAGACAGAAGATGGTGCTAAACTGTACAACAACTAGTGTCAACAGTTAACAGACAGAAGATGGTGCTAAACTGGACAACAACTAGTGTCAACGGTTAACAGACATAAGATGGTGTCTGGACAACAACTAGTTTCAACAGTTAACAGACAGAAGATGGTGCTAAACTGTACAACAACTAGTGTCAACAGTTAACAGACAAAAGATGGTGCTAAACTGTACAACTACTAGTGTCAACAGTTAACATACAAAAGATAGTGCTAAACTGTACAACTACTAGTGTCAACAGTTAACAGACAGATGATGGTATTAAACTGTACAACAACTAGTGTCAACAGTTAACAGTGCTAAACTGGACACATCCTAGAATTAAACCATCACCGAAAATGCATTAAAAAAAGAAATAAAGGAATTGATGAAGCGAGGACGTCAAAAAGAAACCTTACATGGAAAGTTGAGGAGAGAAACCAAAGCTGGTGGACTGGATTCCATCCATGATATAAAAGGTATTGCACAGGATCGAACGATTTGGAGTGAGGGAGAGGGAGACTGTGAGCCATGTATGACATATAATAACGCAAAGGAACAATGAATGAATTTCATTGAAATAAATTTTCTATAGCGCAAAATATTTCAGTCTACATTACTTTAGATGATGTTGCTATGAAGTGTCATCAGGAGATAAGTCTGCCATTTGTTCAGTAATGTTCTTTGATATAATTCCTATTAAGAACAAATTAAACTAATATCTGCCTAGCTTTGAGAACAAACTCTTCAAAATCATCCGCATAATATCTCCACCTTATCTATGCCCGCCAGACAGAGTAATAAGGTTATGGCTGTCTATACGGTTTTTCTTTTCAATATTTTCCCAAAAATTATTGAACTGTATAAAAACCCAATAATCCTAAAAGTAAAAATAAAAATCCTTAAAACTATTTTTGGCTGGTAATTCTGAATTGATTGTTTTATAAACACTGTACTAGTATGTCTTATTCAAGTACTAGTACAG
The DNA here is from genome assembly GCA_905116865.2 of Candidula unifasciata. Taxonomy (NCBI): domain Eukaryota; kingdom Metazoa; phylum Mollusca; class Gastropoda; order Stylommatophora; family Geomitridae; genus Candidula; species Candidula unifasciata. The sequence goes on along the minus strand of CAJHNH020000437.1, from coordinate 12,660 downwards.
CTATCCCCCTCTTACTGCATCAGACAATCTCAGTCAGCACAAAGAAACATATACAAAACCCCGGCCTATACAATCTGTGCCAAATATGGCCACTTACAACAAACCATAAAAGAAACATTAGTAACCATGGAAATGAGATATCCGAGAAGGGCTGCGGGAGTCACCAGAAGAGATACAATCAGAAATGAGATAATGAGAGAAAAAGTCGGCACCGAACCAATTCTCAGTTGCACACAAAGACAGCAAATCAAATGACGTGCACAATTAGATGGAATGAATTGTGGCGCCATACCAAACAAGACATACCCCGACAGAGAAGAAGGACACAGAGCAGGAGTAAGATCAAGAACAAAATGAGAAGACAACATCAGAGAAACACTGCAACAGCATAACGTATCTATGGTCTCAGAGGCAGCAAGTGCAAGAAGCACAACCTTATATCTCCGTCGACACTCACAGTAGTAAAAGAAGAAGTGAAGATGAAAAATATGGAGAAGGTTCATCTTTTAATTATGTCCTTTAAAAAAAAAAATGACTCATTCCAACGCTAAGTTGCATACAAGTTTTATTTGAGGCATTTATTCTAGGTCACTGTTACCTCTTCTCGTTCTCTCTCTCTCTCTCTCTCTCTCTCTATATATATATATATATATATATATATATATATATATATATATATATATGTGTGTGTGTGTGTGTGTTTGTGGGTGTGAGCGCGCATGTGCGTGTGTGTGTGTGTGTGCATGCGTGCGTGTGTGTGGAGAACCTCGTTAATGTGAATTCCTAGTTACTGAAAAATCCAGAGTTTGTTTTAAAAGAATTGGTGCTAGCCGGGGACTAATAGGGACCAACATTTTCTTAATGTTAACCAACTGCTCGTCTTCGGCGAGTTGTGCTCATGAGATTTTACTGTATACATAGGGTGTTTTTTGTTTATACTCACAATAAAGTGTCTAAAATGGTAATATATATAATATATATATATACACACACACACTCTAGTAAGCAAGTATTTTGCACTTGTCATCAATAAAATGTAATAGCAATAAATATTCTATACGGTGGTACTGCACACCTTTTAGTTTGTAGTTCGTTTCTATTATAGGAAAGTTTTATAAATGCTAGTATTGTCTCTTGTTGTCACATTTGAACAGACAACTTTGACGAGCATTGACACAAATATCTACCACGTGGACTTCACTAGAATCATGTATGGGGTTCTGGATATAAGGAGTTGCTACCCAGACAGACCAAGCAACCACTTCCAGATCATACTCCAGGGTTGGTTGATTCATTTTTTTATTTTTTTATTTCAACATTTCTGATACAGATTAATTAACATAACACAACCTGACCTCAGACGCCAGTATCGCATTCAATTCCAAAAGCCTGCTAGACATGTTTCTGCACATTACAAATGAAACTCGTAGGTAGGTAGGTGGGAGGGGAGGTAGATGGGTAGGTAGGTAGGCAGGTAGTTAGGCAGGTAGATAGGTAGCTACACAGACACATAGAAGGTGAAATAACAACTTTTCTGTAGATTTATCCTAGGTTTAGTAGGATTTACTAAATTTAGTCGCTTAATGTTAGTAATATGAGACTGAATCGGCCGGAAAAGATCATTTGGAGCATTCTTTGGCATGATTTTATCAATGATTTTGGCTTTGTTAAAAACAAAGCGCTTACTGAGTGGCAGGAGCCCCAAATGGTTATATGACTGCTTGTTTTCGGCGTATTTTCTAGCTAAACTATACGTAGATCGCTCTTTAAAAAAAAAACCCAGTTATTTAATATTAGATTTAGCGCAACCATCCCAAACTGTGGAGAAATAATCATGGTGTGTCTGGATGTAGGATACGTTGAGCAGTTTTCGCGTGTTTTCATCTAGAAAATACTTATTTTGGCAAGTTGATAAGCTTTCCTGGGCGACTTTTTTTTAGTTATGACACGAACATGAGATCTTTAAGTCAAATAACTATCAATGGCAAGGCCTAATTTTTGTGTTCGGTTACCTTAGCTATAGGTAATTTGTCAATATTGATTTTTAGTAGTGGCTTGTGCAAAAGTAGAGTTTGTGACTTTTGTCTGGTAGTTGGTACGATTGAGTTAGTTTATATTGATTTGCATGCAACTACCCTTACTCCATTTAACAAGATTATCAGTTTCATTCTGTAAGGAACGTCCAAACACATTTTAATTCTCATGACTAGTATATTTTGTACAGTCATCTACAAAAAGGTCACATGTTATACTAAAATGTAAAGGCAGGTGGTTAATATAGGTAGAAAAAAGCAATGGACGTAGAACTTAGCCTTGATGTACACCGATACTTAGCTGTGTGGATTTTAAAAGTGAGCTCGCTGTTGAGAGTCATGACTTGCTGCCTATCAAACAAACATGATTTTATTAACTTTACTAAATTATCGGTAGTTTTCAAAATTTTATTTACTAATTAAAATCTTGTGATCGACCGTGTCAAAGGCTTTCTTAAAGTCTATAAATACCACCCCATAAATATTTCCTTCATTGGTGTTATAATGCCAGTTATCAGTCAATTTTCTCAAAGCGATATGATAAGAATATTTCGCTCTAAAACCTGATTGGCTATTGATCATTAGATTGTTGTTAGTTAAGAGTTAAATATTGTTAAGTTTTTGTATGTATGTTTCTTTGGCGGTTTTAATTGCGAGGACAGTAGAGAAAAAGGTCTATAGTTACCTAAAGAGCTATTGTCGGCTGAGGCAGGTTTAAGCAGAGGATAAACTTTAGCAATTTTGAGTGCCACTGGAAAATAGTTCTTGGCACGACAGTGATTATAGATGAACGTAAAGGAATCACTTATCACTGGTACGGCACATTGAAGAATCAGGTTAGTGCTCCCATTCAAACCAGAAGAGTTTGTTTGCTTGAGCAACTTACATCAGGGCAATATCAGAAGGAATAGTCTTGATGCATTTGTCCTCACTGAATGATGCTAGTAAGCTCAAGTCACACAGTAAGTCTGGTATTTCTGATCTGGAAAAGCAGCCGCTCTTTGTATGTTAGAGAATTAGATGTTGCCTGATGTGAAAAATATTTCTTGCTGGTTGGCTTGTCAAAGGCCTTCCATATGTCAGCGCTCTGTTTTATCATTAATCAATTTATTAAAATGGTCTTTCTTTATTTTACGAACTACATATTGTACTTTATTTCTTAGTTTCGGTAGGTTACACAATCTCTGTTTCTGTGTGGCGTATCTCGTTCTCTAATGATTTCCAGAATTTCACTATTGATCGATTTAGTTCCGTTATTTACTCAGACACCAGAATCTTATATTCATTGATCGAGAGAAGGCTTTTGACAGGGTTAACAGAAATAAACTATGAAACATTCTTGAAGAATATGGTGTACCGGGTCAATTATTGGGAAACATAATGGCTCTCTATCAAAATAGCCAGAGCGCTGTAAGAACAACGGAAGGTATGACAGACTGGTTCAAAAAGCCAATGCAGTCAACTACCAACTGGCCCCACTTCTTCGTCATCCAAAGATCTCGTTACCAGCCAAACAACAGATGATCAACAGCATTTTCATCCCTACGTTATGTTATCAGTGCCAAACGTGGACAATGAACAAATCACATATGCAAAAAATATCTGCGTGTGAAATGCGATGTCTCCGAAGAGTCACCAACAATACACGAAGAGACACAGTCACAAACGTCAACATTAGAGACAAAGTTAGAACAAGAGCATGCATGGAACATATTGAAAGACAGAGAATGAAGTGGTTTGGTCATTTAGTAAGAATGCACCCGGATCAGATTGCCTATAAGACCTTTTACAGAGGTGGACTTACTCAGCTGGAAAAGACAGTATCAAAATCCAAGTGGATGTGGGTACAATGGCTGAGTGGTTTCGTTGTTTCCGGCAGAAACTTGAAAAAAAAAAAAAAACAAATTTTGAATACACTTCTCAGAGTTTCTTAGAAATAATGATGTTATAACGCCAGGTATCCAGCCGGTTTTTTTTTTTTTTTTTTCTACATTGAAGGAGTATGTTAAGTAGTTAGTTCGAAGTTAATGGCTAGTAACCTGTTAACGTCTGCTTGTGTTAATGATACATTCATGCTAGGTTTTTTATAGCAGGGCTAGCTAAACCAGAGCCATGGGCCATGCAGGTCCCAGATGCATTTGGGAAACCTGGTCCAGGATTGACTCTTTCGAGACGGATCTTTGTTGGAAATTATGCTCGGTGTCGCAGTGCTTCAGCTCTATCTGCTGACAGACGCCAGAACCTCCATGGGAATTACTGCATTTTCAAGGCAAATTTGAAGCTCGCTGGTTTCCCTGTTCAGCTTCCGGTCTAGTTAGGAGCCTGCAGGCCAGAAACCTGCTCTGTTAATGATAACGCTTTGCTTTTCAGGGAAGTGATAAGCTGCTGGAGTTTAAACGGGACCTTACAAACTGCCCCTGCTAAACATCACACGGAGGACCGAGACACGAGCACAGCTACTGATTGCCATCGTTTTTCTGGTAATTATTGGTGGTTTGTTGATGATTATCAGCCCCGCCTGTGACATCGTTGTTATCCAGTGGCCCAAAAGGTGAGATACCCACGAGAAAGAGAATGAAAAGCTCAAGGATACACTGATATTGGAGAGGACTGAACCCCTTCTAAGTGATGATACATTGACAAAGGGATCAGCCTACATGCCTCGATACCCAGCTGAATCTGATCTTCTCTGTGTTCACCAATGGAGCTGGGGTCTTGGACACCAGGCAGCCTGCAGGGTCCGTCAGTGCCATACATGGCTTCTGGTTCCTGTGTATCTGCAGGGGAATGCTGAGACATGTCTTTATCTCTGGGCTGGGACAGTTTGAGAATGTGGTATCCGAGTTGCCTATTTTAATAGGGTGGTGGACCTTGGATGTCGTTCCCAGTGCTTTGCAGTCAGTGATACATTCTTCACTCTCAGTCGCCAGTTGGCGGCTTACATGGCACTTAATGAGACAAAGAAGCAAAGGTCCGCCGCAGACCAACTGGCGGTGGGCACAGACGGCGAGGCGGGATTTCAGGGTGGGATCTGAAATCCTTATAAAATGCCTCATATGCTCGAAGACGTGCCTGTCAAGCGGGTCGGGGCGCTATAACCCCTTTCCCCGAGTAGATGGAACCCGTTAGCTTTGCACAGCAGTCCATCTAGGAGACAGCAAACTCCGAATATAAACCCCCAAGTTCAAGGTGGGCCAAAGTGCTGAGGAACTGGATGGCCACGGGTGAGCTGGTCGTGAACGTTAGACGTCTGGCGGGCGTGCGGGGCGGCACCAGGCGTATGGACTCCTACAGGACATCCATTGCCCCTTCCCTAGGAGGCAGGCATTACTAGGGTGACCGGTCATTTCCTGCAGTACTCTATTTTTTCGCATTTTGATTTTAATATATATATATATATATAGGAATCGTCGCCGGAGCTACGGAGCACGTGCTCTGCGCTTGACACATTTTTCCGCAGTTCGTGAAGCGAGAGTGAGGAGGAGACGACGAGGGAATGGGGAGAGAAGATGTCATGGAAATAGTAGGGCAGGTGCTAGGAGAACAAGACAAAAAGCGGAGAGATTGAGCTTTAATCCTGTAAGAGTAGGATACTGGAACTGTCGGAGTGCTAGACAGAGAGGTCCTGTACTGGAGAGGTTGATTTTTGATTTTGATGTTATGCTCCAGGTGCTAAATGCAGACTTACATCATTGCCATGGGTACGTCAGTTATATAAACCCTGTTGGACAGGGGAGACATGGACAAGGTCTGGTGGTGAAGGAGGGAGTGAAGCATGTGGTGCTTGACTTGAGCCAGTGGAATCACAGTGGAAGAGAGGTTCCAGGGATTCAGGTGGAGATTGGTGGCTTCAGTTGAAACCTCATAAATATATATGCCACGGTAGACTGTTTTGTCAGAAGTGAACAATGGGGCTGGCTCAAAGAATTGGAGGAGTTATCAGGTGATAGGTTACTTCTATGTGGGGATTTCAACGCGAGGAACAGAGAATGGGACAGTAGTGGAGAAAACCGACAGGGAATTGCTCTTGCAGAGGCCATGATTGACTCCGATATGGTCTGCATCAATGATGGGAGGCCGACTAGAATGGCAATATGGTCTGGAGATGCTTGTTATAAATCATTTCACCACTTGCATCTAGTGGTGCCGAAGCAGCATATCTGTGTAGCTGTTCTGTCCCAACACAGCTGCTTGTCCCGCAGAGAAGATTCAAACAACGCCTGCCATTCAACATGGAGCATGCCTTTCTCAGCATAACCCAACATGCGTTGTGAGTATTATGATCATAATATCTGAATATATCCGGTTCTCAAGCGAGTGGAAAGCAAATGTGATTGCCTGCACCTAACTTCTCATACTAGATGTGGTGGTATCCTATTGAAGGCTTTGTTGCACTAAGCGGTGACCATTGGCTCTTTAAATGAACCAACATACACTTCTTCTACCTTTAACCCAAGAGCCAAAAATTGCATATGTTCATATTGTATGATATGTGATTTGGAGAAAGCTGCTAATTGAAAAAAAAAATGATAATATATACTAATAAACGTACTTATTCCTTAGGAGCTCAGGAGTTGGTGATGAACACAAACATTGAGCAGTTTAAATGGGACACAGCCTTAACCCTTGGGAAGGCTGCAGGTGTCCGATGGATTCGCATAGCAGATTTGCAGGTTGCTAACATTCATTACGTTCACGGATATTGACATATTTGAGCTACTATTTTGCTGTTTTAAGAGTCATTTTTGTCCAGAAGCGCTGACTTGTTTAATGCAGATTTATTGATTTAATATATGACTCTGTTATTACACAGAAAGAAACCTATGTCTGACAAGGCACATTTCAGAACTATTGTTTATGTATTGTTTCAAATATGGACCCTTACTAAAACTAATGAGGGCGAAATCTTGACAGATATAAGATGTCTAAAGAAAATAGCCAGAGTAACAAGAGAGATAAAACAACAAAACACACACATACATATACCATTATGTAAAGGAAAAAAAAAGGACGATTGAAACAGTCCAATAAAGAGCAACATGAAATAGTTTGGCCATCTGACCAACTGCAACAGAGAGCAATTAACTTGGGTCAGTAGAATGCCACACTGAGAAAATATCGGGCACACGGACTAGGGTAAGTGAAAGTAAAAGTAAAGATCCCTCTACACGCCCTTAGGCGCATCGGGCATATGGGAAGAGCACCCATATTTTTACAGACCAATTGGCACTCGGTGGGTAATGTGGTCAGCATTACGCCGGCCGTCTTTACTTTCCCAGGACAGCCCATCTTGGTACCAATTTGAGGCTGGGTCGACCTGCGACGTCCCATACCACAATAAAAATCCACGCAGCACACGCAGGTTTCGATCGCGGTACGTTGGATTACGAGTCAGACTCGCAACGCCTTAGTAGTAGGTACAATATACATCAACGACATCAAAAACAAATGAAAAAAATGAGGACCTACTCATACAGCATACAGACAATCCTCGCACTTTCACACAAGGCATTAGACGGAGCATACAGACGATCCTCACACTTTCACACAAGGCATTAGACGGAGCATACAGACAATCCTCGCACTTTCACACAAGGCATTAGACGGAGCATACAGACAATCCTCGCACTTTCACACAAGGCATTAGACGGAGCATACAGACAATCCTCGCACTTTCACACAAGGCATTAGACATAGCATACAGACGATCCTCGCACTTTCACCCCCCCCCCACCCTTTTTTTTTGTCGAAGGAAAAAAAAAAAGGGGGGGGGGGGTAAAAGAAAAGAACTTCACATTGTCAAATATTCATGAATATTGATAATTTACAACACACTTGGGAAAAAAAAACATTTTTAGTTAAATATGTGAACATACTAAGCAACACGTTTTCTCAAGTGGCTGTTAATTATATACAGTCAGACAGAAAGAAAGACAATATTTCTAAGGTAAAGAAAAAAAAATCAAGTGTTATAAAAGAATGTGATACATTCACCTACATCCCGGCATCTCGCGGGGAACGAGATTTCCCACAGACTGTCCAATGTTCCAGAGGTGTCATGTTTTGTTATTTCCAAGGCTATCAACACAAGCTGTGAGCAGCCTGCATGTTCTGTTGTCCACGCTGTCAGTGACCGGCTACACTGTGTGTGTTACTGCAGTGTGCGTTCGCTCTTTATCGCCATCACTGCGGCATCACTTGCTGACTTGACCTTCGCCATGAATTTCCTTCAACTGTTAGCATTGAGCATTGGTGAGCAACAAGCAGAGTAGCGTTGCTTTACTGTAAGCCCATCACCACCCTCTAAAGATGTCCATTTTCATGGCCCGCCCCAAAACATCAAAAAATTTGAAACCAGTGACGGTTGCACGAAAGACGTAGCTGATAAAGTAAATAAAGCTAGCTGAGCCCTTGCTCGCGCACACACGCGAGTACACGGTGATTTTCGTGAGATGCACCAAGAATGTTTTAACATTATGCACAGCCAAAGTGAATAATCTAGAATGAAAAATTGCACTAGGCCAAGACATAATGGAAACAGAGTAGATTCTGCCATATCCGACCTAATGTGGCGGAAGTGTAGGCTGGATAACCAAACGGAGTTTTATAAATACTCATATCTACCCCATCCATATCGTTAAAAACACGAGTTTTATAGCAAAACTCGTTCTTATTCATATTTTCTGACCTCTTTATAGTAGTAATAGTAGTAGTAAACTTTTCCCCACCAGGACATCACACAGAAAGATAAACACCCGGTAACACAAAGTGACAACACCCGTGGAGAGGTCCCAGAAACCGCATTCAACTGGTAGGCTATATTGCGGCCCCTGGCAACAGCCATGGTGGGGCTTCAAAATAATGCAAAATTGCATTACACAAGGGGATGACGAAGGTTTTCTTCTGACCTGTTAGTACAGGACAGTACTTTATAAATGTTTCTTATGTACTGTGCTGTACGTCTGAAACATTTATTACTGTAATAGGAAGTCTACAAAAATTTCGCATAAAATTATAATGTCTAATTTAATTGCAGGAAACAATCATGAACACCATACAGTGTAAATACACATACATCTAAAACAATCAAAAATGATTAAATAAATATTCGTTATTTTGAAGCCCCACACTGGCTTTTGCTGAGGGCCCTTAAATATAGTCGGGCCATAAATATGACCTAACGGTTGAACGGCATTTCCGGGACCTCTCCACGGGTGATCCTCAATCGTCACCAGGTGTTTATCGCTTGTTTGATGTCCTGGTGGGGTACAAATTACCTACCTACTTGCCTACAAATATGAAGCACTATAAAAGAAGCTGTTATGTCTCTTAGTTCAAGAATGATCACACAGTCAACGAACATACAAAATTCCAAGTTCCCCTTCTTCATGCCACATATTGATGGAAGGGCATGCAAAGATAATTAATTACCTACACACTAGACTGAATTAAATAGATGTTTGTTTCTGTTGACTGATGTTACTGACATGTTGAACCCGGTGTTCAGGTTTATTACGCTGTCGGCGATGCTGTCCTAGAATTTGAATTACTGGATGCACCACCTTATGCCAGTGACATCAGTGGTCCCATTTTCCAGTCTATCAGCTTGCAGCAAGCTGCGCAAAAACTCAACGCTTCGGTCACAAGTGGCAATTTGTCCATTTACGTGTGGAACCCTGCTACACAAAAGATAGACAAGGTAAGTCCTACATCCACAATTGTTTTTACACAATATTTGAATATACAATCAGACTGTTGCTGGTACTGTCGTAATTTAAACTCTGCGCTTGCTGCTGAAGATAAGAACGAAGCGCTTATGGGAGTGTCTTGAGTGTTGTAATGTCTATTATCGATACAACATTCGACTCAATATGTTAATATTTTAATATAGTGTTATTACAGTCATATCATTTTTGTATTGTGTGTGTGTGTAGGTGCGTGTGTGTATGTGTGTGTGTGTGTCGTCGTTCAACCGATGAAGGTAAATCGTCGCAATGTCCTTTACTTGTTGTAATTGATTCTGTATTGCTGATATATACTTTATGTTTTCCTGATCCTTCTTAGACCCAGTGTTACAATATGTTTCTTTAGTAGCTTAGTCTCACGACTGTTCCGCTAGATTTAATGTACCGGAGCACTCATGTACATATATACAAATATACTATAAAGAGTGGGTGTCATTTATGCCTTTTCATATAATCACCGTTTTTATCCTTAAGATGACTTAAATGTTTCATTATGTATATACAAGGTCCGACAATTAAGTAATGAGACTAATAATCAACAGTTGAAGATATAATCTGTATAATATTCAAAGTAAGCCTCTTGACACAGCGAGTGACACGATCTAACAAACACTGGAACGACCACTGTAGTTCTACTATCATTATGGCCCCTAAAGACGATGTTACGGTCCTTTGGATGCCACCAATATCGTCAAAGAAGCGTCCTTTCAATGATAACTTTAATTTTTGGAATATAAAATAGTCACAGGGAGACAAATCTGGAAAATATGGTTGATGGTTGAAAACACTCATCTGTTTTAGGCCGAAAATTCCCGTACAACTACCGTCCTTTGAGCTGGTGCATTGTCATGAAGAAAATAAATTGCCAGGTGTTGAATACAAACCGTCCAGTAACTTATTTCTTGCCCAAATCTTCCACTAAAATTTTACGAATAGTCTCTGTAATAACACCAAATTCATCTACCATCATCCTCACAGTTGAACAACGATCTTTTTATATCCGCTCTCGGAATTTTGCAATGAATCCTCATTACGAACAGAAATCTGGCGTCCAGGTCTAGCTGCATTAGTAATCATTTCAACACTACTTTTGAATCGTGAATAGCAGCTGACAATCTGTGCACTAGATAAACTATTATTCTCATAAACTTGTTGCATCAATTCAATTGTCGCAATGGCGATTTTCCTGAGTTTTAAACAGAATTTAATGTTAGTTTGTGTGTGTGTGTGTGTGTGTGTGTGTGTGTGTGTGTGAGCTTCATGCTGATTACGTAACAATGCACCTCTGACTAGGTTAACAAAATTGTGTCTTGTTTGTTGTCTGCTTATCGGGCGGCAATGAAAAGCTGCCAGATCATAGAAGAAGTTTTTGTTTCTTCTTCTTCATCTCTCTTCTCTTCTTCTTCTTCTTTGTCTTCTTCTTTGCTGCTTCTCTCTTCTTCTTCTTCTTCTTTCTTCTTCGTTCTTCATCTTCTCTTCTTCTCATGCTTTCTCCTCCTTCTTCTTCTTCTTCTTCTTCTTCTTCTTCTTTCTATTTGTTTCCTTTTATTTCTTCTTTTCTTCTTCTCTTTTCTTCTTCTCCTCTTCTCCTCCGATCTTCTTCTCTCCTTCTTCTTATTCATCTTCTCTTGTTTCTTTTTTGTTCTTCTTCTTCTTTTTGTTCTTGTTCTTCTTCTTCTTGTTGTTCTTGTTGTTCCTTCTTCTTCTTTTTCTTCCTTCTTATTCCTTTTCTTCTTCTTCTTCTTCTTCTTATTATTATTATTATTATTCATCTTTGGAACTGTGTGTGTACAGAACAAGTTTGCATATGTAAGACTGGGAGACATTGTATTTCTACTAATTTTCTAGGCAAACAATTTTTCTTTAATTTCTTTAGCTTTTGCTTTAATTCAGGCTAACTACAAATATCTTGCAGCCTATAAAAGCGTCATTCAAAATACAAGTTGTACCCAGTGAGGATTTTGCTGAACCTTTGATCAACAGAGCACCACCACGGGCGCAAAAGGGCGAATTTATTTGGAGTAATGTTAAAGCATTTAGTTATTTAAATAAGAATTGACTACAGCACTGGGGCATTCCCAGCATGCCCCGTCCATTTTCAGCAACCAGCAAAATTTTCAAAGATGGTCCCGGTCAAAATTGGTTTAGGCCGTTTTGTCTTTTTTTTTGGTGTAGCGATGGGCCAAACCCCCGGTTTCACTCAGGGCCCATTTTTCCAGGCCTAATAAACTTTTTTTTTTCTACTATTCCGTTTCTGTTCCCCAAAAGGGGGCCCTTGACAACATCTGCCCTTCATGCATCATCCCCCCCCAGTGGTTTTGGGTCCAGCCAATCGTTTTCCCGTTTATTACCCCCCCGGCAAAAAACCCGGAGAAAGACCAAAATATGCTCACTACCCGGATCTTTTCCTGAAGTTGCCACTCGCTCGAAAACATCCTGTCTTTACCTTTTTAGATGCTTTTAGAGTCGTTACAATTACGACATGTGTGGGATCTTGTTCTCTAGCCACCGGGAGCTGGTTACTGCCTCCACCCCCCATTCTCAGCTAGACGTTGTGGTTTGCAGCTAGGGGGCTTTCACTAAAAATTTTCCTTTTTCTTTTGCTACAAACCCCTAGGCACTTTTCTTCCTCCACCGCCCCATCTGTATAGATAATAAAACAACCCGGGGTGAATTTTTGGATCAACTGTTGGACTTATCCTCCGTAACCCCGGTGGCCACCTTTTGCACTCCCCCCCTAATGATATAAACCCCCCAACAGGGCAGATTTTCCTTGATGTTACGCAAAAAAGTCTTAGCTGTAGTGTTTTAAACGTTCACAACAAGAAAAATTTGCACATGTAGGAATGGTAAATTAAATATTGTAAAAGTAAAAGTTTAAA
>CAJHNH020000436.1:271261-274291 GCA_905116865.2 Candidula unifasciata | reverse complement strand
GATATTCAGTATTTGATATTTTGTGTTATTTTTAAAGTCTGTATTCTGTGTGGAAAGCAAGGGTTGGTGGTTGGGTAGTGGCTTGACCCTTGTCTGTCATCCTAAAGGCCATGGGTTCAAATCTGTGTTGGCAGGGACTTAAAAAAAAAAGATGGGCTCTGTGTTGACCCCACCTTAAGTGGGTAAAGTTTTTTTCTTTTACGTATCCAGAAACCATTGTAAACCATTGTATCCATTGTAAACCATTGTATCCATTGTAAACCCTTTGGTTCACTACTATGGATATCACAACCCTTCGGCCTTGATTCCATTATAGGTACCATTAATCTGAGAGAATCGTGGCTTTTCTGCCTACCCCCGGGAGTGAACCCGGACCACAAGGAGTTCGTCACCGGGCTGCTGAAAAAGTCAGGTTTAACAAACTTCGCTAGAGAGCCGGGCATGTGGGTAAAGTAAGTAAAGGACCTTTTTCCACGTTTTCATGCGTGTTGGACATATGAGGCAAGAGCTATATTTTATAGACCAGTCGGCACTGGATGGGTGATGTGGCATCACGCCGGCCGCCTTTTCTTCCCAGGACTGTACCTAGTACCCACTCAGGGCTTAGTCAACATGAGTTCCAAGGTCATTTCTGAATAAATATTTGAATTGTCTTTCCTTTTTTGTGTGTGTGTCTCTCTCTTTTGTTTAAATTTACTTCGGTAATTCTCCTTTTGTTTTCAGTTCGTTGATTCATTTGCTCGTTTTGTGTGTGTGTGTTCATTTCTGTTTCACTGCTATCATCATTTATTAATATGTCCTTTACTATACTGTACGTACATTTATTTGTTTAAATATTACATTGTAAAAAAAAAAAAAAATACCGTTCGTTAAATGTCAATGTAGCAAAGGGAGCATGCAAATAATAAACAGTCTTCTCCACACACAAAGCATATTCGTTATATATTTGCCATATACATATGGGTGTGTCTGTGTTTGTAATATATATATATATATATATATATATATATATATATATATATATAATATATATATATATATATATATATATATATATATATATATATATATATATATCGAATTTGGAACCTCGGTTGTAATGGCCCGACGTTTGCCCGATGGCTAAAGGTTTTTCAATCAAATGCACATCGAGGCGTATATTGTTTCAAAATTCACCTTAATTTACAGGTTGACCCAAGCAACAACAAGAACAACAACAACAACAAAAATGGGTAATAGGTAATGACGTGAAGGGTAAAAGCGACTATCGTGATATCGACCACATCAACCATGCAATGCCGTTCGGTCTTTCAAATATACATCAAGCACAATATGCTTGATGCGCCAAAGGAGTTAAATGGGTCTCTTAGGTCCCTTACTTAAAAATTTACTGAAGTCAGTCAGTATAATTCTGTAGATAAGTATAAGTCAGTCAGTATAATTCTGTAGATAAGTATAAGTCAGTCAGTATAATTCTGTAGATAAGTATAAGTCAGTCAGTTTAAGTCTGTAGATAAGTATAAGTCAGTCAGTATAATTCTGTAGATAAGTATAAGTCAGTCAGTATAATTCTGTAGATAAGTATAAGTCAGTCAGTATAATTATGTAGATAAGTATAAGTCAGTCAGTATAATTCTGTAGATAAGTATAAGTCAGTCAGTATAATTCTGTAGATAAGTATAAGTCAGTCAGTTTAAGTCTACAGACTCTTATTTTTACTGAGTTATACTTATCTACAGAATTATACGCCTCTCTTATTTTTACGCCTCTCTTATTTTTACGCCTCTCTTATTTTTACTGGCTATAGACTGGATTATGAATGGAATCAGTGGACCCCTACAAAACAGCTTGATGATCTGGACTTCGCTGAGGATATTTCTCTTCTGTCCTATTCACGGAATCAGATGCAAGATAAATTAAATATACTAAATGCGAGATCACAGCAGCTTGGTCTGAAAATCCATAAAGGAAAGACAAAGATAATGAGAATAAATCACGCAAATAGTAATGTAGTTTCCCTTAATGGCACCCCACTCCAAGACATGGAGTCGTACACCTATTTGGGCAGTAATGTAGATAAAGATGGAGGAACTGTTAGAGATATTAAAAAATGAATACAAAAGGCAAGAGGAGCTTTCAAAGCACTAGGGAATGTGTGGAGGTCAAAACAAATTAAAAGAAATACTAAACTACAATTTTTTAATGCAAATGTCAATTTGAAAAAATAATTGTTGCCATCGGCCGGTTAAGGACATGTCGGCTATCTATCCCCCAAAAGCAAAAAGTTGTCAAAAAACAGAAACAAGTCTAAAAATAGAAATAACGCAATGCAAAATCTTCTCAATGTAAAATATCTTGTATACGTAGAGAAAAGGACTCTTTACACGCCTATTGGGAATGTAGGGCTAGACCTATATTTTATAGATCAATCGGCACTACGTAGGTAATGTGGTCAGCATTTTGAGAGAAATATCTTGTATAGCCATTGTTAAATTATTTTAGCCTGGCTATTACCTTTGTTGTAACTGACAGACGAAAACCGTGAATAAACGAAACCTTTTGCAGAAACAAAAACATGTACATCTGTTTTTAGTCACAGTGCAAGCTGTCACAAGACGAGTTTATAGACATTGGCTTAGCAATATATGTGTTTAGTCTCCGTTAATACATGACAACTAGTAAAAATGCCACTATGACAACTCCTAGTCTCAAACAATAATGGCACTGCCCTTTAAACAACCAACTACGTATATATATATATATATATAATTCTTAAATGCTTCATTTTATTCTAAAAGCACCTGTTGCAGTGTATATGTTTAGCACTATGTCGTAAGTCTAAATATAACCCGACGGAAGGGAAAAAGTATGTGACGAATAAGTATGTTTAAGGTAATAACATCTCGCTGGTTTTCTAAAATACTTAGCAACATTTGCCCACACTCTAATGTCGTAATTTTACTCCTATTACAAAACATGTTTGCACCCTACAGCGACCCTCTAATCACATGATTTTTTTCTGATATTACA
>CAJHNH020000436.1:113761-266261 GCA_905116865.2 Candidula unifasciata | reverse complement strand
ACAGGTTACATAGGGCTGCAGTTTACATAGGACTACATGTTACATAGGGCTGCAGTTTACATGGGACTACAGGTTACATAGGACTACAGGTTACATAGGGCTGCAGTTTACATAGGACTACAGGTTACATAGGACTGCAGGTTACATAGGGCTGCAGTTTACTTAGGACTACAGGTTACATAGGACTACAGGTTACATAGGGCTGCAGTTTACATAGGACTACAGTTTACATAGGATTGCAGGTTACATAGGGCTGCAGGTTACATAGGACTACATGTTACATAGGACTGCAGTTTTTATAGGACTACAGGTTACATAGGACTACATGTTACATAGGACTGCAGTTTACATAGGACTACAGGTTACATAGGGCTGCAGTTTACACAGGACTACAGGTTACATAGGGCTGCAGGTTACATAGGACTACAGGTTACATAGGACTACTGTTTACATAGGACTACAGGTTACATAGGACTACAGGTTTCATAGGACTGCAGGTTACATAGGACTACAGGTTACATTGGACTGCAGTTTACATAGGACTACAGGTTACATAGAACTACAGGTTACATAGAACTACAGGTTACATAGGACTGCATGTTACATAGGACTACAGGTTACATAGGACTACAGGTTACATAGGATTGCATGTTACATAAGACTACAGGTTACATAGGACTACAGGTTACATAGGACTACAGGTTACATAGGGCTGCAGTTTACATTGGACTACAAGTTACATAGGGCTGCATGTTACATAGGACTACAGGTTACATAGGGCTGCAGGTTACATAGGACTACAGGTTACATAGGACTATACGTTACATAGGACTACAGGTTACATAGGACTACAGTTTACATAGGACTACAGGTTACATAGGGCTACAGGTTACATAGGACTACAGGTTACATAGGACTACAGGTTACATAGGGCTGCAGGTTACATAGGGCTGCAGTTTACATAGGACTACAGGTTACATAGGACTACAGGTTACATAGGACTGCAGGTTACATAGGACTACAGGTTACATAGGACTACAATTTACATAGGACTACAGGTTACATAGGACTGCAGGTTACATAGGACTACAGGTTACATAGGACTGCAGGTTACATAGGACTACAGGTTACACAGGGCTGCAGTTTTCATAGGACTACAGGTTACATAGGACTGCGTTTACATAGGACTACAGGTTACATAGGACTACAGGTTACACAGGACAACAGGTTACATAGGACTGCAGGTTACATATGACTACAGGTTACATAGGACTGCCGTTTACATTGGACTACAGGTTACATAGGACTGCAGGTTACATAGGACTACATGTTACTTAGGACTACATGTTACATAGGACTACAGGTTACATAGGACTACAGGTTACATAGGATTACAGGTTACATATGACTACAGGTTACATGGGACTACAGTTTACATAGGACTACATGTTACATAGGACTACAGGTTACATAGGACTACAGGTTATATAGGACTACAGGTTACATAGGGCTGCAGGTTACAGAGGGCTGCAGTTTACATAGGACTACAGGTTACATAGGACTACAGGTTACATGGGACTGCAGTTTACATAGGACTACAGGTTACAAAGAACTGCAATTTACATAGGACTACAGGTTACATAGGACTGCAGGTTACATAGGACTACAGGTTACATAGGACTGCAGGTTATATAGGACTACAGGTTACATAGGACTACAGGTTACATAGGTCTGCAGGTTACATAGGACTACAGGTTACATAGGACTGCAGGTTACACAGGACTACAGGTTACATAGGGCTGCAGGTTACATAGGACTACAGGTTACATAGAACTACAGGTTACATAGGGCTGCAGGTTACATAGGACTGCAGGTTACATAGGACTACAGGTTACATAGGGCTGCAGTTTTCATAGGACTACAGGTTACATAGGGCTGCAGGTTACATAGGACTACAGGTTACATAGGGCTGCAGTTTTCATAGGACTACAGGTTACATAGGGCTGCAGGTTACATAGGACTACAGGTTACATAGGACTACAGGTTACATAGGGCTGCAGTTTTCATAGGACTACAGGTTACATAGGACTACAGGTTACATAGGACTACAGGTTACATAGGGCTGCAGGTTACATAGGACTACATGTTACATAGGACTGCAGGTTACACAGGACTACAGGTTACATAGGGCTGCAGGTTACATAGGACTACAGGTTACATAGGACTGCAGGTTACATAGGACTACAGGTTACATAGGACTGCAGGTTACATAGGGCTGCAGGTTACATAGGGCTGCAGGTTACATAGGGCTGCAGGTTACATAGGGCTGCAGGTTACATAGGGCTGCAGGTTACATAGGACTGCAGGTTACATAGGACTACAGGTTACATAGGGCTACAGGTTACATAGGACTACAGGTTACATAGGACTACAGGTTACATAGGGCTGCAGGTTACATAGGGCTGCAGTTTACATAGGACTACAGGTTACATAGCACTACAGGTTACATAGGACTGCAGGTTACATAGGACTACAGGTTACATAGGACTACAATTTACATAGGACTACAGGTTACATAGGACTGCAGGTTACATAGGACTACAGGTTACATAGGACTGCAGGTTACATAGGACTACAGGTTACACAGGGCTGCAGTTTTCATAGGACTACAGGTTACATAGGACTGCGTTTACATAGGACTACAGGTTACATAGGACTACAGGTTACACAGGACAACAGGTTACATAGGACTGCAGGTTACATAGGACTACAGGTTACATAGGACTGCCGTTTACATTGGACTACAGGTTACATAGGACTGCAGGTTACATAGGACTACATGTTACTTAGGACTACATGTTACATAGGACTACAGGTTACATAGGACTACAGGTTACATAGGATTACAGGTTACATATGACTACAGGTTACATAGGACTACAGTTTACATAGGACTACATGTTACATAGGACTACAGGTTACATAGGACTACAGGTTATATAGGACTACAGGTTACATAGGGCTGCAGGTTACAGAGGGCTGCAGTTTACATAGGACTACAGGTTACATAGGACTACAGGTTACATGGGACTGCAGTTTACATAGGACTACAGGTTACAAAGAACTGCAATTTACATAGGACTACAGGTTACATAGGACTGCAGGTTACATAGGACTACAGGTTACATAGGACTGCAGGTTATATAGGACTACAGGTTACATAGGACTACAGGTTACATAGGTCTGCAGGTTACATAGGACTACAGGTTACATAGGACTGCAGGTTACACAGGACTACAGGTTACATAGGGCTGCAGGTTACATAGGACTACAGGTTACATAGGACTACAGGTTACATAGGGCTGCAGGTTACATAGGACTGCAGGTTACATAGGACTACAGGTTACATAGGGATGCAGTTTTCATAGGACTACAGGTTACATAGGGCTGCAGGTTACATAGGACTACAGGTTACATAGGGCTGCAGTTTTCATAGGACTACAGGTTACATAGGGCTGCAGGTTACATAGGACTACAGGTTACATAGGACTACAGGTTACATAGGGCTGCAGTTTTCATAGGACTACAGGTTACATAGGACTACAGGTTACATAGGACTACAGGTTACATAGGGCTGCAGGTTACATAGGACTACATGTTACATAGGACTGCAGGTTACACAGGACTACAGGTTACATAGGGCTGCAGGTTACATAGGACTACAGGTTACATAGGACTGCAGGTTACATAGGACTACAGGTTACATAGGACTGCAGGTTACATAGGGCTGCAGGTTACATAGGGCTGCAGGTTACATAGGGCTGCAGGTTACATAGGGCTGCAGGTTACATAGGACTGCAGGTTACATAGGACTACAGGTTACATAGGACTGCAGTTTACATAGGACTACAGGTTACATAGGACTGCAGGTTACATAGGACTACAGGTTACTTAGGACTACAGGTTACATAGGACTACATGTTACATAGGACTACAGTTTACATAGGACTGCAGGTTACATAGGGCTGCAGGTTACACAGGGCTACAGGTTACATAGAACTGCAGTTTACATAGGACTACAGGTTACATAGGACTGCAGGTTACATAGGACTACAGGTTACTTAGGACTACAGGTTACATAGGACTAGATATTACATAGGACTACAGTTTACATAGGACTGCAGGTTACATAGGACTACAGGTTACATAGGACTGTAGTTTACATAGGACTACAGGTTACATAGGACTGCAGGTTACATAGGACTACAGGTTACATAGGATTGCAATTTACATAGGACTACAGGTAACATAGGACTACAGGTTACATAGGACTACAGGTTACATATGACTACAGGTTACATATGACTGCAGGTTACATAGGACTACAGGTTACTTAGGACTACAGGTTACATAGGACTACAGGTTACATGGGACTGCAGTTTACATATTACTACAGGTTACATAGGACTGTAGGTTACATAGGACTGCAGGTTACATAGGACTACAGTTTACATAGGACTGCAGGTTACATAGGACTACAGGTTACATAGGGCTGCAGGTTACATAGGACTACAGTTTACATAGGACTACAGGTTACATAGGACTACAGGTTACATGGGACTGCAGTTTACATATTACTACAGGTTACATAGGACTGCAGGTTTCATAGGACTACAGGTTACATAGGACTACAGTTTACATAGGACTGCAGTTTACATAGGACTACAGGTTACATAGGACTACAGGTTACATAGGACTACAGGTTACATAAGACTACAGGTTACATAGGACTGCAGGTTACATAGGACTGCAGGTTACATAGGACTGCAGGTTACATAGGACTACAGGTTACATAGGACTGCAGGTTACATAGGACTGCAGGTTACATAATACTATAGTTTACGTCTGGCTGCTGCAGTCCTTAAGGGTGACCTAACGAGAATATTTTCAGAGGTTGAACGGGGTATCTGCGATGTGCCTTGTTCGCATTCTGAGAAGATTTTTTTTTAAATATGCATATTATTTAGTAACCGTTTAGGTTGAAGCCCGGACCGGCTAAACTATGATTACAAAGAAAATGGGATTTGAGTGGCGTTGGCAATTATTCAAAGTGTTACTAACATTGAAACATGAATTAAATGTGAAAAAACAACATGAATACTGAGAGTGCTTACGTGGCAACTACGGACACAAGTTATATTCATCTCAGTACTAACCATTGTTCAGCAGAGAGAAAGAGAGAGAGAGAGAGAGAGAGAGAGAGAGAGAGAGAGAGAGAGAGACAGACAGACAGACAGACAGACAGACAGACAGACAGACAGACAGACAGACAGACAGACAGACAGACAGACAGACAGACAGACAGACAGACAGACAGACAGACAGACAGACAGACAGACAGACAGACAGACAGACAGACAGACAGACAGACAGACAGAGAGAGACAGAGAGAGATAAAGATGACCTAATAGCGTCAGAGCAGGAAGAGATCTAAAGGGTTAGTTGCGTATGCTTTGTAGGAGGTTGCATAATCAACCCCAGCATTTTGGCTGTTGAGGTTTTTTAAAGGCAAATTTACGTCCAGTAGTTTGCCATACTGAACTGCTGGCTCCTTGATACCACTGTCGAAACAAATGCAAAGCGCAAGGCTCTCAGCTGTGTTAAATAATATTTTGTCATTAGTTCACATAAATGTATATAGGCAAATCATTTACAACTACAATAAAATATGATACATTAAAAAACTTAATATTTATAAAAGCAACATAACGATATCAGTTGTTATTGTTCGGTCAGTACAAGTGTATCTTCGATGTTGCATAAAATACATTTTTAACTTGCGGAATATACCTCAAAATAGGTCCACGAACAGGTTTCGGCAAATGTCGTCTATTACGTGTGCGGGAATATTCGGCCACGTCATAGAGTGCCTATAAAGACCGGCAGGTCCCACAGTTTCTACCAGAGAGCGCATGAATTTTATCTCAGTATAATACATTACTGTTGATAGAAACATTGGACTCTTCATATTGTCTGGTAAGATTATACAATTAATTTTCACAGATCCATAAGTTTTCTTTTTCTTTATTTCTTATTTTTTTTTTTTTGGTGGGGGGGGGGGGGGGGGTCTTTTTCTGCCTTTTCATCATCATCATTGTCATCATTGTCATCATCTTCTTCTTCCGTTAGCATAGTTGACGTTCTCCTCATCATCGTCCTTCTTTCTTCCTTTCTTCTTCTTCCTCCTTTAGCTATCATCATCATCAAACAAACAATCATTAAGCAAACACTGCCTTTTATACGAAGAACTACATATTATGTAATAAGTGGCTGTGACTAACTGCAAAAAGAGCCGTATTTGCGCAGTGGCTAACACTCTTGTCTGCAAACCTTTGGTTAAGAGTTCGATTCCCACTCTATGTAGGAGTTTGTACCAGTTAACTTAGGCTCACTAATAGGCTCAAATGAGTACTGAGGAGCGGCCGTGGTGTAGTGGCTAAACATTCGCCCTCGGATTGGAAGGTCGTGGGTTCAAAACCTAGCGAAGCTGGACTTTTTTTTCTCCAGAATTGACCTTGGTATCCAGGTCGACCCAGCCTTGAGTGGGTACCAGGTGTAGTCCTGAAAAGAAAAGGGGGCAGGCGTGATGATGACCTTATCACCCGCCTAGAGCCGATAGGTCTATAAAATATATGACTAGCCCTATTTTCCCAATATGCCTGAAGGCGTGAAAAAAATCCTTAAACTTTTGTTTGTGTGGTTAGAATTAAGTAACGTTATGGAAAATGAATATTACTATAGTGATACTGATCAGACAATAGCCATCTAACCCCGACTGGTCTGTAAACTACAGGGCGAACACGTTATATCTCAGTATGTTTCAAGAGGTTGTAAACAACTTTTCAATTATTTGTTGTTGTTTTTTTAAAACATGCAGCCTATAAAAACATTGAAAAAGTGTTACGTAGAATTAGTAGAATCACACGGATGTGAATCCTGTCAATTAATTAAGAAAAACAAACTATAATGAATATAATCTGTTTACGCATTTGGCGTATCGGGCATATAGTTAGCCGGGTCAGTTTGTTACTGACCATTCAGAACTCGATGGGTTATGTGGTCGACAGCACACTGACCGCCTTTACTTCCCAGGACTTCACCTGACACATTTGAGGCTAAGTCGACATATCAGCTGAGATCAATTTTGAAAAAGAAGAAGAAGAAGAAGAAGAAGAAGAAGAAGAAGAAGAAGAAGAAGAAGAAGAAGAAGAAGAAGAAGAAGAAGAAGAAGAAGAAGAAAACCGCTTCAATGCAGATTTGATCCCTGGACATTAAGACCAGAAGACGGCCGTGTCTGTCTGCAAAGCTACTGTCGCTGCTCTGGTCATTAAAGTATTAATAATAATTATTATTAATAGTATTATTTTTATTACTATTATTATATAATACTGATTTCTTGTTTTATAGATGTGGTTTTACAGAAGAATACTAAAAAAGACTGCATTTGTTGCTTTGGCGTTGCGAACTGCTTCGTAATGTCAAGGTGCTGGGTAGATCTCAGCTGCAGGCAAATTGGCAACACACCGTCTTGCGTTGGTTTCGACAGTGTTACCAAGAGTTGACCGGTCAGGAGGCAGTGACAAACTACTGAACGTCAACTTGCCTAGAAAATGACAACAGCCCCCCTCCCCCTACCCCCTCCAAATGCTGGGATTGGTTCTGCAACGTCCTGTAAAAGATGCACAACTGACTAACTAAACAGACATTTGCCAGCCAAAATAATACATCTAAATATTTCCACAGAGGTTGAGCTGTAGAAAATGCATCACAAATATTATAAAAAAGATTTGGTTATTTTCTCTTCCTCTCTCTCTCGCTCTCTCTCTCTCTCTCTCTCTCTCTCTTACTCTCACTCTCTCTCTCTCTCTCTCTCTCTCTCTCTCTCTCTCTCTCTCTCTCTCGTTATTTCAATGCTATTAGAAAGGGGAAAACTGGGCAAAGTTTTGATAGCTTGAAACATTTATGAAAAGAGAAAGACGACCAGGATAGAGTTTTTATAGCATTTCATCATGCTACAGAAAGAGTGGCTGGCTACCTGAAATTCTGTGCTCAAACTGTGGCACACTTTTCTAAACGCGAGCAGATCTTGCTAGTCACACTCGCCATCGCCATGGGCTGTGATTCCCGTGAATATACAGAAATGTGCCATCAGCAATACTCATAGGTTTGAATATACAGGGTTATTGAAACTGATGGATACACTTTTATTTATCTATATTTCCCTAAATAAATATTACATAATAATAATATACATAAGAGATAGAGGGGAATATCTAGTTTCGAATAATTCTAAAAAAAAAAAAAAACTCTGGCCGACTTGCAGAACTGTATATCACAGCTGCAATGAACTCAGTTACAAAGGAGATGCTTCTTCGTGTATGGGATGAGTTCGGCAAAGCTTCGATGTTTGCCGAGCAGCAGACAGCCGCCACAGGGAGAGCATCTAAAACTTCTGTTGGTAGTTTGTAAACTTCAGATTTCTCTCTCTCTCTCTCTCTCTCTCTCTCTCTCTCTCTCTCTCTCTCTCTCTCTCTCTCTCTCTCTCTCTGTGTCTCTGTGTCTCTCTCTCTCTGTGTTTCTGTGTCTCTGTCTCTCTCTCTCTCTGTGTCTCTGTCTCTCTCTCTCTCTCTTTCTCTCTCTCTCTCTCTCTCTCTCTCTCTCTTTCTCTCTCTCTCTCTCTCTCTCTCTCTCTCTCTCTCTCTCTCTCTCTCTCTCTCTCTCTCTCTCTCTCTCTCTCTCTCTCTTCTTATATTATCAGTATGTAATGTATATTCAAGGAAAAATACATAAATAAAAGTTTATCCATCAGTTTGAACAACCCTGTATGTACATCACGACAATATTATCACATCTTCATAAGTAACGATTGTTTCACAATCGAATAACCCGTTTCTTCTTCTTGTTTTTTGAACATTCTTGCAGGCAGACGACAAAATGAACGTTAAAAAACTGTGCCTGGAAGCCTTTCAGCTTATCGACCCAGAGGATGCCAGTCTGAGAAGTAAGTTACTATGAGTTTGAATGCTTGTCCCATTCAATGGCAGGCAGCTTTGTTAGTTTGTTTGTTGCATGCCACACTGTATTTTTGCTGTAACATAATATGATCCATTTGAAACCTAAACTCTTCCTCCCCCCCCCCCTTCCTCTCTGACCTTCTCTCTTAGTGTTATTATTTTAACTCATTGTTACCCAAAAAATGTGTTTTTCAAAGAAAACATTTATGTTTGTGATAAGTTAAACAATATCCGACAGGACTGCAGACTTGTTCAGAGCTGGACATTTGGGAAAAACATATACATAAAAGTGTTGGCAACATTAGCTCTAAAATTTCACGCATTCAATGTAGAAGACTTGTTTTAACGCGAGCTGGTCTTTGTATTGACACTTGCCCTTGTCTAGGATTCCCATGCCTCCCCACGGCACCATGTAACACTGTCGTCTAGAGACAGGGGGGAGGTGCCAGTGTCCCACGGGTACTAAGAGAGTTACGGTTGCGATACGAAAACTTTGAAGTATTTAGTTGCACGCTCTTTACAAAACGTTCCATAATCACCCATCCCCTGTTTTGGCTGTTTGTGATTTTACTAGACAAGAGGTCTGCCTCTACAAAGCCTGCAGCTGGGATCGAATCCCGAGCCGCAGAATTACGAAATGGTATATGTAGAGAGGTCAAAATTTAAAAATCAAAGAGTAGACTAAATATGTCGCTGCCTTGGCTAAATTCGAATCCGCACGAAACCGGGCTTGTTTTTTCATACATGAACTAGGTCTCCAGTGGGACCCAGCTGTCAACGACTGCCATGTAGAATCCTACGATCGGCTAGATGTTGATGACACCACCCAGGGAGAGCCGTTTGATCTATACAAAATATGTGTCTAGCCTTATGTGCTCGATGTGGCACTAGAGAGCCTTATGTGCTCGATGTGGCACTAGAAAGCCTTATGTGCTCGATGTGGCACTAGATAGCTTTATGTCCTCAATACGGCATAAGAAAGCTCTATGAGCTCGATGTGGCACTAGAAAGCCTTATGTGCTCGATGTGGCACTAGAAAGCCTTATGTGCTCGATGTGGCACTAGAAAGCCTTATGTGCTCGATGTGGCACTAGAAAGCCTTATGAGCTCGATGTGGCACTAGAAAGCCTTATGTGTTCGATGTGGCACTAGAAAGCCTTGTGTGCTCGATGTGGCACTAGAAAGCCTTATGTGCTCGATGTGGCACTAGAAAGCCTTATGAGCTCGATGTGGCACTAGAAAGCCTTATGTGCTCGATGTGGCACTAGAAAGCCTTATGAGCTCGATGTGGCACTAGAAAGCCTTATGTGCTCGATGTGGCACTAGAAAGCCTTATGTGCTCGATGTGGCACTAGAAAGCCTTATGAGCTCGATGTGGCACTAGAAAGCCTTATGTGCTCGATGTGGCACTAGAAAGCCTTGTGTGCTCGATGTGGCACTAGAAAGCCTTATGTGCTCGATGTGGCACTAGAAAGCCTTATGTGCTCGATGTGGCACTAGAAAGCCTTATGTGCTCGATGTGGCACTAGAAAGCCTTATGAGCTCGATGTGGCACTAGAAAGCCTTATGTGCTCGATGTGGCACTAGAAAGCCTTATGTGCTCGATGTGGCACTAGAAAAAAAACCTTGTGTGCTCGATGTTCACTATTAAAGCCTTATGTGCTCGATGTGGCACTAGAAAGCCTTATGAGCTCGATGTGGCACTAGAAAGCCTTATGTGCTCGATGTGGCACTAGAAAGCCTTATGAGCTCGATGTGGCACTAGAAAGCCTTATGTGCTCGATGTGGCACTAGAAAGCCTTATGAGCTCGATGTGGCACTAGAAAGCCTTATGTGCTCGATGTGGCACTAGAAAGCCTTATGTGCTCGATGTGGCACTAGAAAGCTTTATCTCCTTGTTACGGTATAAGAAAACCCTATGTGCTCGATGTGGCACTAGAAAGCTTTATCTCCTTGTTACGGTATAAGAAAACCCTATGTGCTCGATGTGGCACTAGAAAGCCTTATGTGTTCGATGCCGCACTAGAAAGCTTTATGTCCTCAATACGGCATAAGAAAACCCTATGAGCTCGATGCGGCATAGAAAGCTTTATGAGCTGGATACGGCACTAGCGAGTGAAGGAACTTGGACATTACTTTACTGTCTACACACGTAGTCTTTGTAAAAAATAATTCTTGGTTTAATTTATTTTTCAGGTTTACGAGAGAACGACATAAATCTCGAAAACATTAAAGCTCAAGTTGTCGACTGTCAATGGAATAAGTTTTCCGAATCTGGTAGCCAAAAACATTGTAGCACGGTAAGGTTATTTTAAGTTATTTTTAATAGTTGTTTCAAAAGTCTAGTAATAAATTATGTTAGTTAAGTAAAGTGTCCGTCTTACTCCTGTGGTGCAGTAATCATATGATGCTAGAACATATGTTTTTATTGATAAATCGGCATTCGATATTTCATCTGGGATCATCTGGAGGCAAAGCCTCGACATCCCTGCGTAAAAGACGAGCCCACAGTGGCTTCGTCTCCCTCCTCAAATGTCAGCATAGTCTCTATACTGATGGTGCCAGTTGTCATCTGGTTAACTACTCGTCTTACCTTGTTCATGAGTCTCGGGTGGCTCACAGAGCCCACAGACGTTGCAGCAATCCCTCATGACAGGGGATTTCAGTATTTTCCATTTGACTTCTCTGCACGTGTGATGACGCGTGAAACCAAATGTTTCGGGCAACAGTCAATAAAACATTAAGGATTTCTAGGAATTATAAAATGTAATTCACACTTCTTTTTCTTTTCGCTGTGGGCGGGGTTAGACTGGAAGACACGGGACTGAAAAAAAGGGAGGGCGGGGGTTGGGGGGGGGGGTTGTGGTTGGCTGAATTACATCGGAAAATAATTCCAAATTTATTTATTTAAAGGCCAATCGGCGTTGGATAGGTAATGTGGTCAATATCACGCCTGCCGCCTTTACTTCCACCGATTACCTATTTTAGACTAGGTCGACGTGGGTGCCAAGATAATTTTTATTAAATTCTAAATCCGTCCCGTATGGACTCGAAACTAAGACATTCAGGCTAAAAGGCGAGTGTCTAGCTTCTGGGCTACTGCAACTCCCACTTTAGATCCTTAGTTGAAATTGCCCAAGGACAACGACAGTTATCTTACCTTT
Organism: Candidula unifasciata; assembly: GCA_905116865.2. NCBI lineage: Eukaryota > Metazoa > Mollusca > Gastropoda > Stylommatophora > Geomitridae > Candidula > Candidula unifasciata. The sequence goes on along the minus strand of CAJHNH020000436.1, from coordinate 254,023 downwards.
GTGACCGTTCAAGCAGATGCACTCTGACGTCGAGGGAAACACCTCTAATATGTCGCCTTTTACGGCATGGTTGTGAGCCAGATGCAAAATATTGTCACTAATATGTCACTTGCAGTTAGAAAAAGATTGTTAATGTGTTGTGTAAAACTTGTGTTGTTAGATGCATGAAAAAAGAACAACATACTGACAATCTGAAAACATCTACTTACGACAGGGATGTGTCTTCTGAGAAAAATGCAAAGAATATCATGGAAGAAGAGAACAATAGACGAAGCAGTCTTCAGTGAGACAGATAAAAGTCATAAACTTATGAGAACAATTAGATGCAGACAGATAATAGATTTTGGACATTTAGAGAGAAGGAAAGGCCTCGCAAACTTGGTAAAAACTGGCAACAATGAGGGAAGGAACCAAAGCAAAAAGATACTACCTGGATGACATTTGCCAGATGGACAGGGTTGGACGAAAACATTGATCGGATCAATGATTCTATTGATAGTGTGAGATGGCAAAACATGACAGCCTTCATCTACCGGCTCAGCACATAATGATAATAATGATGATGATGATGATATGAGGGAAGCAGTGGTCTATTATTATTTTCCTAACAAATCTGCGGCTCCATCGGGCGTAATTGGCTACTCCATAACAATTTCTAGTAACCATTGTAGATCAATCTCAGAGGTAACTTAAAACACAAAGTCCTTGTACCCCGTGTATGCTCTTATGCCCCCATTGGAAGGGGATAGGTAATATACCCGCTGTCTGTATACAAGCATGACGTAAAAGGCGACTACGGTTTGCTAAAATCAGATGTTAATCGCAAGTCGTCGTTACAGCTTCACTGTAGACGGGTTGCTCTATAACTGCACCGTTCATGCCCAGAAAAAGAAGGGGAAAAAGAAGACAAGGAGAAAGAAGAAGAAGAAGAAAAAAAAGAAGAAAAAAAGAGGAGGAAGAAGAAGAAGAAGAAGAAGAAGAAGAAGAAGAAGAAGAAGAAGAAGAAGAAGAAGAAGAAGAAGATGATGATGATGATGATGATGATGAAGCAGAAGAAAACGAAGTATAAGAAAAAGAAGAGGAGAAGAAGAAGAAGAAGAAGAAGAAGAAGAAGAAGAAGAAAGAGGAAGTGTACAAAGAAGAAGAAAAAGTAGAAGCCATTTAATCTTTCTTTACTTTCACACTGTGAACTAACTGACAGAGGTGACCTTATATTAAACCTTTGCATTGCTATTCTACGGACATTTACCACAGGTGGCTATGACCAAGTCTAGTACCGGTGCCGCAAAAGTAAAAACCAACAACGAGGACGAGAATTTCATCAAGGTTACCATTGAAAAAGGCCAAATAAAGGGTAGGTTTCTTTTTCCACAACGTGTCCTTTTCGCTCCCTGAGATACACAAATAAAATAACGAGGTTTGGTCTTTTTGTTCTGTTTGTATATATCTAGCAGCTTTTCACCACAGTCACCCAATGAGCAACTCCGCAGAAATCGAGCTAAAGATCTTACTGACAGACATACGGGCATTTGGGCAGGCAGGCAAACGGACGAAGGCACGGGCAGGAACGCAGACAGACGTACAGACAGACAGATTTGGGCACACAATAAGACCCCTGCAATATACTATCGATTATGGTTTCTTATTTATAACGAGCTTATTAAATTTGTTGAACAGAGGAATCAAATAATTAAAATGATCAGCCCACTCTTTCCACTCTCTATGTAATAATTTAAAAAAAATTTTTAATGATAATTATGACAGACGATGGGGTGATGATAATAATGTTAAGTGATGAATATCTGTAGCTGGCTGAAATGTAATGAATTACTTCAAGGAATGCATCTTCTGCTTTATTTTTGTGTCCTCTCACTGATACCAGGTTGAAGACCATTGTTGTGATTTACTGTATTTGTCACGTGCTTCTCGGCTTGCTTGACGATGTTTTATCCTCTCTCTCTTTTTTGTAGGCTTCAGTTACAACATTTATTTATCTCTTTATGTGTCTTCCCTTCGTCTTCCTTCCAAATGTTCTGCTGTAAAAATCTCATGTACAGTTTGGTCTGGCTGCATTTTCAGTAGATAGCTGAATCATTTAAATCTTTGTCAGTATAATTCAGACACTAATTCTTGCCAGACATATTTCACTTATCTCCTCGGGTGCTTTACTACAGAGTTACATCAACATACAACGAAACACGAAAATAAATAACTCTAACTGAAATGCCAATAGTTTATTTCGATCCATCGTGTTTGTCTAGTCACCGGAAGTTCACTATATACACGTGACACATTACATCCAACCCTACCCGAATGAAATTACAGTGCCCATGCTCCGAATATTCATCCACTGAGTTATCTAGGTGTTGACGTCATGCAGCGTCTGCAGGACCAATTGAAAAACAACTGTTGGCCAAACATTCTTTGTTGCCGTTCCAATAGTGAGGTACAAGACCACTCCTATCCCAAACCCATCTATTAAAGGGAGCTTGTCTCCGTACACCAACTCCGTTTGTATTTATCAACTTATATTTAAGTGCCAGTTGACTTACACAGGCGGGACAGAGAGACAGCTGGGAAATAGAGTGGCAGAGAAGATACCCAAATGGCTACAAGTGCAGCTCAAGGATTCTTCAAGGGTGTCGAGACCAATCAGGAGGAAAAAATCAACTTCATCTATAGGACGTCATTTGCTTAATTCCGGAAACGTAATTGACAAGGACAGTCCTTTCCGTGTGGTTTACCACACGCCGAACAGGCGACTGCTGAGAATGGCTGGAGCCTTAACAATTAAAATCAACCCACTCCATTGTAAGCAGACGGAGTTTGTAGTAAATTTGAAAATATCCTGGTAAGTCATGTGACTACAGTGAACCTTCTGTGGCTAGACAACAACGAAAGAAACCATTCGCATTTCATTTGGATTTATTGAGTTTTTGTGCTTCAGGTTATGTTGATGTTACTCTGTAGTAACGCACCTGACGAGATACAGCGAAATATGCTTGCCAATCAATTGTGCAATGTATTGTTTGTATCCGCATTATTTAAATTCATTTAACTGGAAAACATTGTTTTAAATGTCTCTTTAATGCTGGCAATCGTAACCCTGTCCCTTTTTGTGTGTTGTTAACGACCTTACAAAGACAGCACATTTCACATGTAGTTGTGTTCTGTTCTACAGCCCTTTTCAAAACGAATGTGTTTGTTCTAATAATTCATGCATGTATATTGAATAGGGTTGAACAAACCACTCACACTGCCGCTGGATACAAGTAACAAGGATCTCATTGCGGAATTTCACAGCGAAATAAAAATAGATCCAAGTAAGGAACACTCTGAGCCGGTACACACTGTGATCAAATCCACAGCAGATGTTAAGGACGTTGTTGATGCTGGGGGCGCTACAGCTCGTGTCTGTAAAGAAGAAAGCGAATACAGAGGTTAGTTTCTGTATGTGTTGTGTGTATATCATTTTCCGCTGGCTTTCTATTCCCAGTGGAACATAGACAGACAACTATCCTCGTAGACATAAACTATCCTCGTAGACATAGACAGACAACTATCCTCGTAGACATAGACAGACAACTATCCTCGTATACATAGACAGATAACTATCCTCGTAGACATAGACAGACAACTATCCTCGTAGACATAGACAGACAACTATCCTCGTATACATATAGACAGACAACTATCCTCGTATACATATAGACAGACAACTATACTCATAGACATAGACAGACAACTATCCTAGTAGACATAGACATACAACTATCCTCGTAGACTTGTTCAGTATCGATTTGCTATTGCTGCTAAACATTAATACCAAATGAGGTAGCCATTTCCTTCCAATGAAACATAGACAGACAACCATCTTCATGGACTTGTTCAGTATCAGTTGGCTATTGCTGCCAAAGATTAACACAAGATAAGGTAGTCATTTTCTTCCAATGGAACATAGACAACCATCTTCACGTAGTTGTTCAGTATCAGTTGACTGTTGCTACTAAAGAGCAACACCAGATGAGGTATACATTCCATTCGAAAAAATTTAGTCACGTCTCTCCACATAAATGGTGAGCTACAATACTTTGTTTCCTCTCTGTTAAATATGCTTGCCTGCCACCTACCTACCTACCCACCTACCTACCTACCTACCTACCTACCTACCTACCTACCTACCTACCTACCTACCTATCTACCTACCTACCTACCTACCTACCTACCTACCTACCTACCTACCTACCTACCTACCTACCTACCTATCTACCTAAATACCTACACAATATAAAGTTAGCTTAGTTGTAATTTTACATTTAGTAATTTGTCATTGGCCCTGAGTAGTCATTGTTCCATACCATTTTGGAAATCATTGCAAAGCTGTCTGCAGCCAAATCGCTTACATATGGAATGGAACCGGGTATCTCGGAGTAATTATCTGCCTTTGCAACCCCTAAGCCAAAGGCGCGGACTATGAATATATACAATTTATACGTGTTTGTCTGATTTTGTCTGAGGGGTGTCTGTCTGTCTATGTCTGTCTGTCTGTCTGTCTGTCTGTCTGTCTGTCTGTCTGTCTGTCTGTCTGTCTGTCTGTCTGTCTGTCTGTCTGTCTGTCTGTCTGTCTGTCTGTCTGTCTGTCTGTCTGTCTGTCTGTCTGTCTCTGTATGTATGTATGTATGTATGTATGTATGTATGTATGTATGTATGTATGTATGTATGTATGTATGTATGTATGTATGTATGTATGTATGTATGTATGTATGTATGTATGTATGTATGTATGTATGTATGTATGTATGTATGTATGTATGTATGTATGTATGTATGTATGTATGTATGTATGTATGTATGTATGTATGTATGTATGTATGTATGTATGTATGTATGTATGTATGTATGTATGTATGTATGTATGTATGTATGTATGTATGTATGTATGTATGTATGTATGTATGTATGTATGTATGTATGTATGTATGTATGTATGTATGTATGTATGTATGTATGTATGTATGTATGCATGCATGCATGCATGCATGCATGCATGCATGCATGCATGCCTGCCTGCCTGCCTGCCTGTCTGTCTGTCTGTCTGTCTGTCTGTCTGTCTGTCTGTCTGTCTGTCTGTCTGTCTGTCTGTATGTCTGTCTGTCTGTCTGTCTGTCTGTCTGTCTGTCTGTCTGTCTGTCTGTCTGTCTGTCTGTCTGTCTGTCTGTCTGTCTGTCTGTCTGTCTGTCTGTCTGTCTGTCTGTCTGTCTGTCTGTCTGTCTGTCTGTCTGTCTGTCTGTCTGTCTGTCTGTCTGTCTGTCTGTCTGTCTGTCTGTCTGTCTGTCTGTCTGTCTGTCTGTCTGTCTGTCTGTCTGTCTGTCTGTCTGTATGTATGTATGTATGTATGTATGTATGTATGTATGTATGTATGTATGTATGTATGTATGTATGTATGTATGTATGTATGTGTGTATGTATGTATGTATGTGTGTGTGTGTGTGTGTGTGTGTGTGTGTGTGTATGTATGTATGTATGTATGTATGTATGTATGTATGTATGTATGTATGTATGTATGTATGTATGTATGTATGTATGTTGTGTGTGTGCACATGCATGTTTGTTCGAGCCCAAATATAACATAATTATTATACAGGGCTTCCCTGGGTTCGAACATGAAGGATTTTCATTCAAGAGGTATGGAACCTGTAGATTGCGATCTCGGCGGGAACAAACTGCATCTGTAGGTCGCTTGCAACCAAAGGTTTGGACAAGAATGGCTCGACTTAACCAAACACCTTCTACTCATGTGGGTATGAAGCGAGGCTTCTGTACATGGTCAATGGGTTGGGGAAAGAGGGGTGAAGGAGGGAGAGGGCTCTTAACCTCTTCAAAAAAAAAACTATTGAAAGCAAAAATATAAGGGCCTTAGCCCTAACAGTGCTAGCGACTCAATATGCAGTTTTTTTAATGTTCTTTAATACATCAAGAACTGCAGAGAGACATACAGAGCTGCTCTTATTTTATCAGATAAAAGCTGATGATAACACAGAGTCAATTGTACTCAGTATTTAGTAGCTATTATGTTTTTTTAATTTTATTTCAAGTAGCTACTGTCGTAATTGTCTTTGTCGCTTATGCTAGATCGAATCAGGATTTTCTATTATCCGCTATTTAGCCTTCTTCTTTCTTTTTCTCCACTAGGACGCTTCAAGTGCAAGGTTCGTGTGACAGGAAAATGCCTAGCTACTGGTGGAGTGGAGCAATCTATCGAAGGTGTCATTGATCGACTGAAGGGTTTTTATCCCGAACGTTCGGATCTCAAAGATCTCACTGTCAATGGGAATGGAGTCGAGTTTATGATGGAAGGTGAACTGGAATGCAAATGGGGTATTAAATACACCATTGACATGAAATAGTGCTCATGACTCTTCAGTCAGACGGCCCTCTGCGGCTACAACCAATTACACATATTATTCCATTTTGTTCTCTTCGTCAACTGATTTATATTTTTGTTTTTCTAATTGTGGAACGTCTTGTTTTTTTATACAGTTTTTGACGTCCGTCTCTCGACTCTGTCCCTCCTTGTTTGTTCTGGTTCGATTTCCTTACAGGCGTTGTAAATCATTGGTGCACGAAAAGGCACATACACTTATTAACACTTAGAGGTCCGTGGTAACTGAGTTCAAGTGACTTCCACTGGGTTAGGAATTCACATCGCAACAGTTAGGTTACTTCGAAAAGCTTTTCGTCCCCATCTTCAACAGCCAGCGTACAGTTTCAGCCAGTACTGATGGCATTAGCACCAGTCTAACTATATGTCCGGCTCGCGTTTCCCAACCTGGTAATTTAGACTGTATACGCTACTGAAGACCACAACATAACCAAACAACACAGAATAGCAGATATAAAAACATTATTCCGAAATCATTATACAGCGTTTAATTCCTTACGTCCTTCTTAGGACGTTATTTTTTGTTATTTGAAGCCCCACTCTGGCTTTTGCCAGGGGCCGCAATATAGGCAGGTCATCATTATGGCCAAATGTCTGAACGCGGTTTCTGGGACCTCTCCACGGTGATCCTCATCCGCATGGTGGCACTTTGTGTCATCGGGTGTTTATCGCTTGTGTGATGTCCTGGTGGGGTAAAAAAGCCAAGCCATCATTATACAGCATTGTGTTTGAATTAAATAACTAGCCACTTCCTTATGATGTTTACTACTATCCTTGACTGATGTAAACGAGCCAGTCATCCTTGACTGATTTACTGATGTTTACTATTTTTGTCAATTACTGATGTACTATTAGCCAGTCATCCTTGACTGATGTTTACTAGCCCGTCATCCTTGACTGATGTTTACTAGCCCGTCATCCTTGACTGATGTTTACTAGCCCGTCATCCTTGACTGATGTTTACTAGCCCGTCATCCTTGACTGATGTTTACTAGCCCGTCATCCCTGACTGATGTTTACTAGCCCGTCATCCTTGACTGATGTTTACTAGCCCGTCATCCTTGACTGATGTTTACTAGCCCGTCATCCTTGACTGACGTTTACTAGCCCGTCATCCTTGACTGATGTTTACTAGCCCGTCATCCTTGACTGATGTTTACTAGCCCGTCATCCTTGACTGATGTTTACTAGCCCGTCATCCTTGACTGATGTTTAGATCTTCTAGGATGTCAATATTTCTTTTCTGCTTGGTTCGTGGTATTCTGAGAATCTGCCTATAGCATTCCAACTCCAAAGCCCCTATTGTCTTTCTTAATGATTGCGAGTTAGCTCATGGTACACTTCATATATTACTACAGAAAGGATGCATAATCTCAGACCTTCGACGTTCATTTTCTTGCTTGTGCTTAGCTATAGACTATTAAAGCTGTGTAATCTTTGCTATGGCTATCCTTCTCTTAACTTCTGTGGAACATTCTACATAGCTTTGTATGGAGCCTAGATATTCAAAGTCTATGACATCTTCAATTTCACCATTAATTGTAATTTTTCTTGTCACTGTGCATTTTCTTTACCTTGTGAAATCACAAACAACTAAACACGCTGGGGTTGGTGCTGAAACGTCCGTAAACGATACACATTTAACTACTAAAACGTATTTTTGGGTAACGGCAGTATTGTTTGTCGACATGATTTGTGTCTTCTCTATATTTAGGAACAGCATTTTAATCTTCACTGTGTTTTTGGAAATGCATTATTAAATGCAATAAGTAGCTCTTATTTAATGTCAGAAAGAGATTGCTAAAATGTTACATAGAACCTGTTCTGCTGTATGGCAGCGAATCTTGAATGTCAGTGAACAAATTAGGAAGAATTTGGAAGCAACAGGGATGCAGTTCCTGAGACGAATGTTACGAATACCTTGGACGGCCAGAGTAACTAACGTTTGTTTGAAAAAAGGCTCATTAAATTAGATCTCTATATACAACAATAAGGAGACAAACACTTCTTTGGCCACGTAATGAGATGAGTGATATTGGAAAATATTGTCACAACTGGAAAGATCAGTGCAATAGGGGTAGAGGCAGACCAAGAGAGATGATGCTGGATGGGCTAAAACAATGGCATGGAGGGATATCATCAAGAGAGCTGTTCCAGCGACCAGGGATCGTGATCTGTGGAGACACATGAACGCCTATGCCAGTTGGCAGGGCACATGATGATGATAATGATAATTAAATTTTATATTTATTTCACATTGCTGGAAAGTAGTACTGTGAAGACTTCATCGCAACACATTATAAATAATCAAGATTTTATATTTCAGTTTCTATTTTTTACATTTGACGTCTTTTAGACACTTGGCTTCCACCTTGATGATCTAAGATTAAAATTCGCATTGGGGCAGTAAAGGCAGAGTAAAAGACAATTTTCCCTTCAATCCTTGAGGACATACAGTGCTGGACCAATATTTTGTGGATAATCGGTGGTCGATGTGGTCAGCATCACGCTAACCGTTCTTTATCCCAGGACTTTACCTTGTACCCATTTAAGCCTGGGTCAACCTGAAAGTCAAGGTCATTTTCGAAAATGTCTTTTTCCGTTCGGATCAGAACCCACAACCTTCGGATTCACAAGCGAGTGTCTAGCCGTTAGACTAAGGCGGTCCCGCATTGGGGCAGTTTTGACTGTAAATTATATGGGCTCTGGTCCAACCAGTCTAGAGGGAGTAACAGTAAGTAACATAGGTGGTAAGGGTGGCTGATGTGTTGATGATTATATCATCCATCCAGTGACGATTGGTCTATGAAAGTAGGGTAACATTTAAAAAAAAAGCTTGGACAAGAACTGATCGGCACTCAAAGAAAGTAGAGACAAGAGGATGCAGTAAACAATACAAAATTCGAAAGCTGATGTTGGCGTGCCACGATTCGAATCTGTCTCCTCCAAATGATAATGGCGCCTTGCTGCAGAAAAAAGAGTTTTTACCGACATCTTTGGATTGGTTAGTTGACCTATGCTTGATGAATATAAATTGCTGTAATCTATGGTGCTATTTCAATGATTTCGAATAAATTATGTCTGTATTCCTTAACTGTGATTGCAAGGTATATGAAATACCTGGTTTACGGAAACATATTTTTCAGGAGTGTCGAGTAGGCATGTGTGTTAGTTTTTGCAGCAAGGCGCTGTGGTTACTTGAAGGTAACAGGTTAGATTCCCAGGATGCTAACAGGTTTTCGATGTGTTTCATGTCTAGCATGTCACTTTGCATCTCTACTTCTTTAAATGAGCGCCTATCAATTCTTGTCTATATGTGTATTATGTCTACGACCTCATTTGTTTCCAGCGGTTTTTTTTTTCTTATGAATGTATGGGTGAACAATAGCATGAGAATTGTACTTTTCCATTTTGCATTCCATTGTTCATATTTTACATTCTATTTTTCATATTTTGCATTCCATTGAACATATTTTACTTTGTTCAAAGTGAAATTTTGTTAAATGTTAATGTAGCTAAGGGTTCATATAACAAATAAAAAATCTTTTCGAAACACAAAGCTTGTTCATTACTTTTGTTGTTGCCTGTCCAGATTTAGATGTACTGTATACAGCGAAAACAGCAAGCTAGCCTCGAAGTAAATGTAAACAGGGCCCTGTCAAAGGGATTAGCCGATGTGCACATCATTGATTTGATATAAAAGTGATGACATTTGATATTCAGGAAAGAAAAGCAACAGAGCTTGTTATATACACTGCTTAAACATCGGAACCAGAAATCAGTGCTAAAGAAGATTACAACAAAAAAGAGAACACATTAAAAGTTGCACAAGGTGAGATAAGAGAGCATTTGTTGGTAGATTAGCTAAAGAGGGAGATCGGGCAGCTAAGAGTGTAAATAGTAAAATACTTTATATACACTAACACATTATGTAGATGTCTTGAAAAACTAATTCATGAAGAGAACTGATTGCCCACATCAGAAAAAGACAATCTACATTCTGTGTTCATGCAATGAGAAGGAGAAAGCAGGAGTACATCGTGGTAGTAGGAAATTTGGAACGGAAAAGAGGCAGGGAGAGTAACCGATGTTGGACAGTTTGACTTCATCATGGTATGTACGATCATCTATCAGAGTTGGTTAAAAGTACAAGAGAGAGAAGGTTATGGAAAGACATAACTAACCACAGGACACGGCGTGGACTTTAGGAAGACACTAACATGGTTAACTAGTACTTTTAAACTGCGAGCGCTCCCTTTAGAACTATAGAACCATGCTTGCAACTAATACTGAGCATAGGAAGAAATGGGTAGAAGACAGCAGCAGTAGTAGTAGTAGTAGTAGTAGTAGTAGTAGTAGTAGTAGTAGTAGTAGTAGTAGTAGTAGTAGTAGTAGTAGTAGTAGTAGTAGTAGTAGTAGTAGTAGTAGTAGTACATTTTACACCACTAGGACATCACACAAGCGATAAATACCCGATGACACAAAGTGCTACCATGTGGATGAGGAACACAAGTGGAGAAGTCCCGGAAACCGCGTTTAGCCATAAGACCATATTTAGGACTGGGCTATATTGTGGTCCCTTACAAGAAGAGCCATGATGGGAAAAACTGCATCCCACAAGGAGATGACTAGCTGGTAGAAGGCATCCAAGAGATCTTAAATAGACCTAGTTCACAAGAACAAAGAAGAAGAGTCTAAAATGACCATATTACCAATAAATGTAGGACACGTAAAGGGCATGGAAATCAGGGAGGCAATTAATTCATAACCCCCCACCCCCTCCCCTCCCCCCCGCCAAAAAAAAATATAAGACAGCAGGTGATAATGATTTTACTGGAGAAATGCTCAAAAAAGCAAAAACTGTAAACATTTTAAAATATTCTTACGGACATCAACAAACAGTGAGAAGTTACTCTGTTATCAGTAATGTCAAAGACTTTTTTTTTTTGTAAAATAATTATCATTAGAATTAAGGAGATGACGAACAAAACCATAAGAAAAGAAAAGGCAGGTTTTTGACCAGGACGAAGTTGCTTAGACCAAATATTTAGGCGTTAGACTTATTTAGAAGACTTTGTTGACAAAGAACAACCTGCTAGTTAGAATTCCCTCTATTTTAAGAAACCTTGGAAAAATTATACAGAACATCAGTAGAGGGAATTTTGGAATACTATGGTACACCTGACATCTTAAAAGATCTGAGCATCAAGAAAGATTGTCTAATAAACAGCATCCTTTCTCGGAAGCTGAAATATTTTGGTCATATCAAGCGCCACGACGGATTGGAAAAAATAATAGCAGAAGGCATGGTACCAGGAAAGAGGGGCAGGGGCCGAACAACACGAAGATGGGTACAGGATATATGTGACTCCTTGAGTGTGAAAGTGCATGAGGCGGGAGAGCTGCCGAGAGACCGAGTTTCTTTCAGGCAGACCGTGATAGGAGCGCCGTTCTGCAAAGGACCTGCTACCGGTTGATGATGATGATGATGATGGTACACCAATGAAAATATTACATATTATTCCGGCAATGTATGAAGGATTTCTCAAGAGATTGGTTCAACCCCTGTCAGGTGATGGGGAAAAAAAAACTGTTCTTATGGAAACACCGGCATTAAATGGGTGGAGAAAACACAGCTGGAAGATTTTTAGATTTTGCTGATGGTATTGTTCGGCTAAATATAAAAACAGAAAAGATATGCAAAGAAAACCATATCATTTAGCATATAAAGCATTAAAGGTTGTCTATAAATAGGTTATAAAAAGAAATCTATACTGAAGAACGAACAACAGATCAAACAGGTGTAACACTACAGACAAAAGGAATTAAAGTAAAAGATAAATTTACTTATTTAATTAGTAATTTTGACGGGAATGTAAACAAAGAAAGCAGATATGACAAGTGTTAGTGAGTCATTATGGCTTTTATTAGTCTACACACAAAATATGGAACTCTAAATTGTATATTTGTAGTTTTAAAACCATTTTTGGGGGGGGGGGGGGGGGGGCGTGTTATTTCATGTGAAAAATGACCCAGTGAACGCCGGAGAACAATGAAAGATATGGAACGAAAATTAAATGCATTACAAAAAGATGCCTGAGGAAAATGATGAACATAAAATGGAAAGAATTCAAGAGAACTGAAGAAACAAGAACAATGTCTGGGCAACCACTAGTATCAGTTATAAGACAATGAAAATGGCGCTATATTACACACATCCTTGGAGAAAACCAGCAGAGAATCACACACACACAAAAAAGGGCACTAAAGGGACTAAAAAAAAAAAAAAACCATCAAATGAACGTTGATAAAGGAGGCCAAAGATGCTGGACGATTCTATCCATTATATTTCTTTCTTTCTTCTTCTCGTTCACCGGCTATACACTCTGGCGGAAAGTTCTGGTTGCTTGTCTACTACTGAACTGCAGTCCTGCTCCAGGACCTGAGTGTTGCGTTTGCATCAGTTTTACAGATCTAATTCTCTTGAATACAGACTGATGGTTCCTTGCCTCTCCGGCAGATGCAATCAATCTCCAAAGGGAGCTCCCCAATTAGTCGACTCTTACGACATGCTTTTGGGGAGGCAGTGGGTCTATTCTTGTTTTCCCCACAATGGGGCCCCGGAACCCACACGGGGGTCCATGATACTAAATTGATTAAACAGAATGGTACAGAATGAAGTAATAAACAGCGAGCCCTATGTGTCATATAATGTCCCACAACATGACAATAGCAATTATGATGACGATGATGATGATGATGATGATGATGCTGATGATGCTGACATCACTGATACCACACAGGAAATCAGGTGGAAACAATATGGTGGGAATTAGTGATTTCTCTTGTTGTTGTTGTTGTTGTTATTGTTGTTGTTGTTGTTGTTGTTGTTGTTGTTGTTGTTCTTCTTCTTCTTCTTCTTCTTCTTCTTCTTCTTCTTCTTCTTCTTCTTCTTCTTCTTCTTCTTCTTCTTCTTCTTCTTCTTCTTCTTCTTCTTCTTCTTCTTCTTCTTCTTCTTCTTCTTCTTCTTCTTCTTCTTCTTCTTCTTCTTCTTCTTCTTCTTCTTCTTCTTGTACTACTTTTTCTTCTTCTTCTTCTTTCTTCTTCTTCTTGTTCTTCTTGTTCTTCTTGTTCTTGTTCTTCTTCTTGTTCTTGTTCTTGTTCTTCTTCTTCTTCTTCTTCTTCTTCTTCTTCTTCTTCTTCTTCTTCTTCTTCTTCTTCTTCTTCTTCTTCTTCTTCTTCTTCTTCATTTTCTTGTTCTTCTTGCTCTTCTTCTTCTTGTTCTTCTTCTTTTTGTTCTTGTTCTTCTTCTTCTTCTTCTTCTTCTTCTTCTTCTTCTTCTTCTTCTTCTTCTTCTTCTTCTTCTTCTTCTTCTTCTTCTTCCTCCTCCTCCTCCTTCTCCTCCTCCTCCTCGCATTCACGGCTGTAAATCCGTCGGAAAGTTTTAGTTGTTTGGTTCACGTCAGGACTTACTCTTGCTACAGAATTTGATTTTTGCATGCACACCTGTTTTACATATCAAGCTTATTTGTATACAAACCATCGGTTCCTCGCATCTCGGCAGATAAACTCTGAATTCGAGGGATGCACTTCTTATTTTACGACTTGCTTCTAAGGTGATGAAGCAGTAGGTCTATATTCTTCCCTGCAATGGGGCCCTAAAACTTTCATGTTTACGTTTCGAACCCAGTAAATCTGTGCCGGCAGGCAGGCCAGCCACTATGCTATTGTGATTCCCCTTAAACAATAAAGAAACTATAATGAAACAGTAAGCTGTCTACGGAGAAACAAAGATGGTCAAACCACAAAGAAAAGATAAAGGATATCATTGGAACATTTACACATAAGAGGTTGAGTAGAAACATATTTCCTTTGCCCAAAATACTTAGCAAGAGAGAAAGAGAAAGACGGACAAATGTGTATGCAGACTGGCAGAAAATGCGTGTAAAAAGCAGCAACAACTTCGTGAAAGGTTAAAATACTAAAGACGCTTAGTGCACATGATCGTCAATATTTGATCGCCAACAATTAGCAACTTAAAAAGTATCTAGATGTAGTTTGTTTTCAGATAAATACAAGTCGGACACCTGAGTGTGGATGTATAAGTTACACTATAAAAAGAGGGTTGAGCACCAGTAACACACAGGCACATACATATCAAACCTGTACACACACACACACACGCGCGCGCACACACACACGTACACACACACGTACATACACACACACGTACAGACACACTCATACACACACGCACGCGCGCACCGTATGATTATAATGTGTAATTTACATTAGGTAGAAGGGGAAAGACGAACTCAATAAACTCTTCTTTCTATTGATACCAAGCTGCTGTGTTAAAATAAAGCCACGTAACAGAAAACACAGTTTCAGCAAGATACGTAATTAACGGGATAACAGATTTACACGTAATATCTTCGGGGAATTGTCTACGTAATCTCTTACATCGATTCCTGCCGTAGCATTTCTGTTTTCAAAAAGCAGCTGAGATAATGTAATGGTAGCTTCCCACACATTCCTGTGCAGTGGGTCGTTGGCTATAAATAAACATGACGTGTCTATAGTATTAATTTAGGACACCAGTTTGCTATGTAATTTGTTTAAGTACGGTGGGGGAGGGGGAGTAGTGGATCATTCCTCAACCCACGGGGTGGGCGTCGGGGGAGGGTGGGGGGCAAGAAGAAATTATGGGATGGGGAGGGGGTCTTCAGGACCGTATGTAACTTTTTATGGGTGGGAAGCTGAAGGGGGCTAAAACTTTGTTTAGCTGTAATATAAATTATTATTATTATTATTATTATTATTATTATTATTGTTGTTGTTGTTGAACTATTATTACTAATACAAAAGAAATTATAGGAAGGGGTTGGGGTGGGGGGCGCTCAGGGCTTTATATAATCTCTAATGGGCGGAAGGCTGAAGAGTGCTAAAACCGTGTTTTGGTGCACCATAAATTATTATTATTATTATTATTATTATTATTATTATTATTATTATTATTATTATTATTATAACTACGAATTGAATACTACAAAAATAATATTAAAAAAAAAAGATTTTTTTTATAAACATATGCTCAAAAGTAGAACGTTGTTTAAAATGATGAAAATTGGGGGGGGGGGGGGGGGGGGGGAGTGTTCTAAAAATTAATAAGGGTGGTAGCTTTTTAAGGGCTTACGTTTTGTTTAATTGTGCAATTATTATTATTATTATTATTTTTATTATTATTATTTACTTGTGCTAAATGGTAACAAGACAGTATATTTAAAATATTAATCAATGTATAAACAACTGATTGAAAAAAAAGCGCGTTTATATGTGAGGGTGGGGAACCGTGTTCCCTATAATGTATATGGCAGAGAGGACTCAGACCGCACTAAAAATTACTGGGGGGGGGGGTGTCAAGGTTCCTGAGGCCCCCCCCCCCCATATTATGGCGCCTATAGCGGTAGTGTAATGACTACACTCACGCCTGTTGTCCTGAAGGTTTGGGTTCGTATCCACGCCTGGTGGATTTAGGAATAAAAAGCTACCCTAAAATGGCTACCATGAAATGTCCTGAATAATTAGGGTCGGTCGTGTGATGCTGACCATATTACCTATCTAGCAATCTATGACCCACGCACTTCTGGCGTATACAGGAGCATTTGCTTACTTTTACGTCATGTACCAGACGTATACCAAGGTATTTGGACAACGGGTTCATATTAACTATCAAATGTTCGGAGCAAAACATTCGAATTCTCGGAGGTTAAATCCTTGAAAGAAGATCAAATAAACCACGGATGGTTATGAATTAGCTGGCCGTGTCTGCAGTGCTTATTGGAGGAAGAAAAGAACAGGGGAGGCATACTGAATGTATTGAGATTCAGAGACACTGAGACAAAGGATTCAGCAATGATAAACCATTTGCTGGTACAGGGTTCTAAACGAGGACAAGCACGCAGAAAACCGGCTGTTGGGTAGATGGTTATTGCATCGGAGGACGATACACATGTGGGTCGCGAGTAACGAGTAAATAATGAAACATCTGTGAGAACTGATCGATTGAGGACGATACTGCATCTGTAAAAATTCATAAATTAGCTTATTATGTACTAAGCAACTTACCTTGAGTGTTTTGATTTACCCACAAATGGTAATACTTTACTAAATCATGTCAGTTCTCTTCGTCTCACTGAGACCAACCTGCAGCCCAGTTCGTGTTATGTAATCAATAACCGTTCGGTGTAAATTGGAACAGACTATATAATGATTCTTGGTATTTGTTTTAGGACGGGCTTCCCTGAGGGCTCAAGATTTTACACTTAACTCACCCCCCCCCCCCTTTTTTTTTTTATTATTAGCTTTGCTTTAGCTTGACTTCAGTTGTGATACTCCGAAATTTCTGATTCCAGAAAAAAAATGTGTCAAATATAATAAAGATAATTGTATATATAGAGGATGTATTTATAAAGATGCAAAAAGCGGGGAATGGAGAGTGAGAAGCAACAACAAAATTATTAATCGGTTTAAATCACCATTGATAAATGGCATCATGAGAGCTAATAGACTGAGATGGTTGGGTAATACTGAGATAATGTCCGATGACAGAGAAGTGAAAACTAATAACACAAGGGAGATGAATGGTCGTAGACCACGAGGCAGACCAGGAAGATTATGGAGAGACAATGTTTAGACAGACCTACAAACACTTGGTGTCACTGACTGGAAAGAGAGGCCCAACCAGAGAGATGAATGGAGGAAGGTAATATCTGCAGCAATAAACCTCAAGGGCCTGGAATGCTGAAGAAGAAGAAGAAGATATCTAGAGAAAACCGTGTAAAGCAAAGAAGGACACTAACAAACGCCGCCCTAACACCCATCTTTGTGTGGGTGCTAACATTCACAAGGTGTTGTCAGATTTCCAGCTAAAAAAAATCGAGGTAATTATAAAACAACGACAATTTCTATAAGGATTAGAAAATTTCAAATAAACAAACAGAAAACAAAATATATTTACAACACAACAGAGAGAGCCGTGGTGGTGCAGTGGGTTAATGTGGTTGGAATGCGCATCGAGGCGAAATTGTTGTAACTGATCATTGACTCCCGGGTCCACCTTACCTAAACTGGGCACTAGGACATGATCTGGGTGATAAAGTCGGCCGGTGTAGTTTAGTCACATAACCCATATAGTGCCAATTAATTATTTAAAAAACAATTATAATAATAATGGCCAAGCACTTCATGAACATTGCACCAAAGGATTGAAAGGTTTGGAGTTTTTCTTAACTTTTAGGATTAAAAAAAAAAAAATGCATGGAAACTAAAACTATAATTACCTCTGCAACTGTGTAACCATCGTTAATTATAAATCTATGTTCATTAATTACATTCTCTTCAGTGGTGTCACAAAACTATTTACAAAAATTGTCGACAGTACAATAAATTTTGATTATTTATTTAAAATTCTAAACAATTATTACCATTTCGTTGCTATTGTTCAACTTATGTAATCTGTCTCGGCCACAAACGACAGTAGAAGTGTAGCTTCGATATTACATACACAATATTTTTAACTTGCCAAAGTTTCGGGATGACGAGTTATACCTCAAAATAAGTACACGTTCTGTTTTCGGGAAACTGTCTAAACACGAACTCTCCGTTGATTACGTAAACGGGGATACTCGGCCACGTCATAGTTAAATCTACCTATTTATTGTGGAAAAATCGGACATTCCTACACTAGAACCTCTAGACATCGTTTAATATCAAGTCTAGCAAAAGAAAGCAACAGATTTTTCTCTGCAAATTATCAGTGTATTGTTTTATCCAGGTAAGTTGATTAGTCTCAAATTGATATGTTCGTATCATCACGCACACAGTTTTTGCGACCAGACTCGATGTCGGCGCCATTGCAGCATCCATTTCTGTCTAGAATCCAACATTCCGCTGTTTTTCGACTTATTTCTACAGTAAAGACATCCACTGTGATTATAAGATAACAGTTTTGTAAATTATTTTATTCCTTA
The DNA here is from genome assembly GCA_905116865.2 of Candidula unifasciata. NCBI lineage: Eukaryota > Metazoa > Mollusca > Gastropoda > Stylommatophora > Geomitridae > Candidula > Candidula unifasciata. Next base: position 235,549 of record CAJHNH020000436.1, on the reverse strand, counting down.
TTATGATATAACAATACCCAGTTAAGGAGAGAGAAATGCATTCTTTACATAAATTGTGCATCACTTGTAATACGCAACATTTTCTGCAAATCAGCATAAACTAGTAGAAGAACCGTTTTCATGGGACGTGTGCAGACGGAAAATCATTCAATTGTCATTCGGTGTGTGATGTGGTCAAAATCATGATGACCGCCTTTGCTGACCATATTTCCGGGTACTCATATATCTGGTGGTACCCGGTGTCAAAGGCTTTCCTGTAACCAATTTTCCCTCCGCATATATTCTTCTTCTCTGCTCAGTGGGGCATTGCCCATAACCAACTTACATCAAATCGTTCTATCCTTTGCTATTGCATGCAGCTCATCCCATGTCTTCTACGTCTTTTTTAACGTCACTCTAGTTTATATATTTTATGGTCAGCCCCCCCCCCCTGACCCCCCTCATTGATTACATCACTCTATTCATACGTCACTGACTTAGAATCCAAAGGCAGCTAATAAAATATGCCCGACACGATAGTTAGCTTCTGTGGCTTAGGCGTTGCCAACGCGCTACGCAATGCCGGGGTACTGGGTTCTATTCCAGCCGTAGGCGTTCTGGCAGCAGACAGTCTTGTGTTGTTTTCATCAGTAGTACCCAGAGCCGATCGTGCAGTGGCAATGGCAAACTACTGAACATAAATTTGCCTAATAAAAAAACCACAGCAGCCAAATAATGCTGGAGTTGGCTCTGCAACGTCCTGTAAAAGGATATGGAACTATTTTTTTGTTGTAAATCCGACACGGTTAAGATTTGAATCCAAGTCTTTTTATGTGGCTAGGTCAGCGTCTAGTCACTGTAATATCTCTCCCCCACTCCCCTCCCCCTCCATTTTTGTCGGTCCTGTATAACAAAGGGCATGTGCTGACCTGAAAAAATTAGTAAATACTAAAAGTATAGTTATCATTAAATGAATTGTATATTTATCGCCACACAAACGCATGGTCATCCCCATATTTGTGGCTAAGCTTTGGATGTGGCTGCATGGAGGTCGGAAAAACGTCGTGGAGAGATCTCTCTCTTTTATCAGCATAACAGATTGTCCCTCCTTGTCCCACACCACCATACGGTTGGTAGAGGTTACAAGCCTGACAGGGAAACCTGCGTTTGATAACACACATCATTTATAGATAACGATATAAGAAAAAGATACAGGGGCAAGTCTTCACAACCATTATTTCATGCTAGAGCAAAGTGTCATTATCGCCGATTAGCAGCATAATCTGACACAAATTACACTATGTGGAGAAGCCTGATAACCCACGTCACTCATCAAGGTATTGATGATGATGATCATTGCTACATTCACAAGTCAAATATATATTCACTTTACCACTACAACGCCTTGAGTCGGTATAGGTAAAGTCCTGGAAAGGAAAGGTCTCCACCCTGACGTGGATCGCATCACCTTTTTACGGCTGATTTTTTAATTTTAAATAATAATAATAATAATAATGATAATAATAATTGCCGAGCACTGCATGACTAATGCGCCAAAGGTTTGAAAGGTTGGTGGGCGGGGGGGGGGGGGGGGGCGGGGGAGAAGGTTCTTCAGCTTCTTAGATAGAAAAGAAAAGACTTCTAAAAAAAAAAAGAAAACTATAAGTACCTCTAACTGCAATTGTGTCAACATCGTTTTTTTTTTTTTTATAAATCTGCGTTGGTAACATACTCTGCAGTGGTTTCACATAAATGTATAGAAAAATGAATCGTCTCAAACTACAAAAAATTGTGATTAATTTTAATAATTCAAAAATCAAAGCAGCTTTAACCATTTCGTTGCTTTTGTTCAGTTTATGTAATCTGTTACTGCCACAAACGACAGTAGAAGTGTAACTTTCGATATTACATGCACAATATTTTTAACTTGCCAAGGTTTCGGGATGACGAGTTATACCTCAAAATAAGTACACGTTCTGTTTTCGGGAAACTGTCTAAACACGAACTCTCCGTTGATTACGTAAACGGGGATACTCGGCCACGTCATAGATTAATCTGCTTATAAATTATCGAAAAATCGGACATTCTTCCATTAGTACTCTCAGACGTCACTTGGTTACAAGGTTAGTAAAAGACATTACTGATAACAGAAAGATTTGACACTGCGGATTGTCAGTGTGTTGAGTAGACAAGGTAAGTTGATCAGTCTTGATTCTCTAATCGATATATCTACATGGTCTCGTAGACAGTCGATGTGTCATGCTACGCCATTACAGCCTCCTTAATTTGGGGAGGGGGTGAAATGTCTGTAATCCAACATTCCGCTGTTTTTGACTTATTTCTGCAGTAAAGAAATCCAGCGTGATTCTAAGAAAGCTAATTTGTAAATTATTGTATTCCTAATCATAGTATATTATTAGCCAGTTAAGGATGAGAAAATTATTTTCTACATCAAGTGTGTGTCACATCACATGTAATGCGCAGCGGTTTCTGTATATCCGCATAGACCAGTAGAAGGACCCTTTTAATGCCACATATATGTAGGGCATATGGTGTTAGATCCATTTTTTTTATAGATCAGTGGTCACTCGGTGGGAGATGTGGTCAACATCATGTTGACCTCCTTTACTAGCCGTATTTCTTGAAACTTATTTTGGGTTGGCAGACACCGGAGCAGTGGCGTTGCTAGGTCAGGTAGTACTCGGTGCATTAATATTCAAGTAACACATCTTCCCTTTGCATATCGTGTTCTTGTTCTTCTTTTTTCTTGTTCTTGTTCTTGTTCTTTTTTGTTCTTCTTCTTCTTCTTCTTCTTCTTCTTGTTTTTTCCCTTGCTCTTCTTCTTCTTCTTATTTTATTTTGTTCTTCTTCTTCTTCTCCCTCTTTGTCTTCCTCCTCCTCCTTCTTCTTCCATTTCCATATGGGATCATACACCCTTAACCAATTCACACAAAGTCGTTCTGTCCTTTGCAAGTGAATGCAGCTCACCAGATTTCCTTCCACTCTCTAGTAAACAGCTTTATATTTTTTTAACGTATGTTTTGTCATTTTGTCAACCCCCCCCCCCCCCCCCCCCCCCCGCTGCCTTCCCTCCCCACCCTAGTGATGACCTCTTCATTCATACATCGTTGCCTTAAAGCTTAAAGTCAAATAATGAAATAAGTCCGACACTGTAGTCGGCGTCTGTGGTTTAGGCGTTGCGAACATGCTTCGTAATGACGGAATGTTGGCTCGATCCCAGCAGCAGGCGATTTGGCAGCAGACCGTCTTGCGCTGGTTTCGACAGTGGTACAGAGAGCTGACCGTTTAGTTCGTTTAGTTGCAATGGCAATCTACTGAACGTAACTTCGCCTTAAAAAAACCACAACAGGCAAACAATGTTGAAGTTGGTTCTGCAACCTTCTGTTGAAGGATACGCAACTGCAACTTTTTTTTAAAAATGCGACACAATGTGAATTCGAATGTAAGTTTTTTTTGTGTGTGTCAGGCCAGCGTCTAGTCACTGTGCCAACCCCCCCCCCCCCCTTTTTTTTTTTTTTATTTATAACAAAACGAATGTGCTGATCTCCATAATTAGTAAACACTAAAAGTACCATTATTATTATTATATGAATTGTGTATCTACCGCCACACAAAAGCACGGTCGTCCCCATTTTAGTGGCTAAGCTTTGGGTGTGGCTGCATGGAGGTTGGAAAGACGTTTTGGAGAGATCTCGCTCTCTCCCTCTCTTTTATCAGGATAAAACATTGTCTCTCCCTGTCCTTCACCACCAAACTTTCTGCTGCCTTTTCAGCTCGGGCAACAGCCACTAATGGTAAGGGAGCCATGTCGGGAGGGTAAAGAGCCTGCCAGTGAAATGATGCGTTTGAGATCGCATTCCACTTATTGAAAGGGACATAGGAAAAAGATACAGGAGGAAGAGTCTTGACAGCTAGAATAAAGTGTCACTGCCGCTCATTAGTAGTACAATGTTTCGGATATCACAAGATGTGGAGAAGTATAATAACTCACGTCACTCATCAAGGCACAGTTTGATGATGATCACTGTTACATTCACAAGTCAGCAGTATGTTCGTATCAATAACATTTTATTGTTGCTAGTCACATTGAGAGCTACGGTAGCACAAGTGTTGGACGTATGTCTACCAGTCATTGGGTGTTTGTGTCTAATCTGTGCTGAGACTGCCCCCCCCCTCTAAAAAAATATGTATATATATATATATATATATATATATATATATATATATATATATATATATATATATATATATATATATATATATATATATATATATATATACATTGGCTGCGATGTTCGTACTGCCTAAAATAGGTAAACAAAAATGTCCAGGAAAGTAAAGGCGACCGACGTGGTGTTGAACACATCATTCATCCTGAGCTAACTGGTCAGTAAAAAAGATGAGTCTACAAGCTCGATATGCTACTAGTGTCTTCTTGTGTCATAGCCTTTCACTGGCTGTAAACTCTAAAAAAAGTTCTAATTGTTCCATGTATACTCTAATAAAGTTCTGGTTGTTCGCCTACCTCTGGACTTCAGTCTTGTTCCAGAATGTGATGTTGTATGTACGGCCGTTCTACAGATCTGGCGTTGTGTGTGCAGATTGTTGATTCCTTGCATCTCAGACAGATGCACTCCGACTTCGAAGAAAGACCCCAATTGGTCGACTTTTGCAACATGATTGTTGTAGGTGCAACTGTTTTCCGCATCAGTGGGGCAACAGTTTCCACACGAGGAGCTACTACTATGAAAAGACAGGGTCCCTCAAGACCCACCCCAATTTTTTAAAGACCTGCTAAACTTACTCTTGTTTTCATTCCAGGTTTCTTGTTTCTTTGACAAGCCTGCACATTAACAAAATGTACAACCTTCCCAAATTGTTCAAAGAAGCTTTTCAGGGCATCGATCAGCCGGACGGCCAGATCAGAGGTTAGTTTTGTTTGGTAATGAATGTTTGAATTCAAACACTACCGCGCATCTTGCCATGCGGTGTTTGTCCGTTGCAAGTTTCATTTGTTACGTAACCTCCGCTGCCTTTCTCACAGTTAACTTGTTTTGTTTTTGTTAAACTCCTAACTATTTGACGCGTACTATATTTAAATGTTTCTAACCCATGAAGGTATGCTCCGTGCAGAGGGGCAAACATCGCTTCAGAGGCCACGGGTAGTTACCGAATTATTCTTATTTCTCCAGCTCATGTCGGTGTTTTGCTAGACTGTCTGGTTCTGCACCATCCAGTGGTGAATCGATGCATGGCAAGCTAGATATTTTAAAGGTCGTTTGGGAGAGAATGGACATTGCGGAGGCATAAAAGATCATTACGGTCTGAGGATAGTGGTGCTGTCAGGAGAAGCTAAGTGATCTGGCCGACGCTCAACGCTCGGGGAAAAGCCGAGAGGGACATAACAACAGATTGCTACTGGTACCATCTGAATTAGAACTCTGTTCTTGCTGCTGAAGATGTGGACACAGTGCTTATGTGAATGTCCCGGGTGCTGTAATGTCGATTCTGACATAGACAGTCAACCACACATTAATTAATCAGAGAACAATTTCCCCTGGATAGATATAATGATTTCATTAATATCTGCATGTTGTTGAAAGAGTTAATGGCTTTACCTAAAGATATTACCAAATCATCCTTTATTTTAGGCGAACAGAAGTCAAGTAAAGACACCAGTCAATCAGCTAGGTGCCGTCTCCGTTATCAAGGCTGCTTGGATTCATTGCCAACATATTCTGGTTCTCCTCCTGGTTCTCCTCTATTTATGACTGGAGTTTTTCCATCTCTTGATGTTTTATTTGTTGTCGATTTCTTGTTCGCTTGCCTTCAACTTTTACACACCTAGCATGGATTTTAAAGCTATTAATAGAACAACACACACACACACACACACACATACACACAAAAATACTTAGATTTTGTAGTGTTTTTTTTTAAGATAAAAAAATTATCAACGATGACAAATGTAATTTCCTCAGAGAATTTGATTAAAGAAAATTGTGTTTGTGTGTGCATTTGTAACTTCTTCATTTTCATTTCTTGTGGCGTTGGTAGTCATGTCAGTCCACAACTTCTGTCTCGTGTTCTTTCATTCAGCTCTGATCCAAATAATCCTTCTTGCCGTGGTGTCAAACTTTTCGGCATATTTTCCTGTGGTCTCCCTCTGCCTCTTCCCCCCCCCCCCCCACGCCTTCCCCCGGACTGTCCTACTGTGACGATGTACACCCAGTTGGCCCAGTTTTCTCCTTCTTTTGACATGACCAAAAAATGCAGATTATCTCTTTGTGTAACTTCAGATTGAAAGAAACACATACATAAAATAACATTTCAACATTTAAATGACAACAATCTGATAGTTGATAGCCAGTCAGGGCTCAGACCCAAACACTCTTATCTTACTGCGTTGACAAAAATGACAGACAACTGGCACTTAAGCATCAACAAAGGCAACATTTGCAGTGCATTATTTAAGGACTTTGAGAAAGCCTTCGATATGGTAGATCGTGTTATTCTAATTAGTAATTTAACTAGCTGTGGTTCCGTTGTTCTCTACACACTTTCACTGGAAAGATGAAAAGATGTCTTATACCCCATTTTGTCCACTGACTCTCGAAGCAAGTAGGATGTTGTTAACTTGTTTTAAGTGGCCGTTTTTTTTTTTTTTCATCTCACTGATACCAGGTTTTAGCCCAGTGTCGTGGTTTTCTGTATTTGTCTTGCGCCTCTCGGATGGCTTGAGTGATGGATTTGTTCATCTTTTTTGCAGGTTTCAGCTACACCATTTTTCAGTCTCTTTCTAAGTCTTCTCCTTGCTTCTCGATGTTTTGCTGTTATTTAAAAAAATCTCATATGACGTGTGGTCTGGCTGCACTGTTACTAGATGACTGAAACATTTTATTGTTTGCCTGCCAGTTTAATCCAGACATGGACTTGTTCCAACTCTCTCTAACTCTCTAATGCTGGTGGTATTCGTAACCCTGTCTCTTCTAGTGTTGTTAAAAACCTTGAAGAGACACGGCATTTCATGTGTAGTTATTTTTTTTTTGTTCCAGTGCCCTATTTATTGTCCATGTATGCACTGATAGCATAAAGTAGGGATGAACATACTATTGATCATTTACTGTTTTGCTGAAAGGGAGACATTTGGGTGTCTAAGCAGTGGGGCTAACTGGAAGGTGACAGCATTTGCCTTCTGTACTCTTGACTTCTATCTTTCTATCAAGTCAGCCATCCTCCGTAAATATGCTTCCTAGATATTTGAATTCTCCTACTTGTTTGAGTGAAGTACCCTTAACATGAACGTTCATGATATTATGTTTGCTGCTTATCCTCGTTCCTTCAGTTTTCGCGGTGTTTATTCTCATGTCCTACTTTGTTTGATGAAAGGGGTCAGTATGGTTTTGTAAATTCTGTTCTTGTTGGTGTATTAGACATTGATCATTTGCAGAAAGAAGTTCATTAATTTTTTCAGTGTCTATATTTGCTTCCGGTGTAATTCTATCCATGTAAGTAATGGGGAGAGGACACATCCCTGTCTGTCACCTGATTGATTCGGTTTGATCTGATTCAAGAACCAACATCACAGCACTCTGGGCATTCCCATAAGCGCTCCGTCCCCATCTTCAGCAGCCAGCGAAGAGTTCCGATACTAATGGTGCCAGTAGCATTCTGATTAAACGTCCGTCTGCCTTTCCTCTGAGCCTCGAGCATCTGCCAGAACCTCTCGTCACCCCCAACTGCATCAATCTTATCACACTGTGGTGATCAATCTGCTCCTCCGAACTGTACAATCTTTCCCACAAGGCACTAACCACGTCTGACCTATCATGCATCAGTATTCCACCAAGTTGTCACCTGATGAGATAGTAAACCAATCCGTCATTTGTTCTGTGCACTGACTATTTTGATAAAAAGCCATGATGTTACCCAACAGTTGGTCTTCAATAGTATACACTTCTAGAATTGTCCACAGTTTGCATCAACTGACTCGACTATTTCAGTGGCCGTCTAAACAGCAAAGTCTGCTACGAGCATTGGTTCTATGTAGCTCTCGTCGTAAATGTAGGCTGTTGGAGACTTGCAGCTGACAACATTTAGTAATGTCTGTAATTAATCCATGTTTACTAACTTAAAGAAGAGGTTTTGCAAGTCGTATCCAATCGTTGTTACCCGAAGTCGGTTAATCAAAAACACTCGTTCTGTAATGTCTGTATTTAATCCATGTTTACTAACTTACAGAAGATGTTTTGCAAGTCGTATCCAATCGTTGTTACCCGAAGTCAGTTAGTTAAAAACACTCGTTCTGAATAACTGCTGCTTGCTGAAATTTCAGCTCAGGCTTTCCCTCCTTTCAGTGTCGACAGAATAGAAATATTAAAAGAAAACCCAAGAAAAACATTTAAAGGGACATTAATGAAAAAGATAACCTGAATGGTCATAACATAATTTCTTTGCTTATTTGGCAATCTGTACGTTTCTAATCTGTCATACCACATTAAAACAAGTACGATACATTAATCAAAATGCTCTCTCTCTCTCTCTCTCTCTCTCTCTCTCTCTCTCTCTCTCTCTCTCTCTCTCTCTCTCTCTCTCTCTCTCTCTCTTTCTTTCTATCTTTCTTTCTCCTGCCTTTCCTGCTACCTAATTTTCATGCGATATCCCGACCATCTGAGGCTAGTGCTCCCGGACTGTCAGAGCGTCTCTCAGATTTGATCAAGGCAGCTATGCCCCTCTCCCCCTCTTTCGGACGGTCACGCCGTCTGGGGGAGGGGGAGGGACAATAACTCCCATGGGGGAAGTACTGTTCTAACCGCTACATCTCGGCGGGTCCCAGTAAGAAGAAACCCGAGATTATTATGATGATCACATAATGTTGTTGATCTCGATGATGATGATAATGATAAAGAGGAGTAGAAGGAGGGTACGGCGTTAAACCATGGAAGAAACCTCTGCTGTCGACAGAGGTGAAATACTAATACAATTGAAGAAACTGATTATTTACTTTCATAATGTTCGGCATTTTGGCTTCAAACTTTTCTAGATGAGGACGTGAATCTCAATCAAGTGAAATTGCGAGTTCGAAGTTGTAGTTGGACTGACACTTCACAGATTAACAATCCAAGCACTCCCAGAACGGTAAGTCTTTCAAGATTAACTTTTAATTTACTCGCTCTTTGTGTGCCGGGTAGTTTGATCGGTTAGCATAGGCAAATATTTTTTGCCTTTGTTGATTTCTTTTTTTTTTTTTTTTTAGGCATTTGTTAGCCCATACTTTCCTAATTATCAACCTATTGTGTCTTATAGATCTATATTTTACCTCCGTTAGATCCAACTATTGACTGAATTAAAGTAAACTTTAAGAAATAAACAGAAAGAAAGAAAGAAATTATTACTTGCTGACACTACTACTACTACTACTACTACTACTACTACTACTACTACTACTACTACTACTACTACTACTACTACTACTGCTGCTGCTGCTGCTGCTGCTGCTGCTGCTGCCTGCTACTACTACAACTACTTTCTTCTTCTTCTTCTTCTTCTTCTTCTTCTTCTTCTTCTTCTTCTTCTTCTTCTTCTTCTTCTTCTTCTTCTTCTCCTCATACTCCTCCTCCTTTTCCACATCCTCCTTCTCCTTTTTCTCCTCATCCTCTTTCCCCTCCTCTTCCTCTTCATTCTTCTTTTTCTTCTTCTTTTCTTTTTTTCCTCCTCCTCTTCCTCCTAGTTCTTCTTCGCGTTCACCGGCTGAAATTTTCGGTGGAACGATTTGGATGTTCATCGACTTCTGGACTTTAGATTAATTTTAGAACCAAATTTTGAGTGCACATCAGTTTCACATATCTAGCTTATTTGTATGCACACTGTTGGTTCCTAGCCTCTCAGGCAGACGTACGACTTCAAAGGAAACACCCAATTAGTGCTCTTTTACTACATGCTTGTTGGGTGGCAGTGAGTCTATCCCTCTACCCACCCACCCCCACCCCCCCCCCTATGGGACCCCGAAACCCACACGGGCAATTTGCTAGTGCTGAAAGAGTTGAGATGTTACAAGAGTACATAATACAAGTTTATGAACGTATAGTTGACTGGCTTTTCCACTCTTCTGAGCGTTGGCTACTTTACGATAAAGTCGGCGTGTGGAAAATTCTCTGCGTTGGCAATGCAACAGTAAAACGGAGTATACCTGGAGACAATAAATCAAACGGGATTGATTAGAGGATCTGGCTGATATTTTAAAAAAGTAAGATTAAAAAAAAAGAAAAAAACTATGTTTTGAATCAGATTGCATCTAGCGCATTCGTACGGTCATTATTCGTTTGCCACTTGATAAGGGGAAGGAAAAAATATAGGGCGGGGGAAAAAGGGGGGGGGGGGGCGTTACTTGAATGCAGTGATGTCAATATACATCTTCGTACAACGTAGACCAAACACCGAAATGTGGCAAAAATAAATCCCTAGCATTCAAGAGTGTAAAATATTACCACCATTTCATTATGTGAACCTACTATTACAGTGTTGTTTTTATAATCATCACCATTGTGATCTTTATCATAAATAACCATTTGAGAAAATCAAAGACTATTACTGGAAGTAATTTCACGTTATTGTTCATTGTTTTATGTGTGTGTGTGTGTGTGTGTGAATGTGTGTTTGTGTGTGGAAAAGGGGGTTTTGTGTGTGTGTGTGTGTGTGTGTGTGTGTGTGTGTGTGTGTGTGTGTGTGTGTGTGTGTGTGTGTGTGTGTGGGTCGAGTAACTTTTGGTATTTACGTACGTTTCAAATTTTAAAGACGACATTGTCCACTTAATTGCTTTAGGGTGTTTCCCATTTGGCTAAGTATATCCTCACAAAACAATTTGTCGCTAACCGACAGCATCCCACAAAGCATCATCTCTATAGCAGCGATGTTCCCTTTAGATTTTCGCGTAATAATTACTCTTATGAACCCCATGACGCAGCCTGTGAAACGAACCATTGACCTTCAGATCGCGAGGGAAACGGAGTAACACATATAACCACAGACTGTTGGCAGCTTCGGCTGGCAGTAGTAGGTTGAACATAGTCAATATTTTTATTTCTAGAATGGAATTGGAATTTGTTGTTGTTGTTGTTGTTGAAACATCAGGTAAACATCACCAAGAATGCATCAGCAAGCCCTGAAGCTGTCGGACAAGTTCAAACAACCAACGAAAACCAGAACTTCGTCAGGGTGACCCTTGAAAAGGGTATCGTACGTGGTAAGTCTTCTGCCTCTGAACGTAATCCCTATGCCTTTAAACTATCAACATGGAGTCCCTGTGTGGGTTCCGGAACCCCGTTGCATGTAGAACATGGGTTCTGGGACCCCGTTCCATGTAAAACAAGAACAGACCATCTGCTTTACTAATTAGGGGCTTCCTTTGGAGTCGGAGTGCATCTATCTGAGCGTCAAGGACCCACCAGTCTGCATACAAATAAATCAGATGTGTACAATGCATGAGCACGCAGCACTGAGGTTCTGAAACAAGTCTAAAGAATATAGGTGGACAAACAACCAGAATTTTCCAAGACATTTTACGGTGAACGCAAAGAAGAAGAAGAATATTTACATAGTGAATAACAAGAAAGGTAAAATGAAAAAATAAACATAAAGGATCCGTTCCATTGGAGGGAATATCACTTCTCAGTTATTGTGTTAGACCCATGTTTATGTGAGTGATGTGGTCAGCATGGCGCTGACCAATGGTCAAGGCGGTCAGGAGAGCAAGAACCACATTACACCTCTCTCAACACAATGAGCAGTACAAGAGAAAGTGACGAAGAAGATGATGATGAAGAAGAAGAAGAAGAAGATGAAGAAGAAGAAAATGAAGAAGAAAAAGAAGAAGAAGAAGAATACAGACAGAAATAAAGAAAAAAAAAAGATAGAAAAAAAAAAAAGCAAGACAGAAGGAAAAACAACAGACAGAAATAGCCCCAAGTTCAATCAATAATGTGAAATGCACGTACCGTCATCCCATTTCCATCTTGGTCCCTTTGTACCTGTCGGTATCAAGGTGAAGTATTAACTGCGGGAGGGCCTAACTGTTTGCCTCGTGTTCCCATGTATACTGTTTTTCTCTATGTCCATCGTTTTGCATGATCGGCATGATGATGATGACGGCGATGATGATTATAATGACGACGATGATGACCTGTCTTTAGATTCCAACTTTGCACATATCTGCTTGTTGTGGTGTACTCTCTGTTGGCACGAAATCATTTCACTTGTTTTTGTAACGATGTGTGCGCTGCTACTACTAATGTATACATTTAAACAAACAGACAATATATCGATCAGCACTCACAGAAAATAGTGGAAAGATAGAAGGACACACTAGACAACATAACAATCGTAAGCTGTAGTTACCGTGCTGGGAATCGAACCTGTCACCTCCAAACGGTGTGATCGCCTGGCTAAGGAAACAAGTGTACTAAGAACATGACCAACCAGGCACCCCTAAAAAAAAGTCTTCATTGGCCTTGTCTGTCGTACAGCTTGAAATCCACAATTAAGAAACACGGACACGGTAACGATAGGTTTCGATTTTTATGTTGTCCAGTGTGTCCTTCTATCTACTTCTTTCTGTGAAGGCCAATCTATCTTTAGTATGTTTGTTTATTATATATAATATGTATATGGCCTCAAATGTTTTCCCTTTGTTTATTTATGGGAATTACGTGTACTACTAATGTAGTGTGATCGCAGTTGTTCTGAGATTCAATGCATATAATTTTACCAGGAGTAAACAGACTACTCAAGCTGCCACTTGATCAAGATAGGGAGGATTTGATCGCAGCATTTGGCAGCTATGTGGAAATAGACCCCAGTAAGGTCGTCTCGGAGCCGATCCAGAACAAAATGAAAATCGGAGTTGCCGTTGAGGGCGCTCTTGGTCCGAGGGGAGCTACAGCGACTCTCAGCAACAAGGAAAGACAATATAAAGGTTGGTTTACGTTTGTGTTATGTATCATGTTTTCTGCGTCATCATTGTCTCTCTGAGTGGGGCTTAGACTCTCGACGAACTCTGCAGACGCGTTTATGTTGACGTTTTCTGCGGTATGAAGTATTCAGACGAACATCCATCTTCCTCCTCCTCATCACCACCAATGTCACTCTGTGCCCATATAGGGCATATAGGGCTCACAGTTTAATATTGCATTACGTTCTATCCCTGTACAAGCCTTTCAATATCATGCATGGAATTCAATGCAGCACCCCACACAAACACAAAACCACCCTTAATCGCTTCTGATGTCACACATGGTTAGATACAGTTTTACTATACTTGCTTCTCTTGTGGACCCAGGTAATGCACTGGCATAGACGCCAGAACCTTGGGACTCAAGCAACTTGAATAACTACAGAGTAAGGGCGGAGGGGGAGGCGATCAGCGCCCCTCTCAATAAGTAATGTAGGAGGATGGGAGTAGGGCTCTTTCCAGCTGCCTATACAATTGTTTGGGGAAACGGAACCCCACCCTTCTTGCCCACATCGCCTAAAGACGTTTTTAGGTGCTCATTTATACATTTAATATTTTTTTTAAATATCATTATATTTGTTTTAATGCAGAATATAAATATAAAATAATGAATATTATTTCTAAATACTGTTGTTACTGTATACTTAAACATACCGCAAGATGTCTTTCTGGCAGCGCCCCTATGCACTAGTGATTATATCTAAATACATGCATGCATGTGTGTGTCTTTATACTTGAATAAATCCCTGCATGTAAATACAGGGATAACATATTGATCAGTGCGTCAGAAAGTTCGGGTGATGTTGGTAGATTCAATATCCCATCGACACTGGAAGTTGTCCTGGTCACCTCCCTCCTGGGACAGTTTAACCCAGTCAGAGTCTGGGAAATGTCCAGCCCACGAGCCCTACAAGATACACTAAATCATTTGATCTGGCCCTGTCAATGCAGCAGCATTTAAATGATTGCCTAAATGTAGCAGTTTATATATAATACAATTTCCTACAAAATATTATACCCCAAATGTATCACTTCATTTGTAATGTAATTTTTAAATAATTTCCTATGTTTCGCGAATGGTATCATTCAGGTGGCTGTTGGTACAAAAATTTCGAACTCGTATTCTAACCTATGCACTCAGCCCATCATAATTTTCGATCGACAGTCTTGTTCTAATGCATAGTAATTGAAACCGATTAATATAATGATGTGCTGAATGGTAAATCAATATAACGATACAAAATCCTCAACAGCTACTTGAAAAAAGTTGTGTTGAGTTGAGTCAAGAACAGACATCACAGCACTCGGGGCTTTCCCATGCGTACTCTGTCCTCATCTTCAGCAGCCAGCGCAGAGTTCGAATACTGATGATACCAATCATAATCTGGTTATATGTCCGTCTTGCCTTTCCTTTGAGTGTAGTAAGCCAGCCAGACCCTCTGGTTACACCCAGGAGCCTCTCTTTTATTTTTCTCTACTGATTCTGTTGCTTGCTCCCAAAGGGCCTTGACCACATCTGCCTTGTCATGTATCAATTCACCACCCCGTGGTGCAGATTCAGTCAATCTGTCTGCTTGTTCATTACCCACTACGTCGGCATGGCCTGGAGAAAAAATCCAAAGTATGCTAACTACCCGTGACCTTCCCAGTAAATCGTGCCACTGCTCGAAGCATCCATGTCTTCACCTTTCTCAGTATGCTTTCAGTTTCTGTTACAATTACGACATGTGTACGCATCGTGATTTTTAGCCACCGGAGAGCTGCTGTATGAAAAGAGTACGTCTGTTGATACTTGAGGTGGGCGTTAAGACCCGAACCTGCAACAACAAAAATTGATTTGGGGGGACTGGGGGTGGGGGGGGGCTGACGAGTAAGGCCTAGGTTGGATAAGACTGCTGAAATGATGTTTTGACCTTATCAGCCATCGAGTAATTTGATGTCAGGGTAAAATGAGCCTGTGAGGTAGAGGCATATGGAGAATGAAAACAGATGGTCTCAGATGGCATCCTGAAAGAGTATCATAAAGAGAATTGAATCATGGAGCATGGTCTGTGGATAGACATGAACACACACAACATTTTCCCTGCACATGTTCATGCTTACGTTAAGTTTTGTTTGAGGATTCATGACAATAAACGTTGTATGTCTGTACATGCAGATACTATGGTTAGTTTCGTGTAATCCCACACAAAATCTCGATGTTTAATCAACCCGGAGTTTTCACTAGAAAAAAATAAATAAATCAGCACAGAAACTCTGTGGCCAGAATTCACTATAAAGTATAAACAGCAGAGCTTTCAAAAATATAAACAGTAAGTAAAGGACCCTTTTCCACGCTTTCAGGATGGTAGGGCAGATAGGGCGAGACCTATATTTTGATAGACCAATCGGCACAAGATGGGTGATGTGGTCAGCATCACGCCAGCCGCCTTTACTTCCCGGGACTGCACCCGGTACCCACTCAAGGCTGGTTCGACCTGGAAGTTTCCAAAATATGCCCATGAGTAACTGCCGGTACGGTGTAAAACTGGGTACTGCCATAAGAAAAAGCCCTGGATAAACTTCATATACATGTTTAAAGTTATGTGTCTGCGACTGTGGCTAAGGCGTTGCGAACGCGCTTCGTAATGCTGGGGTTTTGGGTTCTATCCCAGCTGAGGTCGATTAGACAGCAGACCGTCTTGCGCTGGTTTCAGCAGTTGTACCGAGAGCGGTCCGTTGAGGAGTTCAGTCAAGAATTTATTCACATCACTTGGGGCATTCCCATGCGTGCTCCGTCCTCATCTTCAGCAGCCAGCACACAGTTCCAATACTGATGGTGCCGTTGAGGAAGCAATGGCAAACTACTGAAGGTAAAATTTGCCTAAAACCGTAACAGTCAAAAAAATTGCTGGGGTAGCTTCTGCAACGTCCTGTAAAGGATTTACGACTAACTTTTAACATGTTTATTTATTTTGACATTTATGTTTTTTGTTTATTCACTTTTTCTGCAGGGCACTTCAGATGCGAGGTTGAAATGAAAGGCCTGGGCCTGGCTCCTTCTGGAGTGCAGCAGGATATCGCTGGTGTCATTCAATGTTTGAAAGACAATCTGAATAGAAACAACTCAGATATCGACGGTCTAAATGTGGTGACTGAAGCAAAAGGCAAGACCGTGGTAATCTTTACAATGGAAGGGGAGCTGGAGTGCAAATGGGACTACGAGCACACTGTGGAATGGAAATAGAGCTAACGGCTTTAAAACATTTGCCCCTCTTTAGTTACAGGGAACTAAATATCTTTCCAAGTTGTGTTGTTCATCAATTGATTTCTGTTAAAAATTGAAAATTTGATGCGTGCCTGGTTAACCATTCAGTCTTCTAAATGCACGTACACATTTTAAATCTGAGGACATCTAAGTCATTTAGACAGTGTGGTACCGATGGTGAAAACCCTATCAGCAAACACAATTGAAACTGCGTTTGCAACAGTCCTCATAATGTTACGTGGTGTTTGAATTAAATATCATAAAGCACTTTAGCATATGTAATAAAGAAAACGCCTATGTGTCACATTGAGTATCTGCTGGCTGATGTAATGAAATGAATGTAAGAATGAATGAAAATTTGACATCGCTGCACTGGAGACATGCTCAGTCACGTTTCTCAGTAACAGCAAATAGTTCTCATACTGATTGTTCGAGTTATCGCCTGTGCATTAAAAGTCGTACAGTTCCTCTTATCATCTCTCGCTCAGTCAGCCTATACATATATGGGTGGATACTCTGTTCTTGTGCAAGTCCACTTGATCCTAGAGAACGTCCCCACGCCAGCTTGATCATGAGGTCGCTTGCTGCTCAGAATTGATGTGATGTCGAAGGGCTGTATGCTGCGGACTTTACAAAATATTTATCATGGTTATGTGTGATCTTCTTCTTCGTTTGTTCCCCTACTGCATGTGAAAGAGAGTGCTTAAACGTTGCACTGAACCTGTTCTGTTGTATGGCAGCGATTCTTGGAATGTCAGTGAACGAACTGAGAAGAATTTGGAAGCAACAGCGATGCGGTTTCTGAGACGAATGTTACGAATACTTTGGACGGCCAGAGTAATTACCAACGATTGTTTGAAAGAAGCTAATGGAAGTAGACAATTATATACAAAAATAAGAAAACCACAAACACTGTCTCTTTGGGCACATAATGAGAAGAGAGACTTGGAGAACATCGTGACAACTGGAAAGATCAGTACAAAAAAAGGGTAGAGGCAGACCAAGAGAGATGCTGGTTGGGCTGAAACGATAGCATGGAGGGATATCATCAAGACAGCGGTTTCAGGCAACCAGGGATCGTGATCTGTGAAGATGCATGAGCACCTACGCCAGTTGGCAGGGAACATGATAATGACTGCTTATGCCGTAAAATGTCACAATGAGGATGTAAATGTTGTGACCTGTCTTTTGCTAGTTTCCTAGTTTGTGTTAGAGTCATATTGTGTTTCTGTAGGGCAGTAATCTCCAACGCTTTGGGAGGGGTGGGGGGGGGGGGGTTGCCAGATTTTTAAAAAACGTCATTATACGCCAAACTTCAATCAAAATTACGCCAGAAAAGAAAAAAAAAAAAGCCAAATCAAATGTAACATTGTACTCACTTCACATCAAAAGCTCAAGATTAAATTCATGACTGTCATCCTCACTGGAACAAGTGGAAAGTACAGCGTAAACCTTTTCAGCAGTAAGTGCAGGCGATATCATATTTTTTTTTTAAATTATGAATAAACATTTAATTCTATGCAACTGTATGTGTTCCAATGTACTCCCCTGACTATACGCTATCGTGATTTCACTTAGATGATCAGTTGTGCATATTGCACAACGGCATGTCATGCTTACAGCACAGTTTGCAAATCTGCTGCTTTAACTTTATCATTACGTTGCCTAGCAGACATTGTTGTAATAAGCTGTGACTGACTTTTTGACGGAGTTTCCATCGTGTTTTTTTTTTTTTTTTTGGTGTGAGAATATATGTTTTAACAGTACATGTATTGCAAAAGTGGTTCGTTTGGTGTATTTCGATGTAAACACAATGGCAAATAAATATTTTTTTAAAGTTGAATTTTCAGACTTTGTGTCCGTTATAGGTGTATAAGTAGGAATAATTATAATTTGCAAAAATTATAACTCTTTAAAGACATCATGTTAATCTCTGTTCTGTTCTGACAAAGCAAGACATGATCACTAACGGAAGTAGGAAACAAATTTGGAACCTTGGAAAAGAGATGTGGGATTAATGATTCAGGTGTTAGCAGAAGCGCCAAAATCATAAATCAGAAATGACGTCATGAGAGAAAACAATTGACAAAATTATTATTTACATAAAGAAGGCTTTGTGTTGCCATAACCTACATTCCATGTCATACGTAAATATGATAGAGTCAAAGAACGAAGTGGACAGATACCATCAGAGAGACTCTACAGCATTAATTTAAAACACGGAAGTAAAGGAAAAAATGATGGTTGTGAACTGTGCTCGTTTCGTCATAGCAAGTTATAACATGTGCAATAAGTCCAGTAAACAAGCCGTAGATGAGACAATACTCGCTGAGCTAGAAGTACCAGAGATGAGAATCTTCATTTTTCTTCAAGAAGGAAAAGAAGGCGACGAAGCAGAAGAAGATGGAAAAGACTAAGAAGTTACTGCTTATCATCTGAACTGGCTTTGTCTATGCAAATAACAAGTGTAGGCTTCTCCTTCCCCCTCTGGAATTTAGGCCAGTTATGAAAATATTTGACTCGTGGATTTAAACTCAAGACTTTGTGGCCAGCAAGTAAGCGTTTAGTTATGTTGTTGACATTCATAGAAGTACAGGAAAGAGGTAGATACAGAAGGGTACAAGGGACATCAAGAAGGGTAAAAGACATTGATACACGAGATGAGAACACGTGTGCCCTCCCCCTTTTCCCCCAAACCTCTCGTTGTAACCTAAAATGTTGATAGCCTGAAATCAGATCTTATTGTGGAATGCCGACCAACAGGCCTTGAAGGTTTGACACCATGAGACAAAAGAATCTCAATGCTGAATAAAGCCAGAAACTCGATTTTCAGACTCCAAAAATGTTATAATTAGGGCAGCCTAACTGCTACACCAGTCAGAGGTAACCTGCATATTGTGTAGAAAGCATCCATGGAGATGAAGTCCATTCTGATTTCTATTTTATGTGATAGGTCTACGGCTTTCATACAAGAAACTAATGTAACTTGCATTTGACTATGCCCTATATTCCATGCCTGGTGAACCAATGCCTCCCCCACCCCAGCAATGTATTCCCAAATTCTGATGCATGGTTGTAAAAACAGTTCACAAAAATATTTCCTTGTGTTCGTCAGCTATACATTTCTACACATATATTAGTTATAGTTTTTTTTTATTAAACATTTCAGAGAACATTCCCCTTTCATTAGTTAACATTTTTCGTTCAGTACAAAAAATGCTTGACATTCTGCTACTAACAAATCACTGAAGAATTTGTGTGTGTGTTTCTTTTCGCATTGTGCTGTTCAATCAAGAAGTGTGAAACCTGAACGGGGACATAAGTTTTTATAGTGAGGTGAAGTGAGCTTTAAATTTTGATGTTTTATCCATGGTTTATATTCTAACAATCCTGAAGATTTCAGCTAACTGCTATGATCTACTGACTCTGCATACGTTTAACTTGAGAAATTTTCCTGGACAGGTATTTCGTCTGAAGTCATTATAACAGACATCATTATTTCTGAGCATGTATGTGTCATAAATGATGGAATATTTATTATAATGACAAAGAAACACATGTGTGTTGTCAGTCATATAATTTCGGTGCTGTGGGTTCCATCTTTTGAAGTCTTTTCAGCTCTTCTTTCCGTTTAACATTAATAAAAAAAAAAAACAATAAACCTTGAGCGAAACACCCTATTAAAAATGATTTTCTGTTCTAATGGATAAAGCTACCATAAAAACCCTTGACAGAATGAGCACAAAACACAAAGCAGAACAGCTTAAAAGCACAAATCAGTCCTGCAAGTTGCAAGTAACATCAAAGACAAATACCAGCTCTTAGAGAAAAAAACAAAAACAAGACAGCATAAAGAATAAATCTGGACATCAGGGTGCTGTAAATCTGGCTTTTTTAGTATCCAGTTCTTAAATCTCCATAATTTTTTTATTTGCTGGGATTTCTATATCGTCTGAGACTTGTGATGTCAGGGTACGTTCTCTCAAATATTTGCACATCCTTCTGACCATAGCACTCATTTCCCACTGTCTCTTTCACATTTTTGTAAAATACCATTTGATTTGATTCTTCCCCACAGTATTTCCTAGGCTTGTTTCTATTAAATTATGGCTGCTGGTGCCTTTTTTGCAATAATATCCACCTTTTCTTTACCGACTATGCCTTTATGCACTGGAAGGCATACTGTGGTGATCTGGCATCCGTAGTTCCTATGTTGTGTGGTTAGTGATAATATCTCCTCTTTAATGTCTAATCTACTTCCCTTGGTATAGTTTCCTAGTGAATTTTCTACTGCTATCTCTAAAGCTTTCATAATGCGTACTAGTTCGACTGTGAAAACTGACTTATGATCTGTACTTTTAACAGATTTAGGTATTTTCCAAAAAGAGCGATGCGAATGGACAGTGCCTGTTTACAGCAAAGCTGCGATATTTGTGCCGTCTGGGCCGACACATCGACCTCATCAAACATTTGCTGCCAGGGTTAGCTTCCCGGATATTTTCTCTCCCCGAACAACCTCTGTTCGAGACTGTTGTTCCTCTCCGGTGTTCACTTCTGACACCCTGTACCTAGTGATGCTCGTCCGATCTAGCTATCACTATCATCACACCTACTCATCCTGTAACCGAACTGGCCTCTGACAGTTTAGTTACCTTCATATTTGTTCCAGGTCGTGCAGGTGTTCTTAGAAATGAAAGATTGATAGACTGGCAGGTTCCACATTAGTTGCAGATGGCCGGCCCATGAATCACGCGTTGTCAATGCTCCTAGAGAAAGGACATTCCGAGGATTTTGGAAGCAACGTGTCCACATCACTGCTAAGAATCTGAGATTTAGGAGTAAAGATTGGCACAGCCAAACATGAGAAGCACACCGGACGCACACAAGTCTGGTTAACCAGCATAGGACTGGCACTAATAACCGCGCGACGCTGTTGAATATGTGGAAGGGGGAATCTGAGCACCTATGGATGTGTCCGGAGTGCTGTGAGGATAATCAAACTTAACTCAAAACTTTCTGAGCTAGAAGTACCAGATATGACAATCTCAACTTTTCTTGAAGAAGGAGGCGATGAAGAAAAAGATGGAAAAGACTGAGAAGTTAAAAAATGGTCGTAGTTTGTTTTGACTTTGTCATGGCAATTTATAACATGTGCAGTGAGTTTACTCACTGAACCAGCTGAACTAGAAGTACTAGAGATTGTGAGATTCCCCATGTTTGTTCCTTTATCGACGATGGAAAAACTCCTAGAATACCCTGGCAGTAGTTTGTCATTACCCACGTATGGGCTGGGATAGCCCTTATCTGTGTCCTAATTATACCTTTTTTTGTAATCTGTCCTGCTGTTCTTTCTATCCAGTTTGAGATGTTTGCGGTAGCTGCTCGTAGGGGATAAAGAGACCGATGGATCGATAAATCGCGGTAGCTGTAGAAAGAAGTGAGGCCGTTAGCACAGTAATAGACGCTTTCATACAGGCCCAGAGGTCTGGGGTCCGAATATGCTCAGATTCCTCCTAAGTAGGAGTACATCTACCTGAGAGGGGAAGAAGGAACAGTCAGCATACCGAGGTAAAGGTATAAGGGTAAATTACTGAACGTATCATTTTCCTTGAAAAATCGCAACAGCCCCCCCCCCCACACCCCCCTCTCTCCAAAAAAAAGGGAGAGTTGCTTCTGCAACATTCTGTAAAGTGTAAGGGATACGCAACTAACTTATTTTGAACTTACCGACAGCTGCGGTTACGCAATCTTCTAGACGCTTACATGGCCAAACGGTCTAAGGTTCAAATTTGCATACAGGTTAAATTGTCCCCCAAACTGACCTTGGCTAAAGTGGGCACTAGGTAATGTCTTGGTAAGCAAAGGCGGCCGGCATTATATCGACTAATCACCCCATTAGTGCCAATGGTCTATAAAAAATATGAGTCTAACACAACTTGCTGATACGACGTTGGCCTAAAGAGGAAACGTAGTGTGAAGATGTGCTCAGCTGTTTCTCTGCCCTTCTGAATCCTGCTTGTTCTACTCGTAGGCATCTATCTAGTCCCTTTTCGAGTCGCATTGTGATGATTTAACACATCATTTGTACTGAACATAAAGTAATTCCCTTCTAATTATTGCAGTCTGTTAAATCTCCTTTTGGGGGGATTTGAACTATTGTTTCTCCAGTCCAGTCATCAGGCAACACTTCTTTTTCCCAAATATCCTTGAACAATGGTTCTAGAATGCTACCAGTTGTGTTGGGATCTACTTTGAGAAGTTCTGCTGGCAGTTCGTCCTTGCCTGATGCTTTGTTCTTTAAAGTGTGGATAGCTTTAAGGATTTCTTGTTTGTTAGGTGGTTAAATAATAATGTCAAGGTCCTGAGAGGCTGGTTGAATATCTAGGGGATTTTCAGGATCAGGTCTATTCAAGAGGTTAGAGAAGCGTTTAGTCCACTGCATGTTTTGTTTGTGTTCTGTGGTAAGAAGTTTGCGTTGGTTATCTCTGATGGGCATGCTGTGGTAATTGTTTCTGCTTCCGCAGATTTGTTGGGTAAATTTGTGTAGGGTTTGTAGATCATGTGCTTTAGCAGCATTTTCTGCTAGATTTTCCATAAATCTGCTCTTGTCAGTTCTGGCACTTTTCGTTGCCATTTTATTTAGTTTGCTATATTCTAACAGTTTGTCTTTCTGATGTTCTGATTTATTGTGATTTTTTAGGCTCTTTATTCTTTACGTTTGGTAGTACAGTCCATGGGTTGACTGCTTATCCATTCTTTGTGGTGTTGTTTCCTGTTTCTTTATATGTAATTGCTGGTTGTTTTGTATATTTCTTTGATCTGGTTCCATCTGTCTTGAATGCTAATTATAGTTGGTACAAGATACATGGCCTCTGGTGGGAGGGGGAGGCCCACCTTTCAGAGAGGTAATAGTGCTCATTATTATACTCTTAAACTAGGATTCTTTGCTCACTTTCCTTCGTAATGTATGTTTGAGCTCTTCGAAATCCTTGGAAAATTTGTAGGAATAGGTTTTTACATTAAACATTTCGTATGTTGGTTCAGGGGGGGGGGGGGATAGACCCACATGCATTTTATATTAGGCGACTAAATGTCGGTGTTTTCTTTAAAGCTGGAGTACTTCTGTACAGGGCGCAAAAAACTATCAGTCTGCATTAAAAAACCCCAGATCTGTAAAAACCGATGTGCATGCAAATCTTTTCTTGAGTTTGCAGACAGTGAACGTTAAGGAAAAGAAATTAACAGAAAGGAAACCCTGACTTACAGACTAGTGAATTCATTACACAATCCTCAAAGCGACATGGTTTCAGTTCTGCGGCAGAGTGGATACTTAAATTTAAAATGGGCTGTTAACAGAGCTTTTAGACAGGTGTACAAGAGTCACACCATAGTAATCATTAAGGCCTCCCCACAAAATATTTCCAAGGAAGCAGAGAGCACACTAAAGAGATCTTCACTGTGGAGGCAGCACTAACATGACGCCGCCTGAAGTGCTGGACGCCAGTGTGTATTGTTGTGCTGTATAAAAAAAATTCCTTGGCAGTTGACAATCAAAAATAGTAGGCTAACGGTGGGTCAATGGCAAATATTTTGAGTTCTAAAATCTACCCAAAAATATTTAGTATTTCAGGATCCTCGCCGATGCTATAGAGTTCGTGCACCGAGGTGAGATTCATTGGACTCAGGCTTGAGTTAGAAGTAGAATGTAGCACTTATGGGTTACTACCCTTGTGCCACGATGTTGATCCGTTGTTTAAACCTTAACACTGTAAAAAGATTGACAGTAATATAAAGGGCAGTTAGAAAAAAAACAATATAAGATGTGTGTGTGTGTTTGTGTGGTAAAAGCAGGTTGACAGTTTAGCTACCGCCACTGCCCCAAATGGTGAGCTATTTTGTGGTAAAGCGGATATGGTTAAAGCACTTTGGGATCAACTAGACGGTGCAACAGAAAGTACACAGAATCAATTTCTGGAGTAAGTGATTCAGCTGGCAGTGAGAAGAGGGTCAGAACGTTTTTCATTGCAAAGGGCTAATGACAGGTGGGTTTTTTTATCAGGCAGCAGATAGCAGGTACCACAAGTATGTTAATTCTTCGTTGGCTAGTGAGAAGGGGAAATAGTATGTGTGGGAATGTCTGCAGTGAAGTAATGTCAATCAATGTGGGAATGTCTGGAGTGAAGTAATGTCAATCAATGTGGGAATGTCTGGAGTGAAGTAATGTCAATCAATGTGGGAATGTCTGGAGTGAAGTAATGTCAATCAATGTGGGAATGTCTGCAGTGAAGTAATCTCAATCAAGACTACACAAAATTTGACTTAAAAAGTATGGGGGTCAGCTAAAAACATTCAAAAATGCAGATTTCATCTAACTCGTAACCTGGCTTAGACAAAGTAACAGAAATACAAATTAAGAGACAGAGAAATACCATAGGAAATCAGCAATTGACATTCATAGCTTGAAAGAAAATCAACAGAGACGAGATGATACTCAGTGTTTTCCAAACTGTGACAGTCTAGTGGCTCTCAACCTTCCTAATGCTGCAGTCCTTTAATACAGTTAGCTCATTTTGTGACAACCCCAAAACAATTATTTTCCTTCATAGCTTTAAAGAATATATGTTTCCGCTGGTCATTGGCAACCTCTGTGAAAGGGTCGCGACCAGCAGGCTGAGAACCGCTGGTCAAGGGTTGTTAGTATCTTTATGGGCAGTTGGGAGACACTGGATAAAAATAAGATAGCGGAAAAATAGTGACAAAAAGAGGAGAGAACAGACAGAGAGAACAACATTTTGATAAACTATTTGCATGTAGTGCAACAGATTAAAATGGCAGTGAATGTTTAATTTTTCAAAATAAACAAATGTTAAAACTCAACTTTCTTGTCCTGGCATAATTTATTCTAGTCTCCTCCCCGTGCACTTTGTCCAAAGCTGTTGGCACAACATGGGATGTCAGGTTTGGTTACATTGTCTAATATTCTGTAACAACAGAGATAACAGTACCAACTGCTGTTATATGGTACACAAGATACAGAACAGCAGATGAGCTCATGAAGGCTACAGGTAGCCTTATGCAACCCCATCCGTCTCAGACACTCTTAAAAAGAATCAGTGAAATTGGAGACCATAACAATTATAGACCAGAACCTGCTGTAAAGAACAAATACAAAACAGGATGTGTGGAGCCAAAAGGTGCAAACATCACCACCTAGCTATAAACCATCATACGAAAAAACAACAGCACTGTTAAGGTGAGCAAAGAAGAAGCATTCTTCAGCGAGTACCATTTATGTCTGTAAGTTTGATTCTCATGGTTACTGATTCACACCAATTACTTTTCATTAGCAACACAAATTATACTATGAAAAACACTCCCCAAAAAACGTTACAATTTGAAAAGTAACTTTTATTTCAATTGTCCATGTAACAAATAAAATGTCTAAATATTAACAAATTAACAAAATTGAAACAGACTGACTGAAGTTCAATAATGTGGATATGTGATAGAGGTAATGGTAAATCACATAGACCGATTCTATTTCAAAGATAATTATTTTTTCTTCTGTAACATTTTGTGCCTTGAGGTGTCTCTTATTTTTATTATTTGATGTAACTGACCTTTTTTCCTAGTTGGCGACTTCAATACTTTGTATATGTCTGCTTGTATAATTATTTCTCTACGTTTTTCCTTGGTCCTGCCTTGTGGTATATTTCCATTCAACTCTTTTTGTGATCTAAGTTTTTATCTGTTATTTTTCATTTTCTGTTTATACTCTGCAATTACAGTCTATCTGCCTCCATGTCGCCAGTAACTAGCAGTGATTTTAACAGGGCAGGAATTTCATTGTCACTTCTTAGTTCTAAATTCTAGACTGTTTGCCTCTTTGGTGGGTCTCATAAAATGATAGTGAGTTAAACTGACTTTCGTTACATACCAGAATCAAAGAATTTAAGCCCGTGAATGAGCCATCAGATAGGAGAGTTTAATTAAAATATAGAAAATGATAGAACAAACAAGTCTCCATCATTAAATTGAAAAATAATAATAATAAATTAAAAAAAAATCTTGCAGGTTGCTCAGCAATCAATTCTACATACAAAACTAAGAATGAGAAGATGCATTTCAATGGTAGAGACAAGGCATAGAATGGTCAGGACATCTGTCTCTCCTCCTGGTTCTAGTAAAAGGTAGCCTAGTTAATGTAAATCTGGAAAACAGACAACAGCAAGTCCTAGAATTAGAACTCGGCTCATGCAGAACGTCAGCCAGGACTCACAGTGGACAAATGCAGAAGACATGAGACTAGAAATTCTAGACTAGTAAAGATGCAGTCAATTCCTGTCAAACCTGTGGCTTTGCAGAAAAATGTTGAAAATTTGTTAGGTCAAAATCAGTATCTACATTTTTTTCAAAAGAGGCACAGGTACACAGAAAACTACCCAAAGCCATTTTTCACCAAATTATGGAAAATAAAAATGTTAGAGGTAAATTATAACTATTAAAAGGATATTAATGAAATGGAAAGAAATCTAGAAAACTGACAGAAAACATGCTTCATTTATTATAGATTAAAAAACATCACACAGATAGATTCTTGACTCTATGATAACTAACTGGGTTTCTGATGATTACATTTTGCTTTTTACAGTTGCAAGACCCTGTGTTCGCATCTATGTGAGATGCTTACATTTTAATCCACATCTTCTTACCTTTTGCACCCGATAAATATAACGACCTATACATCCAATTTAAATACACAAAATTCTTACCCTGGTCAAAAAATAACATCGGCCGGGGCCCGGATGAAACACATACAATGGAAGGTGCTGTAGTATCAAAACTCTTGAAGCTTAAGTTAGAAAAATAACAGATTTACATTGACCAACTATTACCGTCCGAGCGGACCGCCCTAAGGCACTGGATACTGTAACTAATAAAATGAAAAAAAGAGCATTTGTGGGGATTTTAATAGCCCATTCCAAAGTTGGGGCTACGATCATATGAAAAGAGATGGAGAGAAATTAAGAGGACTGGCAGGATGAGATAGGTTAATCCTCGTTAAATCAAGCCAACCGACCCACCAACCCCCCATTCTACATATAGAGCAGCATACCACCTCGGACACCCAAGACTAGCCTTTCAATCAGCAGAATGGAAACTGAATGTTACCAGAATACTGTTTGGAAAGGCAACTAGGAGGCACGTGATCACGGCCAGTCTTTCTAACTACAGAACGCCCGCAGTCTGTAAGATAGAGCAGATAAACACTGCCAAGGTGAATTGTAAGAAGGCAGATGGAAGTATATCAGCTTCGCAACAAATGTTCTGATGGAAAAATCTTAACACAGATAATGACGTAGAAAAAGTAGTCAAAGAGTGAGCAAACACATACTGCAGGCAGCCTTAGAAGCAGTTCCAAGAGGAGGGTGCCCGCGTTTTGCGGACGTAAACAAATACAACCGTTACTGGAATTGCTGATCTGGAGACAACTGCACAACAATATGGAAACAGAAAGAAAACACGGGCTGGTAGACCAGACCTTGTCAAGAGCAGTTTAACAACTACCAAAAATTCGCAGAATGAGCCATTTCAAAAGAGCCAAAACTGCAGGCTAGACGGAGGAAGCTGGGAGGGAAAAGACAAAGTCCCTAAACTTTGAAAGAGAGACACAAGGAAGTTGTGGAGGTTAACATTAAGCAAGTAAATAATGATGAGAGATACAGGGAGAAGATGGTTATATTGCACTGTGGCAAAGAGGGAGCCATCCTAACAAGAAAAAACAGGCAGCTGACCACTTGCAGATTCCTTTTGCAGAATGGACATGACAGCAACATTAAGGATCAGCTTAGAGAACCCC
Source organism: Candidula unifasciata (assembly GCA_905116865.2). NCBI lineage: Eukaryota > Metazoa > Mollusca > Gastropoda > Stylommatophora > Geomitridae > Candidula > Candidula unifasciata. The sequence goes on along the minus strand of CAJHNH020000436.1, from coordinate 207,436 downwards.
CCTCCCGAGGGGGCTTCAAAGGAAAACAAACAACATACAAGACAAAAAGATATAATTCTTGAGGCACTGGTGGCGAGCATTACATCCAGCGAGTTAGAATTAGCAATATCAAAAGCTGAGAATGGGAAAATCACTATGGGAAGTGATGGAATATCACCAACGAAATGATCAAGAACCTTGGAACAACTGCCAAAAAAAAGCTGCTACAGATCTTAATCATTGTTGGACCAGTGGAAAGTTCCTCAAATATGGAGAGAAGCAATCACAATACCTCTGCTTAAACCAGGAAAGGACAGTTCTGATGCCTCCAGCTATAGACCGATCAGTCTTACCAGCTGCCTCTGTAAAAAACAATGGACGTATTGTCAACCTTAGACTCCAATGGTACTTGGAAAGTGAAAACATTTTCACGCCGCAGCAGGCAGGATTTAGACAGTGCTACTCCACAGAAGACCAGACAACTTACCTTTCACATGAAATTGAGGATGCCTTCCAGGAAAAGAAGCTAGTGCTAACGGCATGGATAGATCTGAAGAAAGCCTTTGACAAGGTCTGGAAAGAAGGTCTACTGAAGAAACTGAGAGACTGCAGGGTGAATGGGAGTATGTACAAATGGGTCAAAGCATACTTGTATAACAGATCCAGAGTACAGATAGATGGACTTAAGAGCAAGAAAGTTTTGCTGCGCCATGGCGTCCCACAAGGAGGTGTCCTGTCCCCCACACTCTTCCTAGTCTATATCAACGACCTGCTTTCTGAACTACTCCATGGAATTAAAGCTGCAATGTATGCTGATGACTTGGTACTCTGGTGTACAAATGAAAATGCGACAGTGGCCACCAGACTGCTACAAAGAGCCATAGATGCAATGGCTAAATGGGCCGCCAAATGGTGTGTCAGCATCAACATAGGCAAATGCAGCACCACTCTCTTTACCCTTTCTCCTAAACAAAAATCAGGCGCCATGCACATAAATGGAGTACCCCTGAGAGAGGATAAGGAGCCCACATACCTCGGCGTAACGTTTGATGATAGATTAACATGGAGAAAACACATCAACAAGGCAGCAACCAAAGCCAGAAGGAGGGTAGCCATTCTGAGAAAACTAAGTGGAACCACATGGGGTGCTAGCGGGAAATACTTAGAAAAGTTTACCAACAAAGTGTTCGACCACATCTTGAATACGGATCAACAGCATGGAGTTCGGCATCAAAAACCACATTGCAAGAATTAGACAAAGTGCAAAATCAAGCACTCAGAGTTACCACAGGCAGTATGAAATCAACACCTATAGCTGTGATGGAGAAAATGGGGATGACCCAAGCACTAAGTGAACGCAGAGACACCAAGATGCTTTTACAAGCAGAAAAGTTTCTTAGTATGCCCAGTCACCCTATGAATGAAAGATTCAAAAATTTAGCTTTGGGACGACTAAGAGAAGTAGTTTTATCCACCAGGCCAAACGGCTCGGCAGACAAACCACTGATTTACCTGCAACTGATAGATCCTTAAATGCTGTCCCAGAACGGACCCCCTGGAGAGAGGAGTATAAGTTTCCAATACACATCAAGACTGAAGTGAAAGGGGTATTTGACAAGGAAGAACAAAACAGTGTGCAGCGCAAAACAGCCACCCTCAGTTTACTTGATGATGAATACCCGCAGAACCTTTGGGTCCGTGTTTACACAGATGGGTCAGCAGAAAGCGCAGTCAGAAACGGAGGTGCGGGAGTGTACATTGAGTATCCTAATAATACCAGGGATACAGCCAAATTACCAACGGGAAAGCACTGTCACAACTATGATGCAGAAGTTCAAGCCATCAAGATAGCGGTAGAGAAACTACTAAATACAGGGTATTTTTCACAACCAGTGATATTCCTGACAGATGCAAAAGCAGTACTTCAGTCACTCCAGCCTGGAAAATTACCAAGCATACGGACACTATTATCCGAACTAGGCAACCGCTGTAAATTAGTAATGCAGTGGATACCTTCCCACTGTGGAGTTCCCGGAAACGAAAAAGCTGATAAACTAGCTAAGGAAGGTGCAACTGAAGAACAACCTGACATACCAGTCTCTTATCAACAGAAGAAGAGAATGATCAAATCAATCAGAATGCCACCGAAACTGGCACAAGATGATTACCATATTATGGACAGACCAGAGCAAGTTATTATCCTTCGCTTTAGAACAGGGCACAATAGACTTCGCTCCCACATGTACAACAAATTTAAGATTGGCCAATCGGCCATGTGTACTTGTGGACTGGCACCTGAAACAACAGATCACATCCTTCAAGACTGTCCCATATTCAACGCTTTCAGGCAAAACATTTGGCCAAAAGAGACACTTGTGGAAGTCAAACTTTACGGGCCGCTTAGTGAATTACAAAAGACAGTGAAATTCATACAAGAGACGGCTTTGCAGATATAGACAATTTATTTCATGCGAACGAAAGAAGAAGAAGAAGAAATACACAAAAAATTTATCTCTGAACGTTAACAATGACATGTCTAGAATGTGTAGCTTGCCAGTCAGTCTCTGGTGTGTCCAAAATATTTAGTGTTACAAAGTTAATATCACATGCCTGTCAGTGAGGGAGTGTCCAATATAAGTAGCTGGACACAGTGTAGTTTGTCCAACATATTCCGTCTGTCATAATGCAGTACACACAGTGGTCAGTTTCCATCACAGCACATGAATGTCCAATATTTGTAGTTCTGCCTCATGCATGCTAAAATCTGCAAAGCCTGCTGACATTTTACTCATCACACTGCGTGTCATGTCTACAGTCTAAAAGTTTTTTTATGTCACTACCTAGTATGTCCAAAGCGATCTCATTTCTAAGCATGCCCAGTATGTGTACCTTTCCTGGTGTCTTTAATTTCTTAATGTCATTTATCATCTTGCCTAACATTTCAATTGTCTGTAAATTCTGTGTATCACTGCTTGTGCTTTCTGATGTGCCTGGTGACTGCGATTTCTGTGTATCACTGCTCATACTTTTTGGTGTGCCTGGTGACTGCGATTTCTGTGTATCACTGCTCATACTTTTTGGTGTGCCTGGTGACTGGTTTCTGACTGCGATTTCTGGTGACTGCGATTTTTGTGTATCACTGCTCACTGCGATTTCTGGTGTCACTGCTCGCCTGGTGACTGCGATTTCTGTGTATCACTGCTCATACTTCTTTGTTTGCCTGGTGACTGCGATTTCTGTTTATCACTGCTTGTACATTTTTGTTTGTCTGGTGACTGCAATTTCTGTTTATCACTGCTTGTACATTTTTGTGTATCTGGTGATTTGCGATTTCTGTGTATCACTGCTCGTACTTTTTTGTGTATCTGGTGATTGCGATTTCTGTGTATCACTGTTTGTACTTTCATGTGTGTCTGGTGACTGCGATTTCTGTGTCTCATTGTTTGTACTTTCATGTATGCCTGCTGTCTGGAATTTCTGTTTCCCAGTCATCACAATGCCAGCTGTCGGTAATGGTTGCATATCACAGTGTTCAATATACATTGGTGGATCGTCATAATAAAATATTAAGGATCCACCACATTCCTTATGTTCACCGTACTGACGGACACCAACATTTGCAATAATGTCTTTCACCATTTTACTATTTTTATACAGACCAATGACACTCTCACGTAGCTCCGATTCAGAAAACTCTGTCGACTGAATCCATGTATAAAAATCTGAAACAAGCAAACAGAAAAAGGATATATGCTGACATCTGAAACAGCTGACAAATGAAGAAGAACAGCAGAAAACAGTGTGGTGAGGCTGGTGCACTTGTAAATCCTACAAAGACAGCAGTGACGTGGTTCTCTTTAATTAGCTGTATTGTTAACACTCCAACACCAACTATATGTCTATATTCAGAGAATGTGGGGAAAAAAATGCAGGCAGTGAAGTATCTGGGTGTATTATATGAGTTGACTGTAGCCTGGCTTATACTGAGCACACAGAACAGGTGATGATATAAGCCAAACGCACTTCACTTGGGTGTACAAGGTATAAAGCATGTCGGGTGATGTGCTGCCTTCTCAATTTTCCAACCATGCCAAGCACGAGCCTACCTAACAGCCATACGACACCTGCTGCATAATTAAATTTAAGCAGGAAAATGGCGGCAGCCTAAAAAGAGGACAAAACTGTAGATGGGTCAGAGGCCAAGGACATTATTAAGCATGTGTGTTCTCTTATGGACATGGAACCTAGGGAGGAAGAGGCACATGTGCCAACATAGTTTTGTATGACCTTTTGTTTGCATCTGAGGACAGAAAATGCAATGGTGGATTGGGGGGTGGGGTATTACATGAATGACTGAGTTATGGAAAATTAAAAGAATCCTAGATGTATTCAATCACTGTTTGATACAATACTGATTAAGAAGAGCCAGGAATATAATGTAACATTAAATAATTTACTGTAACAGTAAGGTGAAACATAAATTCACACACAAAAGCAAGCATAAACACACAATATTTTAGAACATGTGTGGGGGATATTCAGAGGATCACAATTTTAAATATTTTGCACTTACCTCTGACACACTCATTGTACCATCTCAATACTCTAGGCTCCTTATCATCTGCATTCATTACCCGTCTACAGGGCTGTCCTTTCCATGTCACCTGTGAAACAATAAACTACTTTTTACCCAATTTAGTATCATACATTATTATGGCTATCCTGTTATTATACATTTTTAGCATACTGAAATTATAATATAACGCTATGAAAGCAGTAAAATAAAGAACACAGGCCATACTGAAAAACAGCCTACTGAGAACTAGAAAATTCATAGAATAAACAAAATCCTTCTGCAAGCAAGTAAAATCATCAAAGACACACAAAAATACAATCCAGAAAAATGGAAACTGGAAATTAGAAGAAACCGTGGAGAAGAAATCTATCTTGTGTATACCCCAATTAATAATGTGTTCTGTACTCAACCTCTACACCACAAAGCAGAAAATGATCGACTAAAGAAGTTGGTTCAATATTACTGAGGTCATAAATGCAGGTTTGCAGGAGGACAATCAATCAATGAAGCTATGTAAACATGGACCAATTTTTGAAACCACTTTCAAATCATGTTGTAATGTCTAACTTCGGTTATCTAGGTGGTTGAGCTGATAAACTCTATGATCACATGTACAGAAATATTGAAATCCTGTGCTGCTCAATTGTCACCAGTTATCACCTAAAGGTGTCCAAATGTCAGCCAAAGATGCCAGTAATCCACTGTAATTTTTGGCAGCTGGTTCTTCCCAGAATTTAACAGAAACCTTGAGTTAAATAAAGCAATTATAGTGTGTGTGTGTGTTCTTTTATTTTTTCCGTCGATTGCTACATGCAATTTCAGTCTTATCTAAGGTGGCAGAGAACACAGCAGATCCCGGTCACCCTGCTCAACCTTCAAAGCTGAACACATAGGACACACATGATATGTATAATGCTTAATTAAGAGTCAACATTACAGCACAGTGGACATTCCCATAAGCGATCAGTCCCTCAGCTACAAGTTCCACCACACATCAATTTACCACTAAGCTGTGCAGAACCAACCAGTCCATCCACACACCCAGACCCCCTTCCACCATACACCTTAATGTCCTGAAAAAAAAAAGGATGCCAACCACCCAGGACTTCCCCATGAGCACACTGGTCTCCACCTCTCTAAACATTGTGTGAGTCGGTTAAAATTATGATGTGAGTATATCTTATCCTCAAGCTAGCGGAAGCTTGCAGTGACTGCTTTTAACTCCATTCTCAAACTAATTATTGTGATCCTCTTAACTAGGTTGTGCTACCATTCACTTTTGCTAAGAACCCAATCAACTTTATCTGCCTCTCAACACAGAGCTATCTGTTTAGATAATCTCATCACCTGGACAAGAACTTTCATGAATCAATTGTTGCACTTCTGATTCTGCAGAGAGTGCTGGCCAGTCCCTGCACTCACAGCCCAATGTGATCAGAACACACAAGTCTGGCCTTCTCTAGAACACTCCTCCCTTGCTGAATGTCATCAAGCCTGCACATATGTCCAACTGTGTCCTCAGCCTGCGCCTCACAAGATCCTCCTTCTCTCAGTGTGTGACTCCTAGCTCTGCCCAGGGCCTCATGCAGGAGTAGCTTCCTATCTGTTGCTACTCTAGAGGTATAACCTAACTTGAAGCGTACATACTACCGGGGTGTCTCCTGTACATCCCTGACTACTAAGCGCTATTTAAACCGCTAGAATTTGTCAATGCTGCACAACCCAGTCATCTGCTCACCTTCTGAAATTCTATTGGACAAGATATGTCCAGGCTGCTTTGCTCAGAAGATATGTAGAAGTTGTCCTCAAGGCATATCAGTTCCTGCCTATTAAACAAATATATAACCATATAACATAAATTCCAAAAGGAACAAACAGAATGATCCTAAACAGAATATCTTACAAATTCCATTATCAGTGTGGCTCTGTGTGACAAATATACCTCATAAAGGACTGACTGATAAAACAAAGTAGACCAAAATGTCAGTACATCAATAAATGCAACTTTACAGGAATCTACAATATAAGAAATAAACGAAAACCCTAAATGCACATAGAAGAAAACTGAAGAAGGATAAACATTATGGGAAAGCTCTAATCGATGATATATCTACATGTTATATACACATACTTCTTTTGCCATCTGAGTAAAACCAGGCTGTAGCCGAGTGTCGTAGTTTTCTGTATGTGTCTTGCGCTTCTCAGGTGATTGATTAGTTCATCTTTTTGCATGTTTCAGCTACCTTTTTTATTTACCTTTTATTTGCCTTCTCGCCTTCCTCTACAACATTTCAAACATATTTGTTTTAATGTGAAAATTCAAGCGATATATGTTGGTAGGTGGTGCCAGCTTCTAGCAAACAGGTAAACCATAAATAAGTGGTGAGTTCGACCCAATTTATGCTTTAACTTTCAGAATGTACCCACGGCTGAACTTGAGATAATTTTTTATCACCTAGCAATCACTAACAAAGTATCATGCAGCTCAGTCTGAACTGATGCACAGTAAGTCAAATCAACATGTCACCAAAAGTTGTAAGCAGGTAAAGCCTTCTTGCAGGGGAATTTCATTAATACAGTGAACAAGACTTCACTGTCAGTGATGTAAATTTGCTAAAGGTTTATGAATGTTTCTGTTTGTTACATGGGATATAGTAGTAATTAACAGACATAAGAAACGATTATAGCTAAATATGGATGAATAAAGTTTAAAACAAAAATTATGTAAAACTCACTAAATGTTTGCAAAAATAAGAGAGAATGTTATTTAAATTATTTAAATGCCCGGCTCTCTAGCATAGTTAGCTACTCTTTGTGGTCCAGGTTCACTCCCGGGGGTAGGCAGAAAAGCCACATTTCTCCCAGATTTATGGTATTCACAATAGAATCAAGGCCGAAAGGTTGCGATATCCATAATACCGAGCCTAAGGGTTAACAACTCATGGCTTCTGGATACTAAAACAAACAAACAAAATTATTTGAATTTAGGACATCGTGTGCATGCAGCACATATTTGTGGATGACTGTGCCAGCTTTACCATGGCTTGAGAGCAGCACATATTTGTGGATGACTGTGCCAGCTTTAACATGGCTTGAGAGCAGCAGATATTTGTGGATGACTGTGCCAGCTTTAACATGGCGTGCATGCAGCACATATTTGTGGATGACTGTGCCAGCTTTACCATGGCTTGAGAGCAGCACATATTTGTGGATGACTGTGCCAGCTTTAACATGGCGTGCATGCCACATAAGGGATGACTGTGCCACTTTACCATGGCTCAGCATGGGATGACTGTGCCAGCTTTAACATGGCGTGCATGCAGCACATATTTGTGGATGACTGTGCCAGCTTTACCATGGCGTGCATGCAGCACATATTTGTGGATGACTGTGCCAGCTTTAACATGGCGTGCATGCAGCACATATTTGTGGATAAATGTGCCAGCTTTACCATGGCGTGCATGCAGCACATATTTGTGGATGACTGTGCCAGCTTTACCATGGCTTGAGAGCAGCACAGACCAACATGTTCCAATCAGGAGCACATCAGGGATTTTCTGTCTAGGATATTCATGTGTGCTGGGTAATGAGCAGACTGGCAGCCTGGCTACTGCTGCTCCTGTGGGCTGTAAGCTACTTTATAATGAAGCTGACATGGTGAAAGGCTCTCTGGGATCATAGGGCAATTGTGGATTTTTATAAAACCAGATTTCTTCTGCTTCTTCTATTCCTCCATTTTCATTTGATAGTTTTTTAAAAATTATAAGGATGCATGTTTTTTAAAGCAGCAAACCAAACAAAAATTTGGGAAAAGATTATGCTTTTATATTCTAGTGAGGGGGTGGGGAGTGGGTTAACTGTTGAGTGAATTGCCTGTGGACAAGACAGAACTAGATCTGAATCTGTAGGTAGCCCTTTTGCCAAATAAGCAGCCAAACCCAGCCCCTGCAGTAGGGTTCAATCCCCTGTAAATGTGCTTAACTGGCTTTGAAGAACTTCTGACTAGGACAGACTGCTTTCAAGCTATGCCTGCAAGCCACTCTGTCTAACTAAATTCCAACAAAGATTTGTGTGTGTGTGTGTGTGTGATTGTGTCATGTATTTGTGGGCAGTAGCAAAGGTTTATATGAGTGTAGTGGCCAATGACCAAAAGACCTCACGTCAACAAACAAAACCTAAATGCTGGGGAAAAATTGTTCTTTCGCGAGCTGAAACGGTTAAACAGATCCACATCACTTATGAACCATACTGTGACTTATATTGTTTGTTGATGAATGTTAATCACACAATGCCCTTTTTGTGATTGCTTTCCTGTAAACCCAATCTACACTTTATATTTCTTGAATGTCAAAATTTCTACAGCTATTTCAATTTTGAAAAGGAAAAAAAACAACACAAAAACAGGCAGGCAGACAGGCAGCAGAATGAATAATACAGCAGAATGGATAATACAACACAACTCACATGAGTAAGTTCCAACTCTTCTCTATATCCCTCCTTCATTGCCGGTCTGTAATAACAAACCTCATACAAGTTATCTAATTCCAAATGCTGTTTGAGCACGAGAATATCTCGACGAAGTCTCTCAACATCACTCCTTATTCTCTGGTATAAAACACCTCTCCAGGCATAAATGGTAATTCTTTTTTTTCCAAAAATCTGTAACACAAGAATATCATGTGTACATTACCCATCTAGGACAGTAGTATATATCACATTAGACAGTACCCACAACAGCAACATAAAAAGACCACAGCACAGACCTAAATTTCAAAGTTGTCACAACTTACTAATGAAATAATATTTCATACTTTTTGAAAATCGAGTCTGGAGACATTTTACTGTGAACAAGACAAAAACATCACCAATGAAGTGAAGCAAATTAGCCTTAAAGTAAACATTCATCTAGGATCTAGTAAAACTGCCCAATCACCAGATGGCAGATAACCCACAATTTTGTTCAGCTACTGATGGGTACCTGGCTAAGCATGTAGCAGGGAGCACAGAGCAAATATTAAATTATGCTCACAATTAGGATAAAGTTTTAATGATTATGGGAGATCTTTGTTTAGTTCACAAAAACTCGGTGGTGTTCATGAATTCCAAACTGGTGTGAAAACAAAGATGAAGCTAGGTCAGGACATCTTTTCTAAGTATTCAGCGCCTTGCATTGGTCCCTACAGCATAATAATTAATCAGCTCACATGGCATTTATTATGTAGGAATGTTAGGTCAACATAAGCACCTATTCTCAACTATACACCACATGCCTCAGACATGCACCCCATGCCTCAGACATGTCCCATTGATTAATGTTCATTCCTTAAACTGAAGTTGTAAAAGGGTGTCTCTTCAATATTACTAATGACATCCAAATTGTCATAACTCGTGTAAGCATCATTACACAAAAAGGCTTGCAGATGTGTTCCAGCATAGCTTGATTGTTCCACTTGTTAAATCAACATGAAAGGAACTTAAAATTTCTTATCAACAACCTCAAGTCGACTGCTGATTTCTTTAAATATATTCACAATGACATCTGAAGGTATAAGAGGAATAAAACTGTCAGGGATTCTTGAAGCTGAAACCTCCTAGAGAGGTAGAGTTCATAACCTATGATGCGGGACGAAAATGAAACAGACCCATCTGTCCGTTATACTGCCAAACTGGATGCCCCTATGTGGGAAATGTAATTTAAAACACAGAAGTCCACTGAAGTAAAAGCCTAACAAGCAAAAGAAGCAAAGTACTCATTTGTGTATGTAACTGAAAACCCAGGTCTGCGGGGTGCCTACTGTTGGCTTCTAAAGACATTGTGATGAATGAGATGTATAATATATGGAAGTGAGGTCAAATAGTTGTTATGATCCCTTGTGGCAACCCAGTACCAGAGCAGCATGTACTAGCTCTGCATTTATGGAAACCTTGGATGGAAGGGAATGCTCATGTTCTGCCACCTGCCCTCTTCTGAGGGCTGAACAGCATTTCATGGCTTCTCTGGACCGGCCTGATGTGGGGCACCACCTGTGACCCAGGAAGCAATGACGACCACACAACAGTGAGACTGCAATGTCCCACGAAACTAATTGGAAGGCTAATCTGGTCAACAAATGCCTGCAGAAGTCGGTTGTGTCAGCTGAAAGGTGCAAATATCACAGACATTATTTTGTCAAATAATGTGAAATGGCCATGCAGAACCATCTAACATGAAGCTAGTTATAAACATTCAGTTAAAAAGGTAAAGTTGGGTGAACCTGCGTCATTGCACACGGTTATAAACCATGATAAGAAACACGGCTAATGCGGCCCCTACGATAGGAGACTCGCTTTCAAATACAGCTGCGACTTGCTGCAGCCAACGGCCGGTGTCCAAAACCGGCAAGTTCCCGGGGTTCACCCAGCCTCTAAGTAACAGGTACCAGAGTTAACACTCTGTGGTAAATGGAGGAATGTCGTAGCTAAGGAGTTGTGTGTGGGCGGCGACACATGCAAACAGTTTCTTATCAGCTGTCCGTACTGGTGGCAGAGCACTTATGGTTTATAACCGTGTGCAAAAAGCTATCAAGTAGCAAGGAAGAATATTAACCTGAGTTTAGACAGACACCAAGTAATGAAAGAAGAGCGTCCTACACACCTTGGAGTCACACTTGACTGGCAGCTCAGCCTCAAGCATAAGGAATAAGGCATTGAGGCGGTTACAGTTATTGCAGAGACTTGCAGGTACAGCATGGGGATCAGACAGGCAAAATCTGAGGGGCTTGTATCTTGGATGGTTTGTATCTTGGATATGTTCGCTCTGTGATAAAGTACAACTACTCACTGCTTACAACCTGCTCCAAAACTAACCTAAAGAATCTACATAGGTTATCCCGATGGATCTGTTGAGATTTTTGATGCATGCTGGGAATTCTGCTCAAATTATGAAGCTGAAATAATTGCACTGGAAACAGCAGTATACCACCTTAATACTGTAATGAATGTTTACTCTTCAAAGGCCCAAAATATTGTCATCATGGAGGGCAGTGAACGCTGCATAACTGACAAAGTCAAGATTATTCTGGATGCTGATCAGCTCATTACCACATAAAATATCAGAACAGTGATGCAGTGGATTCCAGACCACTCTGGCACACCAGATAATAACAGAGCTGACAGACTGGCAAAGAAAGGAGCAAAACAAAAAACCACTTACAGCGACAACCCTTCAGACAGCAAAAACACTTATAAGAACTTTAAACAAAGAGATGGTTAAACAGATGGGCCATGGGAGATACTGGAAGAGAGGCTTATATACATATTGCTGGCCCTGATCCTAATGACATCATTACCCATCTAACAAGAAGGGACCAGGCCACCATCTTCAGACTCAACATAACATACTCGATTCAGTAGTCATCTAAACAGAATACAGCCACAACACTCCCCAAAGTGCCAGCTATGTAACTACCCCTACGAAACTGTTAACACCATCTCTTTGAGTGCCTAAAACTCAGCGAGACTAGAAGAATGCTACTCCCTCCTAGACCAGACAAGTGAACACCTTGTATGGAGGAAAAGGAACAGCTTGTGAAAACATGCAAATTCCACTACATAGCAATGGGCCAGAGGGCAAAAACTCATTTACTGCTGGATTGATAACAACAACAAAAACAACAACCGTGTGCAATGACGCTGGTTCATAGCTCCTGACTTTTAACCTTTTTATTCACACATTAACACTATGGACTTGACCACAGAGCCAATGGAATTTCCAATTCAAAACAAGACCATTGCTTGTTCTAGGCTAAGAAACGGAATGTAATTTCTGCATCAGCTCTGATCACCGACACAATCACTTACATTAAGAGTTAGTCACTATTAACTGTTACTGCGCTAGAGTATAAGGGAAGTTCACTGTCATTTTAACAGTTACTACTCTAAGTATGCAGTCTTCTACATACACCATCTCAATGGTTTGTGTCTGTGCTAATCTTTTTTTTAGTTCATCAGAGTGATGTTGTGCCTGTTTACAGCAGAACTGCAATATTTGTGCCTTTTAGCCAACACATCCGACTTCATTGAACATCCGTTGACAGGCAAGTTTCGTGGGACACGAAGCAGCCTTATGTGTTGTGTTCTCTTTGCCCTCTCATCTGTAGCTCCAGGCTAACCGTGTGGAGACTGGTCAGCTCTCAAGGGATGGTTGGGTAGATTACGGACATTCCCTGCCATCCAAGGAGGCTTCCATAAATGCAAAGCCCACACACCATGCTCTGGCCCTTGGTTTGTGTTCTCCACACGACTGCTTGACTTCACATCCGTATGTTGAGCATTCCACTTGTCATGGGTTGCACCCTCCGGAGATTAGCAGGTCTGAGACTTTGATGACCACACAAATAGATATGTCCTTTTTAGCACGTTAAGACAACTTTAATATCGCTTCCTCTGGACACTCAGTAGGGCAAAAGAATGCATCTGGCAAGTGGGGCTCATGACAACAGACATAATCCCTTCAGTAGGACTAAAGTTTAGACTGGGACATTTAAGAGTTTGCTGTTATGTTATGGGGCACATATCTGGTTGGCATTTAAGCTTAACCAGCAGACCGACAATGGCGTGCCTCAAAGCAGTGACGCCAATGTTGATTGTCTACAGCTGATGTTCAGAGACAGAACTGTAAAAACCTGACTTTGGAAATATCTTAATCGACAAGGTTTTAAAATCATTTTGTTCTGAAGAATCCACACATAATTTCACGCAAACAGATGTAACCAAAAAGTTGAATACAAACTTACCTTTAAGCCAAATGTAAACACAAATAAAGCAAAAGCCATCGTGAGAAACACAGCAATTAAACCAATTTTTGGAAGTTCCTGAGGAGTTAAAAAAGAAAACCTAGTGACCACAATTTAACATACACACAAAAATTATTGAAATACTCCAACACCATGGCAACAGCTATAAAGAGGCAATGATGATAATGCATATGAATGAGAGCGAGAGAAAGAGAGAGAGATGGACACACAGAGAGAAGAAGAGGAAGAAGAGAGGGAGAGAGAAAGAGAAAGAGAGAGAGAAGAAATGAAAAGTGCAAAGATGAACCTGTGTGGTGTCCCACAGAAGCAACCGAAATGGCCAATAAATGCCAGAAGTCATAGGTATCGTCCAAAATACACGCACACACACACACACACACACACACACATATATATATATATATATATATATATATATATATATATATATATATATATATATATATATACACACACACACACACATACAATTAACACATTCACAAACTTATTTTTCTGTGGCAGTTATATCCATTGGTCCGTTATTTCTAACCAGACATGATTGTACAAGAGTTGATTATCATCCCCTGGTTATGTTTTATATCTTTCAAAGTGGTGCCCTTCAACCTGCATATACACATTCGAGCATTCTTGCCCATGATCAAAACACTCAAGGTAATCACTCCTCAACTGTTTTTCTGTTGTGGTTTTTAATCGTTTTAAATTCACTGAACAGTACTTAGTAGTACTACTAAAGATGTCACCTGATATAAGATCTGGGGAGTGTGTAGGGTGTGGAAGGAATAAAATGTGTTTTGCCAACAACAACAAAACTAATTTATGTTGGGTAGAACCATGAGTAGGGGTGGCATTGTCATGATGCTAAATCCAAATGCTAGAGTATAATTTCTCAGGTCGATGACTGTGCAGTCACTGTAGGGCTGTGTTTTGTATAATACAGTGTCTGCACTGTCCTTTAACAATACTTTTGTGATGAACCAGTCCTAAATGTCAGAGAAAGCAATCAACAAAGTTCAGTCACTGGCTTCCACCTATTGCATTTTTGTGTGTGGTGTGATGATGTCGCAGGCCCACCACCTAGAGCTCATTCTAAACTTTTAACTCTTTAAGGCCTGAGCAACGCTGTGAGCATTGATTGAGAAGTTCCGTTTTGCCCAAACAACACTGTCAGCATCAATTGTGTGTCCCCTACATACTGCTTCGCACACAGCTCTGTACTTGTTTCTAATGTTTGGAACTACCAATAAAGTGTTCAGGGAAAGTTACTCTAATGATTTCCTTTAAACAACATTCCGCATTTCAAGCCACATGTGCATAGATTGATCAGATTCATAGCTATATTTTTTTCCAACAGTGCATTTTCTAAGTTCGTTTTCAAGTGCCATGAATACGATACCAATGTTCTAACCACAAGTACAGGTCACAGAATTCGTCTTTCTGCAACCGAAGCTCTGAAATTGTTTCAGTCAGATGTTTTTAATCTATAATGATAGTAAAAATTAAAATTTTTCGGAAAGTGATTCCGACAGTGAATTTACACCAGCGCAGGTGAGCGATCAGCTGTTCGGAATCTAGCAATTCTGATGAGTTTATACAATGTCCCATTGCTACTGTATTTATGGTGTAAGAGAAGCAAAGTGTTCCAAACAAAGAGACAGTACTAACTACTATACTATGGCTAAGCTAAATTGAAATCATTGCAGCTAGTCTGTACATAACTGTACAAAGTAAATAATAAATTGTATGTGTGTGCAATGGCCCATATCTTTTTTTTCTTTGAAATTTTGCTCAACAGACACTCTGTGAGAACTAAGAGCTCCTGAGTACTAAAATAACCCAGAAACATTACTTTTAAATTTATTAGAAAATTCAACAAACTTTAAAGTTTTATTCTCAAATTTGGATATTCAATGCTCTTGTGGCTGCAAAAAAATGGTGAGTGAAGAATTTTTTGTTTTAAATTCTGTTTTGTTTTTGTGAATTTAACACTTGCTGAATATTCATTTCCTACTATCCATAACAGTATTAAACATAAACTTATCATCATATTAAAAATGTACATTCATTTATCTTAAAAAAATAGAGGCTTTTGTAGGGATTAGAATATAATATTCTTTACTGCCTTTTCTTTACACCATGATCATCCCCTCTGCCATTTTTGTAAAGGGAAATGATTAAGGGCCAAGTCTATCAATATCAATATTTCACGTGGGCCTGAAAGAGTTAATTAGGTATGAACATTTAATTTTCTATTTAGTATTTAGTAAATACAGTGACAGAAACAAAGGCAGACAACATATTTTCAACCTCCATCTAGTAGTTTTGGTTTAAATGTTAAGTCTAAAAATACAAAATTACCTAGTAGTCATTGTTTCATAAATAAAAACCTAATATATGAATTAAATTTATAAAATTCCGCTAGTGTACTTACCTCCAACAGTGGCTGGTTTCGGGTTTCAGAATTGAAATAGTTTTAGTTGAGTTTCATAAAAAATAATTATAAAATAAAGGTAAAGCCACTAAAGCATGTTGTTAGCGTAATTAAAGAAACGACCTTACCCCAAGTAGGCAGTTCCAGGACCAGGTAAGTATTAAATTGAAATAAGTGCTGACATCCATTATTTCTTTGCCTCAATGATGTTGGACTGAAATGTAGTTCGTACTGATCACGCGGGTAACAGTGAAATAAACTCAAACTGGCGAGTGGCGGTCAGTGTTGCCACTTTTCTTTGACAAAAAAGATCCAAAACGGGGTTAAAAAATATCTAAAAAGATCTAAATTTGCGTGGAAAATATTTTAAAAAAATATCCAAATGAAAAGAGTCACAAATTACAAAACTATTGAAATGACTTACCCTATAGACACATGTCCTCATCTTCACTGATGTCTGCTTCACAAGATCCACAGGATAAACTTAGCTTGGATGATGAAGTTGAAGCTTCAGATCCCAAATTACTCTGGTATGCTTTAGCTGTTCCTATTTCTTTTAATACACAATCAGGGAGCTGATAAGTGGAACAGCATTTTCCTACTCTCATCAGGCCAAACATTATTGTCAAGATAGCATTTAAGAGGTCTAATTTCATCCTGTTTCTTAGGTTAGATTTGATGTAATTCATAGCACTGAAAACTCTTTCTACGTCAGCATTTGAGGGGGGTAGTATCATGGCAGACATGGCACATTCAAAGAGTTTACAGAATGGACTGTTCGATGAGGCATCTTTAAATTGTCTCACTTCACTCCAAAACGCTTGTTTCTGTTTTGTTTGTCCATTCAACTAAGTTTATTTTGGTTAACTGATATTCTGCTTCCGCGACACTATTGTCAGTAGCCCCTAAAAATTTCATAACTTTACAATATTTAGGTATGTCCTTTACTGGCTGAATTATCTTGCTCACAGAAAAGAGTGAAATATGTTTCAAAACATCTAGATTTTCAGGAAGTCTCTGCTTTAGTTGCTTGAACAATGAGATAAGGAAATCTTGACAGCGTTTTCTTAAGTTGTTCTCTTCATTCTCTGTTAACAGTCCTATTGTTTTTAAATCATCAATTTTTGATTCAATTTGATATCCAAGGTATGGCTTAGGAGCCAAATAGCTCTCTATAGTGCAAGTGAGCAAATAAACTTTTGAAGTTGGTAACACCAGTCTTTTACCAACTGAGTAAAATAGCAAAGTGAGATCGTCAAGTAATTTAACTTTATCAACATGTTTGGATTCGAACAGTTTATTAACTTTTTGCACTTCCATTAGAATAGGTTGTAAAAAAGAGAAGGAATGCCAAATTTTTTTCATCTTTGTACATTTCATATAGTATCTCAGCTGTGTAGCACTTTTCACTTTGTCTTATTATTTCAAAGTGTGTCTTTAACTCCAACCATTGGTTCAGAATTCTTTCAACAGCTGGTTGTATTGATAACCACCTGGTTTTGCAATCTGACAGAATTTTCAGTGGTGTGGAACCATTATTTAAGGCTGAATACAATGCATTGTATTGCTGTTGTCTGACAAATGATTTTGAAAACCAGTTATGTGTTTCAGCAATAAGGTATTCCAAATTCCTTGGTAAACATTCAGATGAAGCATGTGATAATGCTAGCTGCAATGAATGACACATACATTTTATAAGTATTAACGATGGGATAGCTTCCTTCAACTTGGCATAAACGCCATTGTTTATGCCAACCATCACTGAGGCATTATCGGTACCAATTGCAACAAAATTTGTCAAGTCTAACTGTTTGCTGATTAAAAGGTTCTTCAGTTCTTGAACTATACTTTCTGCATCACACTTTTCCAATTGAACTAGTCCAAGATATGTAGAAACTACTTTGTCTGTATTGTTGCTGTAATATATAATACACACACCAAGCACTTTCAGTACCGAAATATCATTTGATTCGTCTAATAATAAACTATATTTATTTGTAGAAATATCACTGATCAAATCTTTTTCGAAGTGAGAAAATAAAGTATTTCTTATAATATGTGTACACTTGCTGTGATGCATTTTCTCATCATCCATAACTTTACTGTCAGAAATTATGTTTTTAAACAAATCAATCAAATGGTCACAGTTTGAAATTGCACAATGACAACTTAAAAACATTGCGACCGACCCTTCAACTTTTGATGATTCATTTATCAGTGTACTTCTGAAAACAGATGTCAGCGGTGTAATATCTTTGAATGGAACTGCAGTTTTATGCTTGTTAGTCTCTGCATGCTTCTTTAAGTCTTGTATTTTCGCTTTAATTTCACCCTTGCAGTACTTACAACGAGCCTTGGTTATATTCCCAGGAACTGCCATCACCAAGTCTTTAATTTTGTCATCATGCAAATACTCTTTCCGAAATTTTTGCTCATACTTTACTTTTGGCATGTTGAAAGGTTTTTTCAAAGTGAAAGCCACACAAGAAGGTGAGCAATTATTTTTTTTTAAAATCACATGAAAAAGAAACACAAAGTCAGCATCACAGCTATACTTCACAACACAGTGAGGATACGGTTGAAACAAAGTTAGTATGATTTACGCGCGATTTCGATTAATCAGCACCGGGGTTGTCAGATATTTGAGTGTTGACCTTAGTTAGAGTTCAAAGTTTAAGTAATGGCAGTTGCCACAATGTATGAGCCAGACCAAAACAAAAATATTTTATAAATATTTTACTCAATAATTATTAAAATGACACTAAAAGAAAAAAAAATCTATAAAATATCTAACTCCATATGAAAAGACTCTAGAAAAATATTTAGTATCTAAACGTCAAAAATAGGATCTAAACGCAATGAAAAAGATCTAAATTTGGATACAAAATATCCAAAGTGGCAACACTGGTGGCGGTCAGTGTTGCCACTTTTCTTTGACAAAAAAGTATCCAAAACGGAGTCAACAAATATCTAAAGACATCTAAATTTGTGTGTGGAATACATCTAGAAAAAACATCCAAATGGAAAGAGTCACAAATTACATAGCAATTGATATGACTTACCCTATAGAATCATGTTCTCATCTTTACTGAAGTCTGCTTTACAAGATCCACAGGATAAACTTAGCTTGGATGATAAAGTTGAAGTTTCAGATCAAAAATGACTGGTATGCTTTAGCTGTTCCAATTTCTTTTAATACTCAATCAGGGAGCTGATAAGTGGAACAGCCTTTTCCTACTCTTATCAGGCCAAATTGTATTGTCAAGATAGCATTTAAGAGGTCAAATTTCATCCAGTTTTTTAGATTAGATTTGATAAATTCACTCCAAATAAAAAAAAACATATAGAAAAACGTCTACCATCTAAACGTCAAAAAACCATCTAAATGCAATTAAAAACATCTAACTCTGGATGTAAAACATCCAAAGTGGCAACACTGCTGGCGATTCAGGCCACCCACCTACACGTCCGGAATCCTGACTTCCTGTCGCAATCTGAATCGTTGATAGACACTCGATTTTGGAGAAAACCCAGAAATTGTCTTAGCTTCTTGACCCATAGGAAATTTATCAGTTACAAACCTCCCCTTGTGGGTTCTGGGGACTCATTATGGGGAAACAAGAATAGACCCACTGACTCCCTAACACGCGTGTCATAAGAGTTGACCAACTTGGCGATTCTTTCAAAGTCGGAATGCATATACCTGAGATGCAAGGAACCAACAATCTGCATACAGTTAAGTCAAATCTGTTAAACGGATGCCCACGCAAAACTCAGTTTCTGGAATAAGAATCAAGTCCAGAGGTAGAGAAACAACCAGAACTTTCTGCATGAGTTTACAGCCACTGAACGAGAAGAAGTTTGCTTGCAATTATATGTTATTTATTATTTTTTTTTCCGTGTAGGTCATGAGACCCCATTGAGGGATTATTATTATTGCCTTCTTAAACACCATTAAAGCTACCCCCCCCCCCCACCCCCTCCGTTGATCTGCCTTCCCACTCGACACTAGAACATTATAAGAAACTGAGCGCCCCCCCCCCCCTCTTCCTTTCCCCACCACACAATTTCTTGGCGATGGCGTCCCTGTCGTATATAATTTTTTTTCTCCAATGATTCATCTCAGTAATCGTATGAGGGAAAAGTGCGAACACGGATTTCTCTAACGGACTCAAAGGTGACGCAATACACCAGAAATGAGTCACGGACTCTGTGTGACGCAATACACTAGCCATGAGTCATCCTTCTCCCATGATTCACTGCGCTTGTGTTGTTTTTTCGGCCGTGTGTGTGAGGGAAAGTAGAGGCTCTTTATCATGGATCACAGCCAGTGAGGTAGACCATGGCCTCGTGTCAGGATTACATAGATCATGGCAGTGAGGTCAGTTATAACCAAGGTCAAACAACACAGGCATTATGGTTTAAGCGTCCCGCAACCCCCCGCCCCCCCCCCCCCCCCTTTTTTTTTAAAGGCTGCTATCTGAATGTTCATCACTCTGAGATTAGCAAAACCTCAGCCCAACAGTTAGTTCTCTGTGAGTAGATTTATCTTATCTGTTACGGTTCACCGTCTCATCTAGCTATTAACTTTACGGGTGTCTAGTTGGCTTGGCTTTGAAGTACACTTATTCCTTCCACAATGCAAACCTGTTGCTTCATCTTGATGTTCGCTGACTGTAAACTATGGTGGAAAGTTTTTGTTTGCTGCCTTCTCAAAATTAGTTAAGTTTCAGAAATTGAGTATGGGGCTATCCTCCGAATAACGGTCCCAAATTATCAAGGGCGAAAACATACCTAACAGGAACTCAGTCACATGTTAATTGCGGACCTCTTCCGGCGACTACACAGCATATCGCCGACAGTATCTTCCGCTACGCGCATGCGCGGAGTTAAACTAAATGGGTGGGACTCACGAGCAAATAAAATGGAGGAAGCTGCATGAGATGCGAAAGCTTTTGCTCGTGAGTCTCAGCCATCTAGTTTAGCCCCGCTCCGCGCTTAGCAGGGCGGAGATACTCTCGGCAGTGACTCTAACTCAGCGGAAGTTTTTACGCTGTATGCCGTGTAGTCGCTAGGAGAGGTCCGCAATTTACAGGTGACTGAGGCTCTGTTAGGAAATATTTTCGGCCTCCACAATTTGGGACCGTTATTCTGAGGATAGCCGAGTTGTGCATATACATCCGCTTTGGGAGCCACCGTGGTCTAGCGGCTAGATCCTTGCCGGCGGATCAAAAGGCTGTGGGTGACATTTTTCAAAATGACCCTGACTGACTTGCGTTTCGACCCAGTCTTGAGTGGGCACCAGGTGCAGTCCTAGGAAAGTAAAGGTGGCTGGCGTTATGCTGACCATATCACCCATAAAGCGCCGTTTGGTCTATAAAATATAGGTTTAGCCCTATAAACCCAGTACTCATGAAAGGCGTGGAGAGGGGTCCTTTACTTACTTTTTATATTTATCCGCTTCACAGATCTGGTTTATTTATATGCAGACTGTTGGTTTATCACCCCTCACTCTGACTTAGGAGGACAAATGCTTGGTTAGGGGGGGGGGCAGTGGGTTTATTTGTCTATTTCTCTGACCCCTATAGGGCCCCAGAACCTACACAGGGTTTTTATTTCCGTTTATTTTCTTATACTTCAGTCCTGACCAATCAGGACATGAGAATCTATTTAGCATGCTTCTTAATTACCACAGACTATCTGTATTCACCATTGTCTGCTTGCCCCCTGGTCTTGGATTCAAGTCTGCACTGAAGTAAATTTTTTGTTGTAACAGCTGACCTTGCCTCCAAGGTCAAACTGGTATCAGGAAATGTCATGAGAAATTAAGGTGGCCGACATTATGTTGACCACATTGCTCACCAAGATTTGATATGCTCTAAATAAAGATAGCTATAGCAGAAAATGCTATGCTGTGTGCACAACTATTGGGAAAAGACCCTCTACTTAAAGTAATATCTTCATGTCAGAAATTGGAAAACAAAATTTTATTTCATATATGTTTATTATTTAAACAGTTTTATGAATCTTTACACAACAAATAATTTCACACATTTATCATCCGCAACTGCTCTGTCAGATGGTACGCATGTTTGTGTCTTCCCAGATCTTGGGACATAAAGTTCTGAATCAATTCTAGTGATATTTCTCTGCATCATCATATCAGATCATTCAGTTTAATTTCTCCCAGCCTGTTTCTTCTGCCACTGATTTTTTTCCCCCAACAGCAACACAACTATTCCATGTATTTTTGGAATGATCAAAGAAGACTACCTCTCTCTCTCTCTCTACAGTAAGTTGCAAAAAAATATTTTACTTTGATTGGCTTTTCAAAGCATTTGATAGTTACTCTGTTCAAAGAATTTGTATTGGAAACCACATGTTTGCTGCCTCGAAGCTCTGCCTAATTGGTTCACCCAAAATCCAGACCATATCTCTCCACCTAAAGTGATAAAATGCGGACCTCCACTTGAATAATCAGACCCAATTAATGATAAATTACAGAAATGGATCATGTCCAAAAGTATAATCAATGCTATTAATTACAAAACAAAAGGACAGAAATGGCATAGTTTAGGCACATGGACAACATCAGATGGGAGTTGTGTCACAGAAACAAAGAGCAGAATAGGACATGCAAAAACTGCTCTTAAAAGGGCAGCTTACACTTTGTGGTTTATAGCTAGGCTACAATACATGTGTCTTTCAGGATAACAATCTGACTTGAGCAAAACCATTATCACTTTTTACAATAGGCTTGTTAGCCCTTTTGCCCCGAGGGATCAATGCCTGGCAATGTATAGTTTTGCATGACATGGGAGTTAAGCATGGTGATGCACGTCTTTGCCGTCTTCGGGGCCGAGAAAGGAGACAATATAACCAGCTTCTCGTGGGGACAATTAGTAGAAGTACTTTGGAGTGGCGCTGCTTCGGAAAACTGAGCATGCATGGGTATGCCCAATGTGCAGTGACATCAAGTGTGATAACATAACATAAAATAACATCTTGTAGGGAGTCGACAGTCCGAACCCAAGTTCAAGGAGTCTCATTCGTGCCAAAGAACTGCATGGCTGTTGGGTAAACAGTCGTTAACGAAGGCAGGCAGGTCGTTGTAGGGGCGACGCCTGCTGGTGGATGTAATGTCTCAAGTCCCTTCCCCAGCTAAAAATGAGGGTACTGCTGGGGTGACTGTTTATTAACCCTCATATAATGCTCCAGGTCAAAATGGGCGCTAGGCACGGCCAACCTTTTTTTTCCCCTGCCAGATGGTGGCCGTTGCCTTTTTGCTCCATTTGTAGACTGGAAGGATGTAGTTTTGTCGCCCAGCTTCTGAGTTGAGTGCTTGGTGTGACACTGTGAGCTATGTGTGTTTTTAGTAGGCACAGGAGTGGAGCAACTATGGGGTGACCCGTTTGCTATGAAGCTGAAACTAGGATTACCAGATTACCAGAATGTATTGTTTGTGTCCATATTATTTAAACTCATTACACAAAACACTGTTTTAAATTCTTACTTGATAAAATCATCATATATACATATTCGTACACATAACATCTGATTAAAATCTTGTCAACAACGCCTTAAAGTTTATCAGAATCTCTTATCTGACATCACCATTCCTGTTTATTAACCCAGAACGTCTTGATAATCCAAGAACAGTAAGTTTCTTTAACCTTATAATCTGCCATGTCCAGTATATCTCCATTGCACTGACCTCACTGCGTGTGGAGACTAGTTTCTGCAATCTCAGTGCCAGCCACATGTAACATGCATATAATTCACTGTTCTTTATGTCCAGCCTTTGCAACTCCCCAATCTCTCTCTTCAGCATCTTCATATTCTTTAACATGCTTGTCCCTCTCTCCATCATGTCAGGATAATTTAACTGAACAGCCAACCGTGTCCAGTACTCCTCAATTTCAGTGCCCATCATGTCTAGTTTCTCCAATTCCCTCACCTTCCTGCCATTCAGGTCCAGACCCAATATTTCTATGGCTTGTCGGCTCCAGCGTTTCTCCAGTTCACAGATCCCAATGTCCAGACAACTCAGTTGCAGTAATTTGTCGAAATCACTGCCCATTATTTCCAGTATCAGTAACTTCTCTACCTCACTCATCTTACTGCCCACCATGTCAAGTGCCTGTAATTTCTCTGTTACAATGTTTGATATATCCAGCACCTGTAATTTGTATTCATCATTGATGCTACTGCTTAACATGTCCAGGATCTCTAATTTTGCCGCAACAATGCTTGTTATGTCCAGTGTCTGTAAATTCTTTGTCTCATTGATCCTGTTTTTATCTCTCCTACCAACTGTCTCACTGGTCAAGTTTTTATCTCTCCTACCAACTGTCTCACTGGTCAAGTTTTTATCTCTCCTACCCATAGTCCCACCATCCTGTTCTTATCTCTCCTGTCCACTGTCTCATTGGTTACTACATCTGGTTTATGTAATTCTTGTGGCAGCCATAACCAGTACTTGACTAACTTAATATCTAGTCTAAAATCCTTGTGCTTCTTGTCTCTTTTATTCCCATCAGATTGAATCTTGCTATTAATTAGATGTGAATAAAATTTTGTCAGCTGTGTCCACTCTTGAAAATCTGGAGTTGAAAAAAGTTACATGTGATTAACTTCTGCCAGAAACAAAACCAAAAATACAGGGTAAGGTAAACTACACCTAAAAAAAAAAAGTATATAATTATATCATGATACCTGCCTTCTGGCAAAAAGTGGAATAGCTATAAATTTAGAACCAACAATGTCAATTTCTAAGTGCAGGAGAATTCACAACCCAAGCAAAGTCCACACAGGTCCTTGTTTTTTTTTTCTCTACTACTGAAGGATGCTAAAGTTCAGTTCATTATCCTGTGATCTTTTGTGTGTAACAATGAACCCAGTTAACCCTGTGGTGTACACGACAATCCCTCAGTTACATAAGCTCCTTAATGCGTGAATAAACAAAATAGAGGATGTGGGAAATCCTTTACTGCTATTTTATGAATATTGACACCAATATGTCTGGTTGTTCTCTTAAGTTGAGGCAGACATCATACCACTCAGTTAATTCTGCCTAAACTTCATTCTCTGCCTTGAAGGCCGGTGTCAGTGATCATGTCAACTTGTCTGCCTCAGACAAATGTTGCAATGACTTCGACGCTGAGAAAGATGCTTTAGAATTAAAAGCAGAAATGCACCATCATCAGGTCCTTTACTGACTGGCTTGGATGATCATGCTATATCATATTGAGATTTCTAAAACAATGTATCAGTTCATGTGCTGAGACCTTCTCACGTTGATACTAAATTTTCCTTCCATAACCTTTGCAGTTGTCACATGTTTCAGCTTTTCTATTATCATCCTAATCTGATCAAATACTGCATATTTCTGATGTTTGTCATGTTGTCTTCAAAATGATTAGTTTAAAAAAACACACAAAAAACAACAGAGAATCAGGAATACAGATCTCAGTGAAACACACAGTAGCATGGAAAAAAAATTCTAGAAAATATTAAGAGTTGCAACAATATAAACATAACAAATCAGTAATTACCTCCTATCAGCTCTTTCTGCAACTCCTTTACAGTGGTTGCAAGGTCTTCTTCCATCGCCTGCAGTCTGTTCACCTGTTCTGGTGTGACCTGTGGTAAAATACACCCAGAATGGGAGAAATGTGGTATTTTACTTACAGAAGTGAATCATGATCAGTCAACCATTGAGTACAAAATGGTGTGAGCTGTGATGAAACATTGGAACCTTTCTGTTATGTAAATTTCAAACACAATTATACCACTTTAATATACCAGGGAGCTTCAAATAAAAACCGTAAATTTGTGATAACAATTCTTCTTCTTCTTCGAGTTCATCAGCTGTACACTCTGGCGTAAAGTTCTGGTTGTCCGTCCACGTCCTGCTCCAGAACCAGAGTGTTAGAACAATTAAAATAACTGTCATTGTCTTGTAACCTGTCAGTGTTGTTAAGGATGTCAAGAGTGTTATGCATGTGATATCATGGTGATGTCATAAGGATGACACAATGTCATAAGGATAGTTCAAGATGGCTGTCTCACTTTTGACATGCACTAAAAAGCAGCAGTGTTATGTGATCAGCGAAGGGGTGAAACCTATAGAAATGCGAATGCAAATGAAGGTCCAGTAAACTTATGCATGGCTGTCAGTCCAGCAAGCGTATGAGTGGAGTAGGAAGTGGGCCTTCATTTGCAGATGAATTTTCTATAGTCTCCATTTGTTTCAGGGTCTCACATATATAGCCAGATTTTTTTACCACATAGCCTTATTCTTTCAACTATCAGTGTAATCCCTGACTTGTTTTCTTTCTCATAGACACATATCAAGCGACATATAGGTGCCAGAACCTGGGAGCTCAGGTTTCTTGAGGGTCCCAAAAAGCTTTTTAACTTTAGAGATGACAGGGTGTGGCTAAAGGTGTCTGAGCTCCCACCCAGTTATGTTCTATGTGATTAGGGTTAGTGGGGGGAGGGCTGAAGCTTCTGTTTAAAGTTTTCCTATTGGGGGGAAAGGGGGGGGGGGGGGCAGTCAATTTGTAAACAGAAAATGTGTAAGTATGTTATCTTCATGGTGATGTGCCAGGAGCTACAATCTTCATGTTATTTCATCTAGCCCATGTCTTCTATCAGCATTTGTTCATAAAGGGTATTCAGAATGTCTCTTTTACCAGTAAAAGTGTTCTTGCAGATATCGCCTTTGCAGTGAAACAAATCTGCTCTTTAGTTCCCTCACACTCTGGCAGTTAGGGGAATAGTATACCCACATGAGTTCCTATAGTGTTGACATGCTGATGCTTCATATCCACTCATGGCACATTTATTAATTTATACCCTTCCACAGCAGTGACTGAGAATCAGAAACTACAATACCTCTACCTTCTATTTCTGCTATATGACTTTTAAAGGGACGAAAGGCAAAGGAAGACTGAAATATACAATTGTGGACAGTTTTACATCATGGTATCTGTCCGTTAATAGGTCTGACTGACAGGAAAAGAGCATACAGTGGGTAGATACTACCAGAATGTTCTAGATAACAGAGAAGTCAAGGCATTAGATTTAAAATCTCATGGGATCCTTCCACACAGGCTTGAATTCTGCTAGTGATAATATATACTCTTTATTTTGTAAAATGTTGCTCTTGCTTGGCATTCTGCTACATTTAACTTCTTTAATACAACTTCCATCAAATGCTAGCATGGTCGTGAAATTCTTACACGTGCCAGCTCACTTCATATTTGTTTTATTTACTTTGATATTATATGTGACAAATTTGGGTGGGGATCCACCACAAAATTTTTTTTTTGGCTAATTAAAATTATCTCATGTGCTATGACATTAATTGTGACAAAATGTTTCTGGTGTTCAAACCCAGATCTTTGTTTTGATTTTCTATTACAATTAAACCTATTATTTCTTATGGTTGTATTTCATTTTCAGTATTACTGCTAACAACAGTTCTCTAAAAACAGCTAGCTGTGTCACCCAGTATTGTCAAAATTTCATTTTGTTAAAATCTGATTTTAATAAGACAGTCCAAAAAAAAAAGCTAAATGTCACAAACACATCATCATCAGGTGCCTTGCCGACTGGCATGGGTGATCATGCCTCTCCATAATCTGTGATCTCCTGCAGCATGGATCAGTTCGTGTGCCATGCCATAAGACTGTCAAGCATCTTCTCTCGTTGTCTTCTTCTAACCCTCTTTCCACTGATCTTTCCAGTGGTCACAACATGTTCTATTTTCCCTCTTCTCATAACATGGCCGACAAATGATGACTGTCTCCTTTTGATGTCTGTGATAAGTTGTCGTCAGGCTCCCGCCTCTTTCAAAACCTCTTTGTTGCTCTTTTTTGGCTGTCCAAGGAATTCTAAGCATTCTTCTGTAAAACCACATCTTTGAGGTCTCAAGAAATCACAAACACATGATAACCACTTTTAAACAAATTGTTCTGATGGACTCTTCAATCAACTGCTTACCTCTAGAAAAACTTCTGACTGTGAGAAATCCCATTCTAAGGTTTGCCTCTTTGAGGTATATGTCTCTGAACTATTTAATTGTCTGGATTGATTTCCTTGCCAGGAACGACAGCAGTTTTCTTCAAAATAGACAAGCTGCTGCCTATTTCATGAAAACAGAAACCATTTGAAATAAATTCCAAAACGAATAAAAATATCTTTCATACAAACAGAACGTCTTTCCTGCTAGAGCTCTTACTAACACAGACACATCTAACTGTAACAGAAATCTGACAATAAAACAACAGGTAACAAGCAAAATATGGATAGATATACAAACTGAAGAAAAAAGGCAGTTTATTTATTATCTTCTTCAGCATTCTGAGCCCCCTGAGGTTAACTGCTGCAGATATCACCCGCCTCCACTCATCTCTCTGACTGGTCTTCTCTTTCTAGTTGGTAACACCAAGTGTCTGCAGGTCTCTCTGGACATTATCTCTCCATCGTCTTCTTGGTCTGCCTCATGGTCTATGACCATTCAACACCTTTGTGTAGACAGTTGTAACTCTGTCATCTGACATTCTCTCAGTATGCCCCAGCCCTTGTAACCTATTAGCTCTCATGATGTCAATGATCATCGGTGATTTAAACAGATTATAAATTTTGTCGTTGCTTCTCACTCTCCATTCCCTGCTGTTTACATCTTTGATAGGTTCAAAGATTTGTCGTAATGCTCTGTTTTCAAAAACCTGTAATAAGCCTTCAAATTTATTAGTTGTGCTCTCTAAGTTTCAGTTTCAAACAAAACGACTGGTCTTACCAACATTTTATATATTTTGATCTTGGTGTTGGGAGATAGAGACTCTGACTTTAGCAAATGTTGAAGTGCATAGTATACTTTATTTCCAGATTGTATTTCTTCTCTCAGCATGTTGCAGCAGTTGAAGTTTCATCTCAAATACTTATAAGAAGTTTCCGTTTGTTTGATTTTCATATTATCGACTTGTGGCCAGAGTTTATATCCTTTCCCTGTCTTGTTACTATCATGTACTCTTACTTACATTGATTGATAACCAGTCTCATTTTGTGAGCTTGCCTTTTATAAGAGAGTCAGTGTTTTTACAGTTTCTAGTTCATCTTCCCCAACAATATCAATGTCATCTGCATAACCATGTATTCTTGTAGTTTCTCCTATAATATACAATTGTTTCAATTTCCTTATAGTTTTCTCCAGGGCCAAGTTGGACAGAAATGGGGACAGAGCATCACCCTGCTTTAACTGTTTGAGTCCCAGGGGGTTTAGCATCAGAGGCCTAGGGGTAGTCAAAAGAAACGTAAAATCGGTGCATCATGCATTCATTGGGCTTCTAGTTAGGAACCTATGAATGGATGATACGTTCCTTGGGACTCAAAGAGTTAAAAAAGATGTTATTTGAAAAGGGTTTGACTTTCTGCATGTTTATTTATTTTTCACAAGTGAAATTCAGACATAGTAGTAGTAACTTAAACAGTAAAATTCAACATTGCATAGATTATATATTAATTGCATAAGATTGTAGAAGTTCAGAATGTTAAGTGTACTTTCAAACAATTACAGTAAGTATATTGTGTAGTTAATCTCTGCAGATAATTAAGGTGATATGGGATACCATTATTCTGTCTTAGAGCCTTGTACTTCTAAATTCCTTTGTATAGATCAGAATCATGAAGTAAAAGTAAAGGACCGATGGATGTACACAAGATTTAAGATGGGCATAGCAGCCAGGTGACACATGGAAAGGTGCCCCAAACAGCAAAACATGTACTCCAGGACACATAAATTAATTTTCACTAGTGAACTAACTGTCCATCGCTGGAGACAGTTTGTCGATTGTACCACTATACCCAGTGATACTGGATGGTGACAAAAACAAGAAGTCTGACACCCGTTTGGTCAGACAGAAGAATAAGAAGTTACACACATGCTGGCAGACAAAACAATCTGATACACATGTACTGTAACCTCTCACCCCCTCCCTCTCCTCCCCCCCCACTCATATTTGTGTAATTAAACAAATATTTTTTACTTTTTGTTATCCCTCTCAGTGAAGATAATTATTAAATCATTATATGACAACACCATATTAATTTGTGATTATATTAGAGAAACTGACCCATACAACAATTAATAATTTCCGAATATTTACATTTTCATAGCTTCCACCAGACTTTGATCCATTTCATTCACAAAAACAGTAGGCAGAACAGATAGAATGCAACATAACTCACTTGAGTAAAACTAGGACTTGTTTATACTGCTCATCCATGGAAGGTTTGCCAAAATGTATGCACACATCATTATGATCAAATTCTCGCGACAGCTGGACCATATCATTATAGAGTCTGTAAATATTTTCTTTGATTTGTAGATATAATGCGCTCCTCTTCTCACATATGGTAGCAGTTTCTCTGTCACAAATCTGTATGCAAAGATGTCAAGTATATAGCAGTAATTTAAACAACAATAAAAAAAAAGGTAAAGTCGGGAGACGTGAACCAGCATCATTGCAAAACGGTTATAAACCATAAGTGCTCTGCCACCACTACAGACAGCTGATAAGATTTTCCGCCTGTGTCGCTGTTCACGCGTAACTCTGTAGCTACAGCGACGTTCCTCCATTTACCCCAGAGTGTCAACTTTGGTGCCCATTTTCTAGAGGCTGGGTGAACCCCGGGAACCGCCCGGTTTCGAACACTGCCGTGGGCTGCAGCGAGTGGCAGCTGGATTTGAAAGCGAGCCTCTTATCGACTGCGCTAATACGGCCCCCGTAAACAACAATAATATCCTGTTCAACCCATCTGGGCTATAATTGGGATATATATAGTTTGTTGTTTTATTTCAATAATGGATATTTATGCCCACCAATTATGTTTAGTTATGCAACATCCCATAGCTAATGTGTTAACTATATACTTTGAAAGTATATTTAAAATATATTGCATGTGACAATCCTACAATAGTATATAGTTAACACATTAACTATATACTATTGTAGGATTGTCACATGCAATATATTTTAAATATACTTTCAAACAATTATAGTAGTTATATTGTCTGACATATCTTTGTGAATATTTAAAGTGATCTATGATACCATTATTCTGTCTTGATTTATATTAACATCTCCTATGCTAACCCTTGTTCTTGTGATGTACTGTTTAATCTCTAGAGCCATTGACTCAAGCATGTTTTCAGTTGTCATCAAAGGGTCAAAAATAGAAAACACACACAAGAGAATATTTATAAAATGTATGACTTGGACAAGATCCTTACCCGCGCTACAGAAAGTTGCTCTCTCACTGTGCTAAAATTCCCATTATGTGGATGAGAAGCAATTACACAGATATCTGTGTGCTTCGAAAGTGATATTATAAACTCGCACACAAAACTACACATCTTGCAGAGCATTAAAAAAAAAAAAACTTTTTTTTTTTAAAGAAACAAGATTCGGGAGAAAAAGTTCCATATTATCATTTTTTTTTTTTTTGGTATGTCTTTGACCAAAAAAAAAAAAAATTTACTACTTAAATAGATAAATGGATCTATTATATTAATTCTTTTTTGTCTGACTATATTATGATCCAGATATTATTTAAACTTGTTCTTGCACTGCTAATCCATAGTATGACCCTTGTCATGACTACTCAATGTGTGCTTTAGCACCTTGTGTCTTCCAATGCATGCATAGAATTTTCATTAGCTTTAAGTTTTTTTTTTTAATTTGATGTAGCTGTATCTATGGCCACGAGTGTTATATGCTGAAGAAGATTTTCTAGCCACAACATTCATTTTGTCATTCATGAATATGTGTTTTTGGAAAGCTGACTGGTACTCATTAGGATTGAGTGTTCCAATTCAATAGGGCTACAGCAAACACCCACCCCCCTCACCTGTTCCACACAGATTTGATGAAGCAAATGTCCTTTAGATAACATTTCAATATACTATCTGTCCAATTAGCTAATAATTGTGACCTGATCCTACCTTAAACGCTGATGGTAAGTATCATCTGGTCAGAGTGGTCTTTCCTAAATTATCTTCCGGTAATATAGACTTTCAGAAGGCCTTGTATAAGTTATAATTAAATTATTTTGTCTACATGGACTGACTCCTATTTTTCTTTGCCCTTATTGGTTGTAAACTCTGGTGGAAAGTTCTGGTTGTTGGTTCACTTCCAGACTTTAGTCTTGTTCCAGAACTTGAGTGTTGCGTGCACATCCATTTTACAGATCTGACTTATTTGCATGCAATTTACTGGTTCCTTGCCTCTAAAGCAGATGACTCTTGACTTTGCAGGAAACCCCACAATTAGTAGACTCTTTTAACATGCTTTTGGGTTTATTCTTGTTTTCCCACAATGGTGCTCCGAAAACCACATGTGAAGGACTGATCCAGCTTTTGCATTTTGTTTCCTTCCAAAAAGTTACTTCATTTATGAATTTATTTTAAAATAAAACACAAACTGGATTGCTTAGATTAGCAATGTTTTACACATCTAATTTATTATAACTCTGTGGGTGGGTGGGTGTGCATGCGTGCGTGTGTGTGGGGAGGGGGGGGATTGCTGTTTAAACAAAACATAGAACTGTCAAAATGTAAGACATGTTTAAACAAAAGAACACGTGTAATCAATTTCAGCACCAGACTTACCTTTGGGAAACACAGGTAAGCAATCCCAAATAGTATAGCTCCAATACACAGCACAGTAAAACCATTTCTTGGAATATCCTAAGGAGTAAACAAAAATACTGATGCCAGGCTACACTGGAGCTTTTAGGCGATAGGTTTTGTGTGTGTGTGTGTGTAAAAGATATTTAAACATAAGAGCTTCATTGTTTTCTATTCTGTATGCATTAAGCTCTGTTTGCCCCAGTGAAAACACCAATGATTTCCAAAACACCAGTACTAGTGCACTGATGGATAGTCTAAAACTGAACTTGCAAAAGTGAGAGTATGAATGAAGCAAACAGCTTAACCACTTTAAGTTTGGGAGTATCTCCAAGGTCTAGGCAACAACCAAACTTTGAAACAAAAATTAAATAAAGTTGAAAATATGAAACTAAGAACAGCACTCAAGTAATCATCATCTGTCAATAAGAGTTGTAGGGAGGAACAGTTTGCAATCCATTGCATGATGATGCCTTTGGTCTGCCTGTCTGCCTACACATAAAATTACTGATGCCTTTGACCTGCACGTCTGTCTGATGTGTGGTAATGATGCCTTTGACCAGCACATCTGTCTGATGTGTGGTAATGATGCCTTTGACCTGCACGTCTGTCTGATGTTTGGTAATAATGCCTTTGACCTGCACGTCTGTCTGATGTGTGGTAATGATGCCTTTGACCTGCACGTCTGTCTGATGTGTGGTAATGATGCCTTTGACCTGCACGTCTGTCTGATGTGTGGTAATGATGCCTTTGACCTGCACGTCTGTCTGATGTGCGGTAATGATGCCTTTGACCTGCACGTCTGTCTGATGTGTGGTAATGATGCCTTTGACCGGCACGTCTGTCTGATGTATGGTAATGATGCCTTTGACCTGAATGTCTGTCTGATGTGTGGTAATGATGCCTTTGACCTGCACGTCTGTCTGATGTGTGGTAATGATGCCCTTGACCTGCATGTCTGTCTGATGTGTGGTAATGATGCCTTTGACCTGCATGTCTGTCTGATGTGTGGTAATGATGCCTTTGACCTGCACGTCTGTCTGATGTATGGTAATGATGCCTTTGACCTGCACGTCTGTCTGATGTACAAAAAATGATGCCTTTGACCTGCACGTCTGTCTGATGTATGGTAATGATGCCTTTGACCTGCATGTCTGTCTGATGTATGGTAATGATGCCTTTGACTTGCATGTCTGTCTGATGTATGGTAATGATGCTTCTGACCTGCATGTCTGTCTGATGTGTGGTAATGATACCTTTGACCTGCACGTCTGTCTGATGTGTGGTAATGATGCCTTTGACCTGCATGTCTGATGTATGGTAATGATGCCTTTGACCTGCACGTCTGTCTGATGTGTGGTAATGATGCCTTTGACCTGCACGTCTGTCTGATGTATGGTAATGATACCTTTGACCTGCACGTCTGTCTGATGTGTGGTAATGATGTCTTTGACCTGCACGTCTGTCTGATGTGTGGTAATGATGCCTTTGACCTGCATGTCTGTCTGATGTATGGTAACGATGCCTTTGACCTGCATGTCTGACAGATGTATAGTGATAGCTTTGACAAGCATGTATGCCAGATGTATAGTGATGCTTTTGCCCTGCATATCTAACAGGGTTAGTACCAACAACTCTGTGGCTGATGATAAGATAAAGAAGCTGAGGAATGTTAAGGTGAAGTACATTGAGCAATATCTGAAACAGAGACAAAAAAATTAAATGTACTTACTTCGAACAGCCAGCTGAAGAACCAAGAGAGTATTGAAGAAAAATGCACACCACAGTAACCCAGTAGCTGTTGAAATAAAAAAGTGCAATAATAAATACATTATTGTTGATTCTATTAATATATAATGTTTTTAATTTACAGCAAAAGGAGACGGCTAAATCCAAATATACAGGCTTTAGAATTATATATTCTCTCAATGGATAGCATGACACAACAGCTTGATACAAAGAAAACACCGGGCTTTGAAGCTTCTTGCAGGGCGGAGGATGACTTCAGATCTCAGTTTTGGGGGAAAAGTTCACCCAATGGGTTAACTCCAGAGGTGATGGTGTCTCTTGTACAACTACTATCACACTGAATTACTTGTGGGTCTAAACAATTTGATTTCAAAACAGAATAAACATATTCACTTACTTCAATCAAACAGCCCAAGAGCATAGACAGTACTGAAAACAAACCCAGGATGCAGCAACTCACCACCTATGATGAGAAACAAAAGCAACAATAGTTATGTTCCCCTTGATTTAATTTTTTTTCAACTTTTATTTTTAAAGTATTAAAACCAGATACATCTATGGCCAAACAGGCAGGCTTATGAATTAAAAAATAAATGTTAATATTTTTAATAGGACAGTATGACATGCATGAAACAAATTAAAATCATATGGGGTATAGTGGGTTTATTTTCCCACGCCCAAAATAGGATCCAGGAACCCACACGGGATGGAAACAAATCAAACTGTAGCAAATCCCAGAAATTCTGTCAACTGTAAACAAGAGTTCAGAACACCATACAATTGTGAAAGCAAGCTACTGTCCTTTAATGTGGCTGGGCAACCGCAACGTGAATAACGTCGTATCTTACAAAACTTACATATGCAGCGCTATGAGGCCATACATTAGATATATAAAGTCGCAAGGTCCCTATTGTTTTTAAATTACATCAGCTTATCTCATAAAAACTTTCAGTGGATGAACTATATGGATTATGATAATGGTAATGCTGTTTAATTTTTAGTAAAAGAAAAAACAAAATATAAATGAAGAATGTGCAGTTTGTGTGTATAATCCCATTAGAGGCTCTATTAAAAGAAAATTTTATTTGTGAACAACAAAGCTGCAAATTATGAAGTATAAGCTGTTAGTTAACTTATGCCTACATTTAGCACTGTCTACGTGTTTTTAGCCATTACTATTTACGCGACATTCTAAAAGTTATTCTATACTATCTAATATATTAATGGGCGCCCGCAGGGAGGGCAAGAGGGGCACTTGCCCCCCCCCCTGGATTAATGGAAAATTAGTCATTCTTTCCCTGCCGTCTGAAGCAAGTGCCGCGTCCTTAAGCTCCACGCGTCGTATTGTATTTACCTTAGCAAATACTCCTGTAACCTTTATATAAATAAACTTGTGAATCGAGCCGTGAGTATGACTAAACCTTAACATACATTAACTATATTACATGCTCTCCTTAATGTCAACCCTATATTCTATACTATATTTCATGTCGAAACGGAAGCAAATCGAATGTACTGTACTTACTTTGAACAGCAGGCCCAAGAACCAGGCGAATATTGAATCAAAAGACATGCTGGAGTTGGCTGTTTGTTTCTGTCACAATTAATTAACTTGGATGTCGTTCGTTTTTCATCGAGCTAATTACAAGAAAAATTTTATGATTTCAAACTCGTTCTTCCTTCTCTTTCTGATCCTTTACTCGAGAGACACTCGTTTACTTCGGAAACCGGAAACAGTTGCCCAACTTTCTTGTCCAATAGAAAACAAAAACGCGTGGTTTGTTATTGTTCAATGTTATCGAGTCCATTCATTGCCACACCAACGGAGCCTAGAAATGCTGCTGACGTCACCAAACCGGGCTAACGATATGCTAACGCAACGTTTCTCAAACTTTTTGCGTCGGGCACAAAAATATTTCGCGGCACACCTACCCTTAATGCGGTCTGAATACTTGAGAGAGAGAAAAAAAAATGCATATTTCGTGTCTCGCAGATTTGAAAAAAATTCTTTATTAATGTCACGGCTCACATGACACGCGCTCGCGGCACCCTTGGGTGTCGCAGCACCCTGTTTGAAAATCGCTGCATTAACGTATCGTTAGTCCGGTTTGGTGACGTCAGCAGCATCGCCCGCACACTGGGAGAAGTGGAAACTGTGAACAGCTGGAAGAACGTAGAGAAAGAGAAGGACAAGACAACGACGGAATATTATTATTGGCAGTATTTTATTTTGCATTAAACTAGCTAGAAAACGGTCAATATGGTTCAAAGAATTTCGACTAAGACAACGGATCAACATCATGGCACAATGGGTAACCCATAAGTGCACCGTTCTACTTCTGACTCTAGCCTAGGTTCGAAAATTTTCAGCGCAGTGCGTGAACTCCGTTGCACCGGCGAGGATCCTGAAATACTTTAGGTAGATTTTTAACTTCAAACTTTGCCCGGGCAGCGCCGTTTTGCTACTCCTTTCGATAACCAACCACAAGTGGATTTTTTTTACCTGAGCAGCAATACATACGGGGCGTCCGATCTTACTACCCAGAGACCAGGGGAAATTACTAGAAGTTCACTAAAAAAATCTAAGCCTGAACCGGGACTTCCAGCGCTCGAGGCGGACGCCATGCCTCGCAAAAAAAAAATAATAATAATAATTAAGAATTAGTCTACCAGACGATGTTCAGCATCTAAAAATAAAAATTTTTGTTGCCAGGATAACAATCAATGTGAGGGAACTCTTGTGCAACAACAAACACTAATAAAGGTAAACAGAAAAGCTGAGGACATTAAAATCCCCACCTGACCAATCGTTCCGCAATAAAGTAGCCATGAGTCACTGTTCGGCCGTGACTCATCTCACGTGTGGCGACGTTATTTTGGTCACATGTATGAGCAAGGTTAACCCAGTAACATGGCTCCGAAAGCAAAGAAATCCGCAGCGAAGGCTCCAGCAGCAAAGGAGGAGAAGAAGGAAGCAGCACCTGCAAAGGCCGCAGCGCCTGCTAAATCTGCAGCTCCTGCCAAATCTGCTGCACCAAAGACATCAAAGGCTGCGGCACCACCCAAGGTTGATGCTGGCGTAGTCAAGGCTAAAGAAAAGGCACTGAGGGCCAAAAAGTCTGTGGTCCGCGGAACTCATGATACAAAATATCGTAAAATCAGGACGTCTGTCCATTTCCGCCGACCCAAAACACTGAAGCTGCCCAGAGCTCCTAAATATCCACGTAAAAGTGTCAACAAGACCAACAAGCTTGACCAGTACTGTCTGATCAAGTATCCATTGACCACTGAGTCGGCCATGAAGAAGATTGAAGATAACAACACACTGGTCTTCATTGTTGACAAGCGGGCCAACAAGCCAATGATTAAGATGGCAGTCAAGAAGCTGTACGATATTGAAGTCGCAAAAGTCAACACACTCATTCGCCCTGACTGTGAGAAGAAAGCCTATGTAAGGATAGCTCCTGATTATGATGCATTGGACATTGCAAACAAGATTGGCATCATCTAAATATGAGGCGTTTTGATTCAATAAACGTTCTTGAAATTTGAAAAAAAAAAAAAAAAAAATGAGCAAGGTTAAGGCCATAGACGCTGGAACCTGGAGGATCCAGACCCCTCGAGCTCCCCTCTCATTACTGTTTAGGCGGAGACTGAGGCCTCACCCTCATAACACTCCCCCGCCTAATTTTCAGAAATTATGCCGCAAAAAGGTGGTTGCATTTCTATACAAAAAGTGCCGCTTAACCCCCTTACAAAGTTAATAGGGATAATATTAAAAATAATGTTTTTCCTAAGGGGCATGGGGGATGCGAAAGGATCTAAGCGCCCTCTTTCCATTGCTGCCTATACAATTTGTAATGCGAGGGCGGTAGGGGAGCTAAGGCCCCATTCCCTGCTGATCTGATTCGTCATTCTAACGAGATAGTGAAACATGACAACTATACATACAACCCGTAGTGAATGATGGTTAAGATTATCGCCTGCAAGCTCTGTGCTGATGGTACAAAGTCGCATGAAAGAGTAATAATTTACTTATAACTTACTTCTTTCTAGTTAAGTTAAGGAGCCGCAGTGATGTAGCGGCAAGACTCTCGACTGCGGATCGAAAGGTAGTGGATTCGGTATTTGACTTTTTTGACTGACAGGTCGACCCAGCTTTAAATGGGTACCAAGTACAGTCATGGGAAGTAAAGGTGGCCGCCGTGATGTTGACCACATCACCCACCCAGTGCCGATTGGTCTATATAAATACCGGTCTAGACCTAAATGCCCAATACGCCTGAGCGCGTGGAAAAGGGTCCTTTAACTTTTTTCCTAGTTATGTTAGTTCCGTATCCTTTACAGGACATTGGTA
The DNA here is from genome assembly GCA_905116865.2 of Candidula unifasciata. Classification (NCBI taxonomy): domain Eukaryota; kingdom Metazoa; phylum Mollusca; class Gastropoda; order Stylommatophora; family Geomitridae; genus Candidula; species Candidula unifasciata. Next base: position 168,853 of record CAJHNH020000436.1, on the reverse strand, counting down.
AACCAACCCCAGCATTTTTTGGCTATTGTAGTTGTTTTTTTCTCTCTAGGAATATACGTTCTGTAGTTTGCCATTGCCTCTCAATGTCTGCTCTCGATACCACTGTAGAAACTAACGCTAGACGGTCTGCTGTCACATCGCCTGCAGCTGGAATCAAACCCGGGCTCCCAGAAGCGCGTTCGCAACGCCTAAGCCATAGACTCGTACATAGAGGCCGTCTACTATTGGAAGACCAAGGTTAAAGTTCTATCAGCCAAAAACTGCAGGCTCTGTTCTTCTCTTTCGGAGCACTTGAAGGTAACTGGTAATCTGAGATCATATTGTAGACCGTCATTAAACAACATTACTTGCCCGGCTCTCTAGTTAGTTAAACCTGACATCGCGGTGACCTGGTGACGAACTCCTTGTGGTCCGGTTTCACTCCCGGGGGTAGGCAGAAAAGCCACATTTCTCCCAGATTTACAGTACCTATCATGGAATCAAAGCCGAACTGCCGATAGCTACGACTTATCTGTGTTGGCGGTGGGAGTTTACTGAGAGAAAATGTTAATTTACTAGAATAAAGGCAGAATGTAAAACCTGAACCCACCACTGAAACAAAGTGATTCCGATTGTTCAGAATCTACTTGAGGATATAAAGTAAAGATACTATTGACCTAGTTCTTACTGTGATAGATTTTATTACTTTTACCAACGGCCACGTCATTCAAAAAATGAAAAGCATCTTTTGACAGCAATGAGAAGTATAATAATTACGAGAAAACATACCCATGACTAAAAAAATATTCATACGAATCAAGGCAGCATATTGTAAACAGTCAGTGCACTATTGTGCCATGCATTAGTAACATATCAAATCAAGAACAATGCGGGGAAAAAAAAAAAAACACACAGGATGAAAACTCCGTCAAAAAGCCAGACAACTCATTACAACAATGACTGCTAGGCAAAGGAATGAAAAGTTAAGGCAGCAGAGTTGCAAAATGCTGTAAGCATGACCTGTCATTGTGCAATAAGCACAATTTAACATCTAAGCGAAATCATGCGTACATTGGAGCACATACAGTTGCATAGAATTAAATGTTAATGCATTAAAAAAAAATGATATCGTCTGCTCTTAAGTCTGAAAAGGTTTACGCTGTATTTTCCACTTGTTCCAGTGAGGACGACAGTCAGGAATTTGATCTAGAGCCTTTGATGTGAGTACAATGTTACATTTTATCTGGCTCAATTTTGGTAGTAGTTCGGCTTAAAATAACGTTTTTTTTTATCTGGCAACCCTGTCCCATAACCGCCTAATTTTAAAAGTAATTGCTTTGCACATTTAATCTTATTTTAATTATAAAAATATTTACTTGCCGCATAAAGATGATAATAAAAAAAAATAAGAAGAAGAATGGCAAATAAATGTAATAATAGGAAATGCTTGAACAAATACACTGAAAGATCATTTCAGTACCTGGTAAGGGGAAGCATCTTAGCCTTATAATATTATTGGATTGGGGGGGGGGGGCGGCACTCAAGGACTGAGCGCCCTAAAAACATGCCCCATTATTTGACTAGACAGTTTGTAAGGTGGTAATCTTAGTTTCAGCTTCATGGCAAACGCTGTGAGGTGGTGAATAGGGCTTAGTTTGGGAGCCCATCAATGTTCTCTAATTTGGGGGGTGGGGGCGATGACGAAGATATGACCCTCCCCTAGTTTTTTTTTGGGGGGGGGGGGGGGAATTCCCTAACTAAAGTAGAAAATTTGTAAAGCGGGAAGTGAAAAGGCGGGGTTAAGTTTGTGGCGGCCGGCCTGTCGTTATCTAGTTCATTACTGACGTTTCTATATTCCACCTCCTAATTTAGTTCATTACTGACTATTTCCCCACCATGTCCACATTTTATAGGATTGCTTGACTCATACTAAGACTTCACTAAGTAAGGTTTCGTAACAACACGCACACTCGACATTGCAATCTCAATACGTATAAATAAATCACTCATTATGATGCCAACGGAGGCATTGTGCCCCACAATCATTGAGTTTAACCATGGCTAGTGAGAGTCAAAGGTCCAGTTTTTGCCACACATAACCGAGCTTAGGTGGTAACAGAGGCCGCCTTGGTGCAGCAGTTAGAACCTCAACTGCGGATCGGAAGGTCATGTGTTCGGGTCCTGACGAAACTAGATTTTTTCCCTCCAAAACTGACTTTGGCCCCCTGTCTTGAGTGTGTACCAGGTCGTCATGGGAAGTAAAGGTGGCCGGTGTGATGCTGACCACATCACCTACCAGGTGCCGTTTGGTCTATAGAACATAGGTCTAGCCCCATATTGGGCGGTGTATACGAAACCTGACATCCCACACTACATCATCGGCTTCAGGTGGAGGAGGGCGTTGGGGGAGGATATTTGCTTTATCACAGGAAGAGGAAATGTAACATGAACAATTTTATTTTATGACAAGGAAGTTGAGACCATTAGCCTTGCTTAACAACTGACCCAGTAGGGAAGTTCAGACGGGTGGACAAACGGAGTACAGCTCTGTTGTATTGGTGCTACCTTTCTTTTGGAGTAAACAAAATGCATCAGCAGCACATGGACTTCACAATAGTCTGTGTGCAATGGAGATATGGCAATAATTTTCATGCCAGAAAATCAATAATCTAAAAACACACGTTTACTTTAGTTTGCTTGACTCATACAAAGTTTGCCAAATGGAAGATTCCAGAAGAAACTCCACATAATGATTGCAGAAATTATGTCACGGTGCCATTGTACCTCACTTCAATTAGTGAGGTGGACCATGGCTAGTGAAGTAGTAGTAAAGACAGCTGTCATTATGTTGACAACTTCAAAATATGCCTTATGCACAATTAGAGAGAATAGATCCTTTACCTGCTGTTGCAGTTTCCATTGCATGTTCTGCTGCCTCTTTTATAAATGCGAGGGGGGGGGGGAGAGACTGAAGCACCACCTCCATAAGAAACATTTCTTACAAAGCAACTAATTAGGAAAGTTTCTTCCAATGTTGGAGTGCATCTGCGTGTGAGGTAAAGAACCAACAATCTGCACTGGATATGCAGACAAAACTCATGTCTTGGAACAAGGCCAAAGTCTAAAAGTGGATAAACGTCCAGAATTTTCTGCCACTGAACATTATTAATAGGAAGAAAGTTTTCATGCCAAAATATCAATAATCTTAAAACAAACCTCCACTTCATTTAAAAATAAAATTTACACTTTTATCATGTCAAGTGGTCTGGCAAATGACGATAGTGTCCATAGTCATTCATAGATACTTCAGATTTGATATGTATAACAGAAATATGAAAGACAAGCAAAAACTATATTGCATAAAACAAATCTCGTTTAAAATGTGCCCACCAAATATTTCTTTCTTGATAGGAACACTTGAGCGATTAGCAAACAAACAATCAATTATTTTAAAGCCCTATACATTTTTTTTTCTTTTTTAAAACTGCAAAATGCTGAAAATGCCTTTTCAAACAAAACATGTGACTAAAATAATTTGAAAAAGGCCTAACTGTAAAAAAAATTGCAATTTATGACAAACAGAAAGAGGCAATACATATTTCTTGACCTCATCATGTAGATTGCACTATTATAACATGGTGCTCTGTCTGTTCTGTCAAAGTTTTTACTTGATCCCAGAGAATATTTATCATGCCCCCTTTATTGTAGGTAGCTTTACTAATGCAACAGTGAAATACCAGGACATTAATATATATATTTTACTGGAGATGCCAAGACATGGAAAAGGATAATAACCTACGAATGTCAGCTAGGAAAATAATGATGTGTAACAAACATTGATTTTACAATCCTCCACTTATTAAAGCTTACTTTCACATTTGTACTAATAGTATATTCCAAGACACAAAAAACTGTTAAAGCCTCTTGAAATTAATATCTGAAATCACTATATCTGGATCCCTGATTTAGTTTTCCAGCTCACAATTTTACCCCAAAGCAAGCACATCTTAGTCTATTTCAGCAAGGATATCAACATTTTAAAAAAAAACATTTAAATTTACCAAAGCCAAAGATTTTCACCAGACTGGTCTAAACAGAAATTTAATTAAAATGCTATAATAACAAATCTATTTGCTTGATAGAATGCATGAAATGGTGAGAAACTGAGTCTTATCTGTGGGCTATGATCAAACTGACATTCTGCAAAGGAACTGATACCTGATAATGCTGTTACGCCACATATAATCATTTAACTGTGTTGTCTACCTTGTGTTTCTGTTGTTATCTACCACCTCATCAACCATGTTATTTAGTAATTCAGCATCTCCTTTTTCAAGTCACTATTTATCTCCCGTTAAACGTCACTATTCGTCTCCTGCTTAAAGTCACTATTCCCTTTCTTTAAACATTATTGGCTTGATAATCCAAGCACAGTAAGTTTCTTTAACCGTATAATCTGCCATGTCTAGTATATCTCCATTGCATTGACCTCACTACGCATTGAGACAAGTGTCTGTAATCTCAATGATAGCCACATTTGACATACATATAATTCATGGTTCTTTATGTCCAGCTTCTGTAACTTCTTAATCTCCTTGCTCAATATGTTTAGATTCTTTAACCTAGTCACCTTACTGTCTCCTATTGTAAGATACTGTAATTGGCACACCAGCCATGTCCAATATATCTCGATGTCATTGCCCATCGTGTCCAGTTTATCTAATTTAACCATCTCCCTGCCAGTCAGGTCCAGACCTAGTATTTGTATGGCTTGTCTGCTCCAGCGTTTCTCCAACTCAGAGATCCCACTGCCCAGACACAGTAATTTGTCGAAATCACTGCCTGTAATCTGCAGTATCAGTAATTTCTCTATCTCACTCATGTTACTGCCCACCATGTCAAGTTCGTGTAGTTTCTGTTACAATTCCTGATACATCCAGGATCTGTAGTTTGAGCTTCTCACTAATACCGTTACCAAACACGTCCAATGTTTGTAATTTCTCTGCCATAATCTTTGTTATGTCCAGAGTCTTTGCATTATTGGTTTCACTGGTCCAGTTACATCTACGCATTGCCTCATCGATCCTACTGCCTCTCCAGTTGAATGGCTCATCAATCCTAATGTCTCTCCAATCAATTGTCTCAGCAATCCTACTAAAGCTTCTGCTAACTGTCTCACTGATACAGCTGTCTGTTGTGCTCACTTTCTGTACATTTTCTCCCTCGCAGATCCAACCCTCCTTCTTGTCTACTGTTTGATTGACCCAGCTGTCTGTTCTAAACACTGTCTTGTCACTACTTGTTTCGTTGATTCTGTTGTCTACTGTCTCATCAATTCTACTGTCCACTGTCTCACCGACCCTACTGTCCACAGTCTCAATAATTCTACTTTCCACTGTCTCACTAATCCTACAGTCCACTGTCTCACCGATCCTACAGTCCAGTGTCTTATTGACCATACTGTCCACTGTCTCAATAATTCTACTGTCCACCGCCTCACTAATCCTACAGTCCACTGTCTCACTTACCCTAGTGTCGATTATCTTATTTACCCCACTGTCTACTGTCTCACTGACCCTACTGACAATTATATCATTTACCCCACTGTCCACTGTCTCACTGACCCTACTTTTCACTGACTGGACACTGTCTCATTGACAATATTGAATGGGGTATACAATGTCACACCAGGAGCTATACCTGGTCTCTCTAAAACCATTGGCTGCCATGAACAATTCTCGCTTGACTCAATGCCCAGATGGACATTCTTGCCCAATCGCCTGCTCCTCAGGTGCCTGTGTGAATGGCTTTTGCTATCAAATGCAGTTGGTTGTGTCCCTTCTTGAAAATCTGAAACATATAACATATCCATGACTAGATATTTTCCAGAGAAAAAGGTGACACAGGTTAGAGTAATCTAGACCACACACGCACACAAACAACAACCAAAGGGAAATTCCGGTTGTTCGTCCACCTGTGAACTTTAGTCTTGTTCCAGTGTCTGAGTTTTGTGTGCACATCCATTTGACAGAACCGGCCTATATTGTACCCAGAATTTTCGTTCATCGCTTCTGTAGCAGATGCGCATCAATGTCCAAGAGAACCAGTAATTAGTCAACTATTATGAAATGCTTCTTAGTGAGACAGGGAGTATATTCTTGTTCCCCCCCCCCTCTCCCCCAAACACAATGGGCATCAGAACCCACATGGAGAGCACACTAAACAGTGATAGGCATTTTGTATTGCTTTCACTGTCAAAGGAATGGAGCAAAATAATGTTTAACAGAAAGCTGGAACCATGACTAATAAGCTGTTTTCAAAGGATGCTAGACATCCAATACAATATTTTTTCATCCTTAAATGGGAAATATAATACAACATCAAGATACTCATCTCAGAGACAAGTGACTGACTTCACTGTGTACTTGTGTAATGTTTCTTCCTTCTGACAGATTCATTTAAAGACAATGGGCTCTATCTCTCTTTAATATATTACTCTGTGTGAACTTCATCAAAGAATTGTTAACATGCCAACCAAACATGTGACGCATGTGAGGGCCCTCATTCTTATTTTTTGATTCACATACAAGAAGACTAAGCATTTATCTCACTCCTTTTTTGTCCTTCTAAATTTGTTTTCTTGTAGTTTCTATGTTACACTGTCTGATATATCCATTATCTGTAGTTTTTGTATCTCAGTGATACTACTACCTAACATATCCAGTGTTTGTAATTTCTCTGCCATAATACTTGTTATGTCCAGTGTTTTTACATTTTTTGTATCACTAGTCCAGCTACCCCTTCTATCCATTGTCTCACTAATCAACTGCCACTCCTGACAGATGTCTCACTTTGTTCCCTTATCTAATGTGTCACCCAAGTTTCTAAGATCAAATGCAGAAGTATTTCTGACTGTCCTCTAGAAACAAGCAGACAATGTATTCTTGAATCAATTCAGTCTGAACAGCATCATGCTTCATCACATCTTGTAATCTCCAGTAACATGCATAAGTTCAAGGGCAGATGACTTTCTATGAGATGAGAAAAGGCTACCAAGAGTTTATCAGTTTGCTCCATTCAACGTTCCAGTTGTCACATGTTGCCAGGTTTTATCTCACGCTCTTACTTTTTTACTCTCTTCTCATAACACAAGCAAATGTAAAAATAAAAGATAATTCTTAGTTAATAGGTTCGGTTCAGTTTTAAAACAGCCATTAAACAACATAAATACCTCTTTTTTTTAAAGAAAAAAGTCAGTATACATTGGGGCAGGTCAACAAGTTCAAATACCTTAAAATTGCAACAGACCAAAATGGAGGCATTAAGACAGCACTGACTATTCAAAAAGCAGCTGCTGAGAGACTTTTTCCAGGTCATAAACTGAGGGTTTCTTAGCAAAAGAGAAATTGGCCAAGGGGCGAACATGGCTGTTTACTGCCCTACTTACATGTCATTCCTGACCTACGGGGGTGAGTCATGGGCAATGACAACAGCTGAGGCCTCACAAATGGGATATCCAAGAAAGGTAGTCCAAGTGACAAGAATGGACAAAGTTTGCAGTCAGACAATATGCCAAGATCTTGAAACCCAGGCCTTAGAAACTTGAATAGATCAGTCTCAGTTAAGATGATCTGAAACTGGAGGACTGGAATGGGACAAAACCAGAAAGAAAACTGCTGATAGAAAAGTCTGGCAATCTCTCTGGCAAACCTCTACAGCCCAAGGAAGAAGAGCAGTAACTAAGTAAGTAAGTTATAAGAAAAAGTAACTTGTCTGAGCAATCATTGAAAGTATTAACAAAAGCTCCCATTTAGAAATATGGAGAGAGTGCATAACAATTAAAGATATAAATCAAACATTTCCTGAAATAGCGCAGACAAATGCCACTAATTTAGCCAAAGAAATTTCAGAACCAAATTAACTAATGGTTTCCATTCTGCATCAATAGCCAAAAACAAAATTCTAATTATGTCAATACTGAAGCAGGGAATTCAAAATTAGAAGTAGAAACAAATTTTTAAAAAATTGGATACAGATCTCCAACATCAGTGTTTCAGAACTCCCTGTTGTGCGTGAAATGAACAGACCTACTGCTCCAAACAAGCATATAATTTAATATGGCTAAATAAAGGTGTCACCCATGTATCACATGGGCCTTCATGGAAAGCAAAGAATACAGACAGTGCAACTTACCAGGCGTGTCGTAAGAGGCGACTAAGGGTAGGGTTGGGCTTGAGGTTGGCTACATCATCCAACCATGGATAAGTCAAAAAAAGAAACAAGAAAAATTCAGCCAACCAAGATGAGGACAGGCTCTTCTAGTAGAAGTATGAAATGAGTGAAGTTAAAAAGATAGTGAGAACACTGGGAAAGCTGCATGTGATAGCGAAGGATAGAATGACTTGGTGTGAGTTTGTTGAGAGTATATGCTCCACGGGGGGTTAGAAAGGCATAAGAAGAATTATAGGTGTGTGGAAATTTGATGTATTGGACTGAAGGGAGCGGATTTCACAGCCTAGCGGTATGGTAAACCTCAACAGAATCTGCTAACCACACTTTCACAGAAGATCTTTATGAAAAGCCATGGGGGAAAAAAATTCACCAGAAAATATTTTAAAATCATTATAATATAAACATGACAAATCAGAATTTACCTCTAGCTGGCCCTTTCTGTGATTCATTTACAGTGTCTACTCTGTCTCTTCCTATCACTGGTAGTATTCTTTCTTGTTCTTGTGCGATCTGTGATTCAATTCACCAACAGTTTGAGCCGTGTAATATTTTACTTAAGAAAGCTAATCATGAACAGTCAGCCAAACAGGCAAAACTGCAGCTTTATAGTAGAGATGAGAATACCATGAACAGATTACAAACTATAATGAAGTAAATAGCTCAAAAAAGAGTACCTGCAGCAGATAATTATTTAGCCTTCTTAGGGAATGCTGTGGGAAAGGGAAACCGGAGTATGACAATGGGAAAGCTGAATGTGAAGAAAGGCAAAGGAAGACCAAGAGATGATGTTGGGCTGTTTGGCCCCACAGCCAGGAAGACCATGTGTTGGATGATTGATTTGACTCAGAGAACATAAGACAGAAGTCTGCAGGTAGATATGATTACCAATGCCTGTGTCAATGACTTTGAGAAAAATAACATTTCATTTAAACAACCAATTTATTGTTTTTTTTTGTTATCACCTTTAGATTCTGAACATTTTAAAATTTTGATGGATAAAGTTTAGAATCTAATGAAAGATATGGAGAATGAACATAAACAACACTAATAGAATAATTAATGAAACTACTGTCACACAGTACATTCTAGACAATATTACCCTAAAAAAAAAATGCTAAGTTCAAATAACTAAACCAATTTTTTGGTAGATGATTTTGGTAGATAATGTAAAAAAAAGGTGCACTGATGTGTAGCAATGAACACAGACAGTAAAGATAATACATTATTCTCCAATTTGTATTAAACACAGCATTTGATGGATCATTACTACAGCATATCTAGGTGTCACCTATGATTATCACCTGATATGGAAGACGGACATAATGAAATATGAATAAACTGCCATATACCTGTAATTACCACTTTTACAGTGTATGCAGAGTAGTCTTTGAGTCTGAAGATCAAAGGCTGCATGGCTAGCACTGTTACCATGTGTTGGAATTTTATTTTTTTGCCTCCGACAAAGAAAAACACAAACTTTACCCAGGATTTGAACCCTGGTCTCCTGTGTGAGAGCCATGTATTCTTATACATTTGGTCAGCCACTTCTTGCAACAATTATGTACTGATTTACTGCTTTTCTAAATATAGTAGCTTTGGATGAAGACACACTAACCTAACCTTTGGAGGAGAAAATACAACGGGGAAAATCTAATGTTACGGTAGGGCAAACTAGACCCTTAGCCGTGGCGGTCTGCTGGTCTGGGAAGGAAGCTCTGACAGGCAGACGGAGCACTGCTTTTCTGATCTGGCATCTTCCACAGCATGCTTTGTTCCAAATTTACTGGTGTTACCTTTAATCTAGAGGAAACAAGACAGGACAAGGGAGGGAAAATTCTGCATGGGCAGCACATGGTCTCTAAATTACTGTCTAGACTGCTATAAAGAAGAGGAATACCATCTCTTGCCTCAGCTGATCTTGAAACAAATGAAGAGGAGGAGTTATGGTGACATAATGAAATATGAATAAACTGCCATAGGCCTGTAATTACCACTTTTCCGGTGTACGCAGAGTAGTCTTTGAGCCTGAAGATTTGAGGCTGCATGGCTAGCACTGTCACCATATGCAAGAATTTTTTTTCCCACCCACAAAGAAAAACACAGACTTTGCCCAGGATTTGAACCCTGGTCTCTTATACATTTGGCCAGCCGCTTCTTGCACTAATTATAAACTGATTTACTGCTTTCCTGAATACAGTAGCTTTGGGTGAAGACACACATTGTAAAATACACTAACCTAACCTTTGGAGGAGAAAATACAATGGGAAAAATCTAATGTTACGGTAGGGCAAACTAGACCCTTGGTTGTCTGCTGGTCTAGGAAGGAAGCTCTGACAGACAGAGCACTGCTTTTCTGAATGTACTGGTGTTACCTCTTATCTGGAGTAAACAAGACAGGACAAGGGAGGGAAAATTCTGCATGGGCAGCACATGGTCTCTAAATTACTGTCTAGACTGTGCTATAAAGAAGAGGAATACCATCTCTTGCCTCAAATGATCTTGAAACAAATCAAGAGGAGTTATGGTTTATAAATCTTTTTTTCTGTTGATGTAGGCAAAGGTGTCTCTGATGGTGTGAGAGGCATTTTTTAATGGCACTGATCATCGTTTTTCCCATCTCAACCTGTGTACTTCAATGAATGTTGGGAACTACCAAAGAATCTGAATCAGACACTGAAATAACTAATGCATCATGAATTAAAAAGAAACATCAAGATTCTACTTATAAATTGGAATATCAAGACTATCTGGTTGCCCAGCAAAAAGCAAGATGTTGGTCATAATAATGAAAATGGGGAACAGCCTGTACATTACTAACCTCATCTTCAAACTAAAGACAATCATGAGGTGTCACTAAAACACTGAAGATCTGGTCGCTAACACCAGCTGCACCTCACTAGCACAAGTAGGCATCACCGGAATCATACAGTACAGTTAACATGAGGCGATGTGATTGACATATTTCAGTTGAGAGGATTCATCCCCCCCCCCCCGCTTTTATGCTGGCATAAACTCTGCAGTAATGTTTTTGTTGCAGGTGAAAAAGCCAGGCAATAAACTATTCAACATATTTTTATGTCCTCATTTACATTACAACATTCGTCACTGGAATAGGAACAAATATTTTTAGCAAACAAATGTAACTATCGAAATTGCATTTAATATTTTGTCACTAGACTCACCCCAGCTAAATAATAGTAAGCTAGCACAGCAAAAATAATTCCAAAGCCAAGTGCAACACACCAGTGTGTTAGAATAGGGGTTTTTAAAGGCACCTTTATGTTATTAAACTATGTTTAAATCCTTTTAACCACACACACAACACCCCCCCCCCCCCCAACCCTCACATTTGTGTCTTGGTGTTGGGGCTGCTGCGTGACCTAAGGAACTGGGTGTGGGTCTCCTTTCCAACATGAATCATCTCACTAGCCATGACGTGGCTTCGGCCACAAGCGTGACCGAAAGTAACAACCGGACTGCACGACGTAATATACGAGCCATGAGTCACCATTTTGCCGTGACCCATTTCACTCTTGGCGTTGGTTATGTTACACATGCGAGAGAAAGAAAAGGCCGTTGTTTCACTGAGTGTATAAAGAGATGCCCTGTATCCCAGTGATGCCTAACCTTTTTTTTTTCGAGTAATGAGACATTTTTTAAGGATCAAGTTGTTATTGTTTGCATTCACTGGCTGTGAACCCCGGGGAAAGACCTGGTTGTACGTTTTACGTGTACATCCGTTATACAGACCTTGCTTATTTGTATGCATACTGTTGGTTCCTTGTCTGTCAGGCAGGTGCAGTCCGACTTTGAAGGAAGTCCCTAATTAGTCGACTCTTACTACATGCTTGTTTGGGAGGCAGTGGGTCTATTTTTGTTGTTCTTATAATGAGACCCCGGAACCCACTCGGGGATAGGGACACAGTGACTCTGACCCTAAACATTAAAGATAAGCTTTTAAAAGGGATATCACAACTGTTCTGCGCAAAAAACAGTGACATTCTTTTCAAAGACACTTCAACGTGGGAAATGATCCAGGTATACAGCATACACGGGAGTCGCCGTGGTGTAGCGGCCAGACGCTCGCCTCCGGATCGGAAGGTCGAAGGTGCGGGCCATGGCGGGGTCGGACTTTAAAAAAAAAACGACCTTAGCTCCCAGGTCGACCCAGCCTTAGTGGGTACCAGGACGAACTATTTGATGCAGAACAAGTACACATACAAATCGCTGCAGAAATGAGGTTTTCCAGGCCTCCACTGATGCCTTGAGATGTGTTCGTCATTTGGGATAGTATTCGGAGACCAAAGGCAGAGAAGAAAGAACTGCACATGATCTGGTTGGATCTCCCTAACGCATATGGGTCGTACCCCACAGACTATTATGCTAGTGCCTTTGTATGTTTAAGTCCCGGCAGAGATTAGTGCTATGATCGAGCAGTATTTTTCCAAACTCGCTGTGCGGTTATCTACCCCTACGTTTAGTACGTCATGGACTGAGCTCCAGGTTGGGATAACAATGGGCTGTACGGTTCCCCGGCACTGTTTGTTATGGCCATGCAGGTTATGCTAGATGGGGCTGCCGGTTACAGGCAGGGACTACATATTGGGTATCTCTGGATGCCGCCAATGAGAGAATTTATGGATGACACGACTATTATAACATGCCGTGAAAGTGAGGCACGCCTGATACTGCAGAGGCTTGATTGTGTGGTCAAATGGTGCAACAGAAGCCTGTCAATCAGTAGCGCTAAGGTGGTGGCGACCAGATTCACTGTGACAAGTCAATTATCCCCACGGATCTTGAAAAAACAGTGAAGAGTCTCGGCCGCGTTTACGATTCGAAGCTATCAGATATAAAGGAAGTCCCGCGAATGCACGCGTCCCTGGCAACAGGCCTCATTGCTATCGAACAAAGCAGGCTGATTGGGAAGTTCAAGGTCTGGTATCTCCAATTCATGTTGATTCCAAAGCTCCTCTAGCCGTTGCTAGTGAATGAGGTAAACACTAGAGCAGTAGAAGCAATGGAGCGGAAAATCATTACAATCAAACAGTTACCCGCTAACGCTTACACTTGCTCTGTGATAATACATTGCCAATAGTTCGAATCCCATCGGACCAGCAGGTAATCACCTGGCCATTGAGATACTGGGGAGCAAACAAAGGACTTTCAAATGTGACCACGTCTGTACAAACACTAACGATGTCAACAGTTAACCACATTGTCAGCCTTTGAAATAGACGTGAATGCAAGTAACTCAAACATCTACAAGTTGGTCAGGTTGTAGGTAAGTAAGTAAATTTTTTACCCCACCAGTACATAAACACCCGTGACAGTGACACAAAGTGCAACCATGCTGATAAGGATCACCAGTGGGAAGGTCCCGGAAACGGTTTAAACCGTTACGCTATATTGCAACCACCAGGGCTTCAAAATAACGAAAAATTGACTGACTGACTGACTGACTTTCTACCCCACCAGGACATCACACAAGCGATAAACACCCGATGACACAAAAGTGCCACCATGCGGATGAGGATCACCGTGGAGAGGTCCCAGAAACCGCGTTCAGACAATTGGCCATATTGATGGCCTGCCTATATTGCGGCCCCTGGCAAAAGCCAGAGTGGGGCTTCAAATAACAAAAAATTACGTCCTAAGAAGGACGTAAAGAATATATCATGTAAACGAAAAATTGCATCCCACAAGGAGATGGCGGATGTAGTTGGGATGACAGCTTTTTGTCATCGTCATTAACATATTAAATCCCGCTGGATGGCTAATCCGGTCGAAAAATGCCTGCGGAATTTGGGTGTGTCGGCTGAAAGGCGCAGATTATCGCAGCCATGCTGCAAACGGGAACAATGCAAAATTTGTCTTTGGATGAACGCAGCAGCAGATGCAGCAGCAGCAGAAGAAGAAGAAGAAGATTATCTCTCGGGGGAGGGGGGGGGTGAGGTGGGGGGTTGGGGGAGGCAAACTAATGACGTTTTTTTTTCAATCGGATGTGTTTGGTCGAAAGGTGCAAATATCTCAGCTTAGTTTTAAACCACATCTCAACATACCGACGCCAATCCCTGAGTGTTTAGCATCAGAGCTCAAGACGCGGTAAAAAGAAATGTATAATTGACGCACCTTGCGTTCATTGGCTTCTTGTTAGGAACCTATTAATGTTTGATGCGTTACCTGCGACTGAAAGAGTTATCGAATAGGAAAAAAAAGTATATGTAGTGCGATAATATACTACTTCTGGAGTAGGTAGATAGTTTGTCCCCTCCTGGACTGCAGTCAGAATTAATAAATATCACAAAATTGAGAATCAAACAGGTACAAATCCCGGAATCCCCATTCAACAGCCCAACACAGTCACGTCAGCACAGGCGTTGATACAGTGTGGAGATAGGAATAAGTGCCTTCTTTTCTTTTATGGCTTATTCGTTCCGAACACGCTGCGTAATGCCGAAGTGCCGGGTTCGATCCCAGCAGGCGAAGCAGCCGATTTGGCAGCAGCATGCCTTGCGTTGGTTTCAAGAGCCAAGCGTTCAGTGAGCAATTGCAAATTACTGAACCTAATAATTGCCTGGTATAACCACAAACAGCCACAATGCTGGGGTTGGTTCTGCAACATCCTGAAAAGGTTAGGCAACATTTTTTTTTTTACCTTGCACAACGATGTGGGGAAAGGGAGATAACTTTGATATTGTAGCAGGATAATAAATACATACAGACTGATTGTTTTACGATATAACTAGAATTCCACACCTGCTTCCTGTCAATCAAAGTCCAGTGTTTGTAATTTGTAACTACATTTAACTTTTCTTTTAATTTGTCATTTGCATAGTTCAATCGTAGTTACTTCGTCTAGTTATTTAACAAACTATAATATAATATAATTGTTAATGTATTAACGTTTATTGTAATTAAACAGTGGGTGTTGTCTGCTACTTTTGGTCACCTTAGACAAAGTTTATGTTCGACAAGCCGGCAAGCTTGGATGCACAGGGATGGTTTAGACACAAAACTGCTCATAAACAATTATTGCTGTAGGATGGGGGAAGGAAGGGAAGGGGAGGGGGCGCACACGAATATTATGCTTATTACATTATTATTATTATTATTATTATTATTATTATTATTATTATGTGCATGCAAAAAATATGTATTTGAAATAATATTTAATGGGACACAGATGCTTGAAAAAGAGACAAGTTATATATGGGGAGGTGCACTTTGCTCCCAGAAAAGTATTGGGCGGAAAAAAAAGGGGGGGGGGGGAGGTGGCTGTAAGGGTTCTCAGGGTGCCTGAGTCTTTAGTTTCAATGCCTATGATTATGTTTGTTAATACTTCAGGCTATATAATACTTTAAAAATAAAATTTTATAATAGATTTCTGAGCTACTCTGAGATAATAGATGTTCATATAAAACACAAAGTGTAAGTTGGCCATACAAAAACACAAGTGCAAAGTTGTTAAAGTAACAAGTCTTCATACAGCACAGCACACAGAAGACATGACACTGAAGTAACTTCATTCAGATTTAAGAAATGATGGAATTACATGAAATAAATATAAGCAAGCAGAATGAACTGACATGTACTTGAACCTTTCTGTCTTCTGGAGCATTTTAATAGTTATTTTGTATCTTTTAACACCTTTAACTGTTTTCAGCATGCAGATTTCATCTTGACTTCCATGTCATCTGATTATTTAAAAAAAAAAAACTTATTAGTAAGGAACCACCATAACAGCATGCCTGGAAGATGGACAGGGGATGACAAAATCATTGTCTCATTACCATTTGGAATCTGTAACTGGTAATGTTTAGTGATCTTCCAAACTGCACATTTAAACTGTTGTTGTCTGTAATTTACTGTGATGGCTGATCAGGGCAATGTGTAAGCCAAAAACTGGCTTCAGTATTTAATTTACTTGTTCTAGAGTTTATTTTGCATTTTCAGAAACTTGCTAAATTGTGTCAGTGGGTATTTAATCCATTAGATGTTTGCACATAGTACTAGATACAAATAATAAGTAAATGGTCCTCATCCCTGTTTTGAGTCAGCAGATTGTGGAAACACCTGGTACAGTGATGGCAAGTTATTTTAGTTGCTCAGATGGGGAGATGTATTGTGAGAAGGTAAGAAACAGGACATGAAATTAAATATGGTGTTAAGAATTGTGGCAGTATCATTTTCATGTTGATCCTAATAGATGGCACAGGGAGACTTCATCTGAAACTTTAGTGATTGCATTGCTTTTTATAATAAAGGCAAAGAAACAAAGGATTGTTAACCAGGGCGGCTCTTTGGCTTAGAGGTTAGGGAAATGATTTCCCATTATAATCCCTAGTGTTTGTCAGGGTTTTGAGTCTTTCAGTGGGTGGTTTAGAAAAAGACTGCTCTTGTGGCTGTCAGACAATGAAATGAGAATCATACCATAGAAGAGATTAAGGCCTCACCACATTTTCCCAAAAAGCAGTGGAAACTTGCAACCAGCTTTCATTGTGGAGACAGCACAATATGTAATTAATTAACTTGCATTATAAGGATTCTGATATTCACTACTGCCATCTTTCTCCTCTTTATATATTACAGTTTTTTAATACAATAAGTAAATCATTTTTAAGTATATCACAATAAATATAGACTTAAAAATTTTTTTTTTTTCTCAGGATGATTAATATCAGTTATTTTTTCTATTCCCCCCCCCCCACATTATTGTTTTAAACTTTTGTATTTGCATTATTGTATTGTATTATCAAAATACGTGTCTTTTCATCCAATACTTAATAACTATTTCACTTTATTTTCAAATTACAGCTTGTCATATGAAACTGTAGTGGACATGGAAGTCCAGTGCAGTAAATGTATAACATGCATGAGAATTAAAATACTCATTTTGTGTAGGTAATCAAGATCCAGCTCTGGAGGCTGTCTCCTGCCTAGCTTACATAGGTGCAGCCCTTGAGGAGTGCCGGAGTAAATATATGGAGGTGGGATTAAACAACCATGAACAGGACGTGATGATTCCTTGGGTGAGACCAGAACCAGAGGACCATGTAAGGGCCCTGCATTTATGAAAGCCTTTTTTTGGTGGCGGAGAATGCTCATGTTCTGCCCTTGCCACCTCTTGAGGCTTCACCTAACATTTCACACACATCTCTATGACATGAATAACCCGTTCTTATTGAAGGAAGACAACTATAAGAACATATTGTCACACACAGAATATTTTCACATTTCGGATCTATCTAAACCCAAAAACTGTTTTCAGTACTTTTTGGCAACGTAAAATACTCAAAAGTTTAAAGCTATAAACTGTGGTCCGTAGGATGTTATGTTGAGAAGCTCACTGTCCTACAATATACTCCTGGCCAAATTAGAAGGAGCTGAAACCAAGAAGGAAAGATCAGAAATGAAAGGGCAAGAAGAAGAACAGAGTTGACAACAGGATAGGGAATGTGCGGTCTGACTTGGAGGAAAGAAGCATTAAGCCCAGAGATGGCACAAATACCAGAATTTTAGCCACGAAAGTGGCACAAATAAACAAGACCACAAATATAGCCGGAGACTGTTGGCAACTTCATCTAGCTAGCAGCAGGTTGAACATGGTTGAGTTTTTTGATTGTTTCTTAAAAGGAATTAGGAATTGGACTTGAGGGCTGAGCAGCATTAGATGGCTACTCTGGATTGGCATGATGTGCTGCACCATCTGCAGACTAGGAAACAAAGATGACCACACAACATTGAAACTGCAGTATCCCATCAACATAACTGGGAAGGCTGACCCAAGCAACAAATGCTTTACAGAAGTCTGATGTGTTGGCCAAAAATTGTAACTACTGCAGCCATGTTATAAACTGACACAACGCATGTACGTCCTCTGATGAATGAAAAAGATATTCCTTTCCTAATTAATTATTATCACTACTCTGATCATCAGCATCTTATTCTTTAATGTCTTTGCTATTGGTTTTGATGAGCATTGCAATTATACTTTGTGACTATAAAGATCATTATCTTTCTATATTTGATCCCTGTTCAGTGCTATTCATGTAAGTAATAAATAGCAGTGGTGAGAAGACATATCCCTCTCTGAGGCTGATGAAATGGAGAACCAATATGTCATTCCTTCTGTTGTTTTTCCTGTGCACTGGCTATCTTGATAAAGAGCCACGATGTTACCCAACAGTTGATCTTGAATACACTGGTACTCACCACAAAGTGTCTGAAAGGTGCCAGTACTCCCAAAGTAGCTATTACAATAATGCTGAAAAATGATGCCTAAAAATAAAGGCTCCATTATTGCGTACTATTGCGAACCACCAGAAAAAGGCCTGAATACTGGTACCCTAAGCTCCCAGGCATCTGCCCCTCAAGTATGATGTCATAGATTAAGCGATATCCTATATATAGTTAAAAATGAGTCATTGTGTTTCAGATAAACTTGAAGGAAATGCTGAGGCAAATTGAGCTACAGTACCAGGCTGTACTCACACCACTGTTTGTCTACAGTCGAAAGCAGCTGCAGGACAATGTCAAGGCTTATGTAGATGCTCTGAAGGAATATAGTTCCTCGTTCCAATTGAATTTTTCTGTCAAGGTAGAAGATATTATGTAATCATTTGTGATAGCATAGCATACTGAGAAGTGTGAATATTGGTTCCACATTTGTATGCTAATATTATCTTTTTGTTCCCTAAATGTTTTATTCATGAGCTTTTTTTTTCCACATCAGAAATCTTTATTTATGGCATTTTTTTTTACTGCAACAAAAGGGAGAATATTTTCTATATACCAGTGTAAATATTAGCAACCGAACAGTAGTTAAAGTGAACTAATCAAAAGAATTTTCTAAACAGTTACATAACCGTCCAAAGTCACCACAGTACAAATAAGCCAGATCTGCAGAATTTATGTACATGCGAATTCAAGTTCTGCAACAAGTCTTAAGTCTAGAAGTGGATGAACAACCAGAACGTTTTGCCTAAGTTTACAGCCAATGATTGCAAAGAAGAAGACTACAGTATAATATATTATTTCATATACAGTTAATTGAAATTTAAAAAAAATTACAAATTGACCTCAAAACAAGCTGTATAAACACTTACAGATAATGATTAAAAGATATAAATGTTGTACTGTTATTCATTGTCTTTGCTTTCCAAAAAACTTTCAGTGATTTATTATGTGCTATAGTTTTTGAGTCATTAAATATCTTATTCTTTTTCTTCTTCTTCTGTGTTCATCCACAAATGTAGATGTGTTGTGCCTGTTTACAGCATAGCTGTGATATTTGCACCTTTTGTCCAACATATCCAACTTCTACAGCACTTATTGCCCTGCTAAGCCTTCCCTATTAATTGTCTGGGATATTGCAGTACATCTTGACAGTAGGAAAGTTGGAGGGGAGGAGAGGCAGAGGGAGACTATGAGAAACTATTCTGGAAAGTTTGACATCTGTATCAGAGTTGATTGAAAGTACATGAGACTGAATGTTGTGGATAGACATGACTATCAATGCCACACGGCATTGACTTTAAAAGAAGAAGAACATTTTCTGTCTCATTGCTTTGAGGTTATCTTTGTTTCCTAGTTCACAGGTGATGCCCCCTCCTCCACCCCCTCCCCCATCAAGCTGGTCTATAGCAGCCTTGTAATACTGGTCAGCTCTCACAAGAAGGCATTGGCAGAACATGAGCATTCTCTGTCATCCAAAAAAGGCTGCATAATGGCAAAGCCAATACACATTGCTGTGATACGTGGCTCACCCAAGGAATCATCACATCCTGCTCAAGACTGATTAAGCTCACTACTATATACTGAGAAAAGGGATCTTTACTTTACTTTACTTACTATATACTGAGCAAATATCTGAAAAAAAATTGACCTCAGCAACTTTCATTTTTCATTCAGGCTAACCAAAACTTGACTGTTCTGAGAGAATTTCAGTCTTTTGGCTTATCAGCAACACTGGTCAGTGGCAATGAACTGAGACTAGCTTTAGAAGCAGGATTTGAACCCACCCACCTCATGTTTAATGGTGGGGGAAAATCTGCTTGGGAAACACATTTGGCTATAAAGGTACTTTTTAATTTTTATTTTTGTGTGTTTTAAATTACCAGCATAATTTTGAAATATCCACTTTCAGTATGTGAAGGAAGATTTGTAACTCAAAACCTGGCCACAGTCAACCAAGAGCCAAGAGTTTATCGCTAGATAATATACTTCCCATAATTCACATTGCTGTAGCTGCGTTCTTTGCCCAGGGAACTTTTGCAGGGATTTTTAACATCAACCATGACAGAGCCCATCAAAAATATGGGGCTGGCTTTAATCGCCGTCAAGGACTTCCAGGTTAAACAAGCCTAAAATAGGTTCCAGAAATCTCATTAGAACTAAAGTAGGTCAGCATTGTGTTGACCACATCACACATCAAGTGCTGACTGACCAATAACAATATGAATCCAGCACTATCTGTGTGATATGCCAGTGGTGTAAAAAAAAAAAAAAAAAGGTTCATTTCCTTTATTTTATTTTTTCTTTACTTCATCATCACCATCATATATTGTGCTGGTAAGCCTAGGCTGTCATGTTTCGCTCTTCCACATGATCATATGAGTCATGGATTGGGTCAGTGTTCTTCCCTTGCCCTATCCATGTGACCAAGCTATAAAGGTATCTACCTTTTTCCCATTCTATTGCTATTTTTCCGTTAATCATCCCAGTTGCCAGTTGTCACTTTCAAATCCAGCAGCGACTCGCTGCAGCCCACGGTCGGTGTTTGAAACCGGGTGGTTCCCGGGGTTCACCCAGCCTCTAGGAATTGGAGTAAATGGAGGAACATCGCAGTCGCAACAGAGTTACGTGCAGATGGCGACACAGGCGGACAGTTCTTATCAGGTGTCCATACTGGTGGCAGAGCACCTATGGTTTATAACCGTGTGCAATGACGCTGGTTCACATCTCCCGACTTTACTTTACTTTCAATAGTTCTTGTAATTTATTTGTTTCTCACATGATCTCATCTAGTTTTGTTTATGGCCTTTCTCAAACATCTCATTTCGCAAGTGGTTAGTTTTCTTTCCTGTTCTTTAGTCAGTGTTCAAGTCTGACTTGGATATCCAAGGCTGGTATGAAGACTACATCCATAATTTGTCTTGTTTTCTCTCTAGGGATAGCCATGTGTTTCCAAGTTTGGGTCAGTTCATACACAACATTTAACTAATCAAAAGGACAGTCTGTAATCATACGTAACACCCCATCACATGCAATGGTTTATTCATCACTGACTGTGCACTGTTTTACCCTTTGACAAAAGCATGGTGTCCTCATTAATGTGGACAGTGAATGGGACCTGAAACAAACTCTGGACATCTGCCGACATGGTTTTCCTGAACCAAAGAAAGCCAAGGTGCTTCTGAGAATGAACTTGAATATTGATCCTGTAAGTCAGATATTGTTCTTGTAATTTAATCTTAAATATAAGGAAAACAAAAAATGTTATACAGTATTTCAGAGGAAACATTTCTAAGAATGATTTTATTTTAAAGGAGTAACATATTGAGAACAATTTCATACATGACCTTGGCTTCCAAGCTGACTGAGCCTAATATGAAAATGTCATTGAAAGTAAAAGTGGCTGGTGTGATGCTGACCACATCTCGCATGGAGTGGTAAAAAGTCTGTAAAAATATTCATCTAGCACCATATGCATATGTTACAAATGTTTCTTTTAAATCGTGCAACATTTTCAGCAGGCGGCTAGCCATTATTTTGATAGAGAGCGAGCCATAGGAGATAAAACCTGGTGCGATGAAGCTGATTCTCTCGACTTTCACCTTTACAGCACTTTGTCAGAACTTGTATCAACTGATCACTGGGTACTAAGCTAACACATCTGTTGAATAATGTCCTCACCGTGACCCATTCATGACTTTCTTCCTTTTAACCTGCCAGTGAGTAATAAGGAGGATACAGGAGCACTAATAGATTCAAACGAGTCACTAGGTTATCATTAATCAAATGAGAACTTACTGATAACTGAAATTTCAAGAATAACTGCATTTTCCAAATTGATATTAGCTTTATACATACACCCAGTTAAATTAAACTTGAGTATTGATTGAGTCTGATTTTCACAAATTTCTGTACTTCAGCAAGTTCATAAATATGTGAACACTGGAATGTTGGACTGCAAATTTGGCCTGTCAGAAGATAGTATTGAGGGTTGTCTTCAGCTTTTGGAGGAGCCAGGGTGCCCAGCTGAGCTGATTGGACTACACTCACATGCAGGCTCAACCATCTACCAGACCGATGTCTTCAAGTAAGAATGTAAATATCATTTTGTTTCATTCTTGTATTAATCACAGTCATGATTTTTAATATCACTATTATCAACTATCTACTGGACCAGTGTCATCAAATAACATTGCTTTACAACTTTTACTTATCTTGAATAGTGTTGTTTGTCACGACTGTCATTAGCACAAACTTCATTACTACACTGGCCTAAAAAAAAATATTTTTTATAAAAAAACAATGCTACAATAGCACTTCATCACAGCTTATGTTTAATGTACTTCAATACAACTTACTGTTACAGCATTTAAATGCAATTGATTAATTTAGCACTTCAGTGCAACTGACTACTATATAACTTCAGCACAATATACCAATATATCATTTCAGCACAATATACCAATATATCATTTCAGTACAATATACCAATGTATCATTTCAGTACAATATACCAATATATCATTTCAGCACAATATACCAATATATCATTTCAGCACAATATACCAATATATCACTTCAGCACAATATACCAATATATCATTTCAGCACAATATACCAATATATCATTTCAGCACAATATACCAATATATCATTTCAGCACAATATACCAATATATCATTTCAGCACAATATACCAATATATCATTTCAGCACAATATACCAATAAATCATTTCAGCACAATATACCAATATATCATTTCAGCACAATATACCAATATATCATTTCAGCACAATATACCAATATATCATTTCAGTACAATATACCAATATATCATTTCAGCACAATATACCAATATATCATTTCAGCACAATATACCAATATATCATTTCAGCACAATATACCAATATATCACTTCAGCACAATATACCAATATATCATTTCAGCACAATATACCAATATATCATTTCAGCACAATATACCAATATATCATTTCAGTACAATATACCAATATATCATTTCAGCACAATATACCAATATATCATTTCAGTACAATATATTACTATGGAATTTCAACACAACTGCCTTCTAAAGCATTTCAACATTATTACTGCAATAACTCTTGAACACAACAGACTAATATAACACTTTAACACAGTTGACTACTGTTAACATTTTAACACCTGGTCTTGTAAGTTGGTGGGTTGAAGCATGGGGGCTGATGCTCCCACCCATGCAAAACCTCAGCTTGTCACAAAACATATCTAAGCCTCGTATCTGAATGGAATGGAAACATTCAAGTACTTGGGTACAAACCTAACTGATCCAATGTAATAAGACAGGAAATACAATGTGGAATACAATCTGGATATAAGGTATATTATGCCCTACAACTTGTTGATGACAAAAATTGTTAGAAGCATCGGCATTGACTGGGTGGAGAACACACATTTGGAAGATCTTGATTTTGCTGAGGATATTCTTCTGCTAAGTAAAAACAACATTGACATGCAAGGTAAAACAGGCGATTTAGTGATTATATAGTGATAGTGAAGAAATACAAAGAAATTATGACACACATTGGCAAGGCATCAATCAAATTATAGCCTTAACTGGAAGTCTAAATTGTATAGTTTCAAAACCAAGTTAATTTTCAGTTCTAATGTTATTTCACAGAAATAACGAGTGAATTTAAATATCTTGTGTCATTTTTCCACTTCAGATGGAAGAATGGATAGAGACATCAACATACAATGTGCAAAAGCAAACAAGGTTATAGGACAGTTAACACCACTTCTGACACATAGAAAGATACTTCTGTAAACCAAAGCAAATCTCATAAGAAAATTCTTTGTGTGTGGCCGACATTGTGTTACCAGTGCAAACATGGACCTTTTACTACAACTTATGAGCGAAAGATCATAACAACAGAGATGAGATGTCTAAGGAGAGCCGCCAGGGTGACAAGAAGAGATAAAATCAAGAATTAAGAAATTATAAGAAGACTAGGACTGAAACCAGTCATACAGTTCATTAAAGAACAACAAATGAGATGGTTTGGCCACCAGACGAGAATGCCCTAGTACCAACTGCTACAGAGAGCCACGCTGAAGAAATATAATGATCACAGAGCAAGGAGATGACCACACAAGAGATGGAGCGACATCATCAGGAGCAATCTAAGAGTAAAAAAACACCTACCAACTTGTACAATGCATTGGAAAAAGCTCACAAATGATCCTTACATCTCCCTCAACACCTCGCTGAGGTAAATGGTAGAAGAAAAGAAGAAGAATATTATTTAAGTTTCAACATATGTCAGTGAAATTTGGAGAACCACTAATAACATGAAACTAAAGTTAAATGCATTCAGAAACAAATGCCCGAAGGAAAATGAAGAAAATAAAATAGGATGAATTTAAGAAGGGTGACGAAATAAGAGAAATGTCTGGGCAACCATTGGTATCAACAGCAATAAGACAAAAAAGATGGCACTACATTAGAAACATCTTGAAATGAAATCAGCAGAGAATCATCAAACAGGCGCTGTAATGGGAAATAGAGGAATAAGGAGGTGAGCAAGCGCAAAAAAAAACCCCTAAAATGGACATTGATGAGAGGCCAAGGGGCTGGATTGGATTTCATCCATGATATTGAACTGATTGGACTGGATAGAATGGAATGGAGTAAAAACTTGTGAGCCCTATGTGACATATAATGGCACAAGTTGATAATTAATGAACTAATGAATGCTCTACAACATCTGCTAAGATCAAATACTCTATCTTGTAACATTAAGATCATTATATATAAAACTACAACCAATTGTGCTGTATGGCTCTGAAACCTAGATTACAACTAAAAGAGAAAAAGCCTTATTACAAACTTTTGAGAACAGTCTTAGGATGAAGTTTCAGACTCATCAAAGATGCAAACAGTGGAGAATGGAGAGTGAAAAGCAATATATTCACTGCCAGATAATCTTCTTCTTCTTCTTCAGCATTCTCCTTGAGGTTCAATGCTGCAGATATCACCCTCCTCCATTCATCTCTCTGGTTGGCCTTCTTTCCAGTTGGTGACACCAAGTGTTTGCAGGTCTGTCTGGATATTATCTCACCTTCGTCTTCTTGGTCTGCCTCATGGTCTGTGACCATTCATCTCCCTTGTGTATACAGTTTTCACTTCTCTGTCATCTGACATTCTTTCAATATACCCCAACCGTTTCAGTCTATTAGCTCTCATGATACTAAGATATTTGTTTCGTGACAAGACTGCCAGATAATAGAGAGACAAAAATTGCATACACAAAAGAGTTGAATAGAAGTAGACCATGCTATGGACCAAGAAGATGGTGGAGAGATAATAAATATGCAGATCTACAAACACTTGGATTCACAACCTGGAATGATCCCCCATGTGGGTTCCAGGGCCCCATTGTGGTGAAACCAAGAATAGACCCACTGCCTCCCCAACAACCATGTCAGAGTCGACTATTTGGGGGTTTCCTTTAAAGCTGGAGTGCATCTGCCTGAAAGGCAAGGAACCAGCAGTCTGCATACAGAAAAGTCAGATCTATAAAATGGATGTGCCCACAACACCCGGGAACAAGTCTAAAGTCCAGAGGTGGAGGAACAACCAGAACTTTCTGCTGGAGTTTACAGCCTGTGAATAAGAAGAAAAAGAAAAAAAACTGGAATGAGAAGGCCAATCACAGAATTGAACGGAGGTGGGTGATATCTGTAGCAGTGAGCCTCAGGGGCTTATAATACTGAAGAAGACAAACACTATATATTACTGTAATACTTCAATGCAACTTATTATGGCAGTTCAGCACAGTTCGCTACTGAAGTACTTCAACAAAGTATACTACTATGACACTCCAACTCCATTTACCTCTGCAGCACTCCTGCATAGCTTATTAATACAGCACTTCAACACAACTATTTACCATAGCATATCAATGCAACATACTACTTACTCTTACATAACTCACTTCTATATCACATCAACACAGTATACTATGACAGCACTTCATAATAATATACTACTATATATTATCAACAAAACATTTCACTACAGCACTTCAACAAAACTCACTATTACAGTACACAACAAACATCAGTTAATATGAACCTGATGATTTTCAGTTACAACACACGTCACTTGGCAAAGGGTAAGAATACCGCTACATGGATATTAAACAACAATGGAGGTATTCTGCTTCTGAGTTATGGGGTTTGTTTCTTAAATTCATGGTTCTGATTCTGATTTATGGGTTTTGTTTTGGTCTGTCCATGATTTTTCTTATGATTTATGGTTTGTTTGTTCTTTTCATGGTTCTGTTTTTTTATTTTTAAGTTTGGCTTTTAAAAAAAATGATACTTATTTTGATTTATTGGTTTTGTTTTGTTTCTGTCATGATAACTATTCTGATTTATTGGTTTTGGTTTTGTTTCTTTCAAGATTTTCTGATTGTTGTGTTTGATTTTGTTTCTTTCATGATGCTTGTTCTGATTTATTGGTTCGGTTTGGTTTCTTTCATGATATTTATTCTGATTTATTATTTGGTCTATCATATTCATAATTTTGTTTCTCCTTTATGTTCCTGGTCTGGTATTTGCATCCATTTGATTGATATTAGTGGTTTTGGTCTGTTTATTTATGATTCTTGTTCTTATTTAAGGGGCTCATCTATTATTTTAATAAGTCCAGAATTGTAGATGTCACATCATACATTTTACTGACATACATCATTATTACTTTATAGGAAAGCATTTTGACATTTTGGAACTGCAGTAGACCTTACTTAGAATTGTCATCATCATCATCCTGTAACACTGGATGTTGTTGGATCACAAGTTGCTGTTGACTGTCTGATCAGCTCCCTCAGCCTGTGATGGTCAGTTGCAGTAGAGTTCACGGTTGCATGCTTAAGGTCTGTCCAGTCAGTCAGGTTCTGTATCCAGGTCTTTCTAGGTCTGACTCTTCTTCTCTTTCTCTCTACTGAGCCCTGTAATATTGTTGTTGAAAGGGTGTTAGATCTTTATACATCTTATTACACATAGAAATGTAGATTAAGTAAAAGTACAGTGCTATTATTCTAGAGGAGCGGCTGGCTGCACAGTTAGAATGCTGGGCTCTCCTGTGGGAGACCAGGGTTTGAATCCTCGATAAGGTTGGGGATCTATTTCTGTCGGGGGGCAAAATAAAATTATCACCTGCACAGTCTGTGGCGACAGCACTAGCCATGCGGCCCTAAATCCTCAGGCACAATGACCTACACCCCAAAAGTGGTATAATAGAGGCAGTAATTGTCAGTGAAGTAAGTATTCTAAATAAAAATGAACATGTCAAACTGCTGTAATGTGATCCATGTAATGTCTTTTTGAAACAAATGTTACCAGACTTTGTACAAGGAGATTGCTACACATACGACAGAAACTTGTCCACAGAGGATTCACAGAGCTGAATATTCTGAATGTTGGAGGTGGTCTTGGCATTGATTATCTAGAGAAGGTAAGATTTTGGTCAGTTGCTTGTTACTAACTGTATGTATCACTCTTTCAGTCAATATGGAGGATAGGCGGTTTTCTGGTTTTAGTTGTTGCAAGTTTTTGCTTCTGACAATAGCTGGCTGTTGCATTTTCCTCCAAATGTTGACTGAAAGGATATAGTTTCAATACCTAGCTGATGAGCTGAGTGCATGGCATGACACTGTGAGCTGCAGATTTAGTTAAGAATGCTTTTCAGCTGTGCCCAACAAGGTTTATGTTGTGAACTGTAGATTCAGAAAATGGCAGGTGGCCTGTTGCTAGACAGCTGGTGGTGCCTTGTGTGATTAACTGTGTATGCAACCACTGACCTTCTGCAGTTCTAGTGTTGGACTGTTTGTACTGGCACTTATGATGGCATGTGTATGCTATTGAATTTAGGGAGACCGCAGTCTGTGTCAGTTTTCCCACAAGGGACAGAGATGGACATTCTTTGTGGTTTTGTTTGGCACAGGAATGGAGTAATTACGCTGTGACCATTTTGCTATGAAGTTAGGTCTGTGCTTACCTGACTTATCAATGCCTTTAATAAATAATGTAAAATACCAAAATAATATTGAGGCTTAGAAATCAGTTTTGTGATAAAATTAAGTTTTACATAGGTGGTTATGTTGGCCCATGCTTCAACCTCCAAATGGAG
This sequence comes from Candidula unifasciata, assembly GCA_905116865.2. NCBI lineage: Eukaryota > Metazoa > Mollusca > Gastropoda > Stylommatophora > Geomitridae > Candidula > Candidula unifasciata. Next base: position 140,215 of record CAJHNH020000436.1, on the reverse strand, counting down.
GACCAGCGTTTTCTTTGTTGTTCTCTTCCTTTCACCTTCCCAGCTTGGGAGGTCTTTCTAGAGCTATGTTACTGCTAGCATAGCTCTCAGGGTAATTGAGAAACACAAGCTCCCCCACCACGGCAAGGTGGAGACACCTTCTGGGGAGTGAAAAGCAACAACAAAATTCATAATATGTTTAAAACACCACTGATCACTGGCATCATGAGAGCTTATAGACTGAAATAGCTGCTGCATTTTGAGAGAATGTCAGAGGACGGAGAGGTAAAAACTGAATACCAAAAGGAACTAAATGGTCGTTGACCATGTGGCAGACCAAGAAGATGGAAAGATAATATCCAGACAGACCTGCAAACATGTGGTGTCACCATCTTGAAAAAGAAGGCCAACCAGAGAGCACAGAGCGTTTATATTTATGACCCGAGTGCTGTGATGTCGATTCTTAATAAAAAATTAATTAAGCCCATCAAGTTATTTGACTAACCCAATCTTTTCCAGTTGTTACTTAATCTCCTTTTGTCTCATAGTGTCATTACTTTGATCCAATCAAAACCGTCACTTTATTAGTTATAGTGATTTCTTGGCATATGATACTTTTAAGTAACACCTGTCTATGGCTTCTTCTTCTCTTCCACCATTTACCTCAGCGAGGTGTTGGAGGGAAACGTAAGGATCATTTGTGCACTTTTTCAAATACATTGTACAAATGTGTGTTTATTTCTGTTAGGTTGCTCCTGATGGTGTTGTTCCATCTCTTGTGTGGTCTTCCCCTTGCTCTGTGTTCATGTCTGTTGATGAAAGAGTTGAAAAAAAGTTATAGAAAAATCATTTGTTAAAATGTAGCCTTTTTTATTTCAGGAAGTCGAAACTAGATCATGGCGCAGCGAGACAGAGTTAACTGCTCATAATCTTCTGGAATTGAGACAATTTTTGTTGCTTTATAGTGAAAGTAAAACAGATTTTATTAGTTTAAAGTTACCCATGATTCTGATGTGCTAACACAGACTTTAACTCAGTCAGTATCAAATGTTTCTTCTTCTTAACTGGCTGTAAAGTTCTGATTGTTCATCCACTTCTGGTCTTCAGTTTTGTTCCAGAACTTGAATTTCATGTACACATCCATATTACAGATCTGGATTACTTGTATGCAGACTCTTGGTTGCTCGCCATTCAGGCAGATCTGCTCCAACTTTGGAGGAAAAACCCCTTATTAGTCAGCCTTTACAATATTGCTAAAGAGGAAGTGGGTATACTCTTTTTTCCTCCTAGACAGGGCCCCAGAATCCACACATCAAAAGTACTAATCAACTAATATACATTTACAAGTTACTTTTTCCCAAGTTACACCTTACATGATATTTTATTAAATGAATGTGCTCAATACAGTGGTCACACTTATCCACTTTATTCCAAAATGGTTAATTCTTTTAAATTATGGTGTTTCTATATGAACCTCTTCAGATTTAAACGTTTGTTACTATAGGTAACAGCTATTCTAAATAGTTAGTTGAATTTTTAGTTGATAATCGACATTATAGAACTTGGGTCATTCCCATAAGCACTCTGTTCCAATCTTCAGCAGCAAGTTCAGAATTCCAGTTCCAGTCTTTATTGTTAGATAGGTAATTAAATTGTCAGTTGGTGCTGGAAGACTAATTATTATCCTCCAGCCAATTACTTTTTCAGAGTACGTGTTTGTAAATAATATAATTCTTATTAAATGTGATTTCCCCAAGTTAACTCTTTCAGTTCTATACACATTTGAAAAAGATGCCAAACTAGTTCATCAACTGCAATGTTAAAAAAAAATTAAAAAGCATGACTTCATTACTTACAAAGATGAAATATCAACATATCTAACCAAGTGTTTTTTTTTAAAAGAAAGACATGATAGCTCTGCACTTGCCAACAAAGTTTAGTCAGATGTCAACATAGCCAGATGTCTTTAGTATGCTGCAAACAAAATGTTAAAGACATAATCAGACACCATGCATCGGTTGGTACACATGGATAAAAACCAAATACATGTGGTGCATTGCTTGGAATAAAGAATAATCTTTAAGCTATAATCTAATGTTATATATTATCTGTTTAACAGGTAGAGATAATTTCCACCTCAGAAAAAATTTATGTCTTATCTGCCAATCTTTCCAGCATTGTTTTTTTTTCTGCTGCTCTTTCTCTCCAGCACCCACGACAAATACAATTAGTTTTCTCTAGTACCCCTTATTTCATGGGAAGTAAGTATTAAAAAAAAAAACTACTGGTATTTTCCCGTAGTTACATCCCTTTGTAGATTGAAGCAACAGTGTATTTAGAGTACATAATACACTACACAACTGATAATGAGCTATCATGTTTTAATTCTAGAATAGCTGTTAACACGATTAGGAAATAAAGATAGCTTACACAGGCTGTTCCCGTTTACTGTGCAGACTTGGATTTGAGAAAAAAAAAAATTCTGAGGCTTACTGAGATTAGAATACATGTGCTCCACTTTGAGTTCTGGAGCTCCATACTGGGGAAAAAAATAGACACTGCCCCCCTAATGAGCAAACCTCAAAACTCATGTTGTAAAAGAAAACTTATTATGTGTGTTTCCTTCGAAGTCAAGTACATATTTTTGAGAGATGAGGAACCAGTAGTCTGCATCCAAATAAGCCAGATCTATAAAATAGATGTACATGTAAAACTCTAGTTCTGGAACAAGAACAAATTCAAGAAGTGGATGGACAATAAGAACTTTCTGCCAGAGTTTACAGCAAGTTAGTGCAAAAAAGAAGATCTACAATATCACAAATGTTTATGTGTATATGACATATATTTTATCAATTAGAGCTATATCATTGCAACAGTTTTTCTACCTCCAGAATCAAAGTTTCAGCAGAGAACAGATGAACTGAGCTCAGTTGATGTAGCTAGTATAATGGAATCAATGGCAGAATTAATCACAGACTACAAAGAAGAAAGGTTTATTACATTTAATTATCAAGTATACCTGGTTTATAACATAATTTATTACCCTTTAATCTCCAATGGAGCAAAAGCACTTGACCCACTTTCACCAAGTCATCTTGTTATTTGCTATTACTTTGAGCTCACCTCATGTTCTCACTGTATTTTTCACATTTGTTGCATTTATTTCTCCATAAGTTTTTTTGCCAACCCTAATTCCCTCGACCCTATGAGTTCTACTGCAAGGACATTTTAGTTATAAGATTGTCTCAATTCCCACCAGATGTCAGTGTCATTTGTCCACTTCATCATTCACAGCAATTTGTTTAGTTGTTTCCTAAAGCTTCACTTTCAGGATTCTGTCATACCATTTAATTTACCCCTCTCTGCACCAGTTATTGAATGTTTGTGGTTTATGAGTAATTATTTTAAAAATTCCCCCATGTGTAATTAATGTCCTGCTTACCAAAAAAAAATTTAAAGAATACAAAAATTGTGTGTATGTGGTATTGTTTTATTTATGTATGTGCTGATGAAGGCTCTTTACGTTCACGTTTTCTTTGTGTTTGTTATATTGTGAAGTTTCCTGAAATGCTTTTTGTTTGGTTTTATATCTTTTCTTGATATTACCAAAATACAAGAAAGTAATTTTGCTGTTCATGTTTACAGAATCAGTTTCTTTGAAATGAGAGAAGCCATGAATGTCAAACTGTGTCTTCTACCTGCATTGAGACAAGACGTTGGAAGACTGTGCCCATCTCTGACACAAACTGCGGTGAGAACAATTTTTTGTTTTGTTTTAAATATGCAGGAAGCTAAGTTATCAGTAAAATGCTAACACATCTTTGAAACATTAATACTGGAAGACTGACCTACCAGCAGATTGGAAAGAAGGTAGTCTGCAGGAGGTGGAAAACTATAGTCACATCTTCCTTTTGGCATATGTTTTGTTCACTTTCATCCAGCTTTCCATGTTGATTATGAATATGCTTCAGACCAAGGGAGCCGGTGTGGTGCTGCAGCTAGATGCTCACCTGTGGATCTAAAGGACGTGGGTTCAAATCAAGTTCAAGTCCTGGTGGAGCTGAACTTTTTTCAAAAATGACTTTTCCTGTCAGGTCAACCTAGCCTTAATGGATAGTAGGCAGAGTCCTGGGAAATAAAAATAGCCGGCATGACCTCAGTCACATAACCCAATGAGCGCCGATTCATCCATAAAATATAGGTCTCGCCCTATATGACCAATACACCTTTACTTTAGACCAAGCGTCATTCCTTCCATGCTACCTTTTATTGTGCATTTTTATAAGTTATCTCTGCATTGTTTTCATTAACATTCTGGGTAGGAGTTCTTATTTAGTTGTTTATTAATACATTATGAATACTGTGTTTTCAAAAATGAAAACATCAAGTTCTGTGCATGTAAAAATCAGAAGCCGATGGATCTGATCTAACAGTCAGCAGCAAATGGTGACCCAACAATACTCTGTGTTATGGGAACTATGACAGTTGTGAGGCATGTGGGTAATGGCCGCAAACACCACTTACACTTTCCATTGCCAAATGAAAATGCATTTTCTTTACTTTAAATTGTTACTGTTTATTAGTTTATTACAAATACACCACTTGGTTTGCAACTTTACATAGCAAAGAGATTGTTCAGTGCCTGCTTCCCTTACTCTTGCAGAAACTGTAATATGTGAAACCGATTAGTTATTTTTACTACAATGCTAGCTGCACATAAATACTATCAACAGCCAAGCGATGAAAAGAGAAATATCACATAAAACCCTCTCTAAGGTATTTGTTACTTCTAGCACTTACACATGCAGACTGATCATGCCTCACCATTAGAGATTATGATTAATATCATACATCAAATATTTGTGACCATGATCTTTTGTTTGTTGTATCCTGTATTTATCTATGTCATGTATAAATTAAACATTGCCTATATAACTTTCCGTCCTTTTTAGTATGAAATTTAACATTATTTGAAGCCCTTTATGGCTCTTGCCAGGGGCCGCAATATAGCCTGGCCATTAATACGCGGTTTCTGGGACCTCTTCACGGTGATCCTCACCCACATGGTGGCACTTTGTGTCATCAGGTGTTTATCGCTTGTGTGATGGCCTGGTGGGGTAGAAAGTGAGTCAGTCAGTCAAATTAAACATGACTATTTTTATTATTCACTATAGCAGCACCACACATCCCGTCGAGATCTTGACCAGTCAAACTAAATTTCCTAGTATTATGAAAACTCCCCCAAAAATATACATGTGAATTATATGACAAAATCTCTTAAAATCTTTCGTTGCTTATTTCCTGAATGTATAAGTGTCATGTATAAAGTAAATGTGACTGTTGTTATTGTTTCCTATAGCCACACCATGCCTCCCCTCGAGATCTTGTCCAGTCAATTAGTGGTCTGTTGAAAGACACAGGAGTTACACTGATGCTGGAGCCAGGCCGGTCATTGGTAGCTAACTCAGCTGTCTTGCTGGCACGAGTGTTGGGCTGTAAGTCAACCCCAAATAAAAGGTGAGTATCACTTGGTGATATAGCAGGCAGACATGATTAATTGTCCTCTTCTTCCTCCTTTTCTTCTTTTTCCCTCTTCCAGTTATCTCATTAAAATTTTGGGAGATTTTTGCCTTAACCACATTGTATAAGTTGATCCTAATTTCTTTAAGAGTGTTCTTGATGCCGCCATTTCATATTTCTTGTGGTCTTTCCCTTACTCTGAGTTCAGTTATATTTCTTCAGCATGGTTTTCAGTGGCAGCTGGTGCCAGGCCATTCTCATCAGAACATAAAACCATCTCGTCTCTTGATTTTTATTGAACTGTCTGACTGTTTTCAGTTCAAGTCTTCTAATTTATTAATTTTAATTTGTGTCTTTGCTTGTTATTCTGGCAGCTCCTTTAAGACATGTCATCTCATTGTCATGTGTGTGCACTTATTAGTTGAAGTAAGAGTCCATGTTTAACACTGGTAGCATAGACCAAAGGCAAAAGATAGTTCCTTATGTTTTTGTCTTGTCTTTTTGTTTTAATGATTAATGAATTCAAACAATAGAACGGTCAATTTAGGCTGTATGTACTACGGTCATTAACCTTATTGACAGTATAAGTGAAAAGTAGATAAAGGTCTTGTCTTTCAAGCCTGTGTTCTCCTTATGGAGTTCCAGGGCTGCAAACAAAGAATAGAACACTGCCTCTCTCCCCCCCCCCCCCCCAACAACCATATTATCGAGGGCAACTAATTAGGGGTATTTCTTTTAAAGTCGGTGTACATCTGCCAAACATATAAATAGTCATTTTCCACAAGGAAATCCCCAGGTAAATGCTATTTTTAGCAGCTATGCCAGTTAACATTCTTAAAACTTGCCCCTGAAGCAATGCTGAAAGGTGCCCCTGAATCAATGTTGAAAGTTGCCTCTGAAGCAGTGCTGAAAGTTGCCCCTGAAGCAATGCTGAAAGTTGCCCCTGAAGCAATGCTGACAGTTGCCCCTGAAGCAATGCTGACAGTTGCCCCTGAAGCAGTGCTGAAAGTTGCCCCTGAAGCAGTGCTGAAAGTTGCCCCTGAAGCAGTGCTGAAAGGTGCCCCTGAATCAATGTTGAAAGTTGTCCCTGAAGCAGTGCTGAAAGTTGTCCCTGAAGCAATGCTGAAAGTTGCCCCTGAAGCAGTGCTGAAAGTTGTCCCTGAAGCAATGCTAAAAGTTGCCCCTGAAGCAGTGCTGAATGTTGCCCCTGAAGCAATGCTGACAGTTGCCCCTGAATCAGTGCTGAAAGTTGTCCCTGAAGCAGTGCTGAAAGTTGCCCCTGAAGCAATGCTGACAGTTGCCCCTGAAGCAGTGCTGAAAGTTGCCCCTGAAGCAGTGCTGACAGTTGCCCCTGAATCAGTGCTGAAAGTTGTCCCTGAAGCAGTGCTGAAAGTTGCCCCTGAAGCAATGCTGACAGTTTCCCCTGAAGCATTGCTGAATTTTGCCCCTGAATCAGTGCTGAAAGTTGTCCCTAAGCAGTGCTGAAAGTTGTCCCTGAAGCAGTGCTGAAAGTTGCCCCTGAAGCAATGCTGACAGTTGCCCCTGAAGCAATGCTGACAGTTGCCCCTGAAGCAATGCTGACAGTTGTCCCTGAAGCAATGCTGACAGTTGCCCCTGAATCAGTGCTGAAAGTTGTCCCTGAAGCAATGCTGAAAGTTGTCCCTGAAGCAGTGCTGACAGTTGCCCCTGAAGCAATTCTGAAAGTTGTCCCTGAAGCAATGCTGTTAGAGGGGCTGCTTGTTAAGAAATAAAAACCTCTATAACAAACAAGGAAAGGAACATTTATTGGTCAGTGGCACAAACCTGAAGCCTTAGGTTTTTGTGCTTTTCATGACAAGAGAGCTAGCATGGGCAGGTCTTGTCACACTTGCCTTCCCATGGACTGTGATTCCTTTGCTACACTACAGCAGAATATAACACAATCATGTACAGTGACAGAAAGGTACGACAAAGATAAAATTCAAATTTTCATAACTTGGGATCTATTGAGTAAATGATACTAACCCAGTACTTACATAGTCCAGCCAGGATTCAGTTAAAAGTAAAAATTAAAGGACCCTGCTCTTGCCCTCAGACGTGTTGGGCATTTAGGGCTAGACTTATGTTTTATAGACAAATTGGCACTCGGTGGGTTCACCTCGTACCCACTTAAGGCTGGGTCGACCTGGGAGCCAAGGTCATTTTTGAAAAAAAGTCATGCTCTGTCAGGACCCGAACCCACGACCTTCCAATTCAGCACTCAGTGGCTGGTGTAAACAATACTAGAGTTAGACAGGTAAGAGGTAGACAGTACAATAAATTGGAGGATAACATCAAGACTAGATAGTAAACAGTCAGAGAGAGTGTACAACTAGGACTGGATGAAAACTGATTTTAAAAACCCAGCACAAATGATAGACAAGTGCATATAGTAAAAGCTCAAAAATGTAAACTTATGATGAAATCAAGTGGATGCAAGCCAAAGTCAAGCTGGGTTGATCTGGGAGATTTGGTTAATCTTAGCAACTTGAAGGTAGTGGGTATGAATCCACGTGTGGCAGGTGCCTAACTGGCTCAGATAAGGGCAGAAACATAGATCTCATGAGCATATTTCAGACATACAAATTGAATAATAAACAGTTAGCTTAATATGCCGTTAAAATCTTCTGATTTAATTACTTATATATGTCAACCTGTCTATCTTTCTTTTTTTTTTGAGTCATTTTTCTTTCTTTCTTTCTTTCTTTCTTTCTTTCTTTCTTTCTTTCTTTCTTTCTTTCTTTCTTTCTTTCTTTCTTTCTTTCTTTCTTTCTTTCTTTCTTTCTTTCTTTCTTTCTTTCTTTCTTTCTTTCTTTCTTTCTTTCTTTCTTTCTTTCTTTCTTTCTTTCTTTCTTTCTTTCTTTCTTTCTTTCTTTCTTTCTTTCTTTCTTTCTTTCTTTCTTTCTTTCTTTCTTTCTTTCTTTCTTTCTTTCTTTCTTTCTTTCTTTCTTTCTTTCTTTCTTTCTTTCTTTCTTTCTTTCTTTCCCTTTCCGTCCTTCTTTCTGTCTTCCCTTTCTTTCTTTCCTTGTTACTTTCCATTCTTCCTTCTTTATTGTACATTAATTTGTTCATCATTCCATTCATTAGTTCCGCACTATGTTTCATTTTTTTTAAAAATATCTCCTATTATTAAATAATTTTTCTCCCCTGACATGTTTTTAATCCTTAATTTAATTCTTGTTATTTTTTTCTTGTATTATTTCAATCAGTTATTTGTTTTTTTATTATAATTTTTTAAAAGATTAAATATTGTTTAATTTTTTTTAAATTACAGAATTTCATTATTTAATTTGTTCCCTGGAATTTTTTATTGTTAATTCAGTCTTTTTATCATATATTTCTTTCAATTCGCCCACCAACATCTTATTTATTGTTTTACCGAATTTTTTAATGTCAGTTTCTGACATGGAATAAAATAATTGAAATAAATCCTGGTGTTTATTTTTAAAAAAGGTATGTAATAACAGACGCATCCATGACAGAAGTTATTCGTCCCTGTTTGTATGGATCTTACCATCATGTGACAGTTCTAGGATCCAGTTCTGGATGCAAACATGTTTATGATATTGTGGGCCCAGTGTGTGAAAGTGCAGACTTTATTGGCAAGGTAATTGTTCTGTGTTACTTGAGCAAATATACTGAGAGATAGTAAGTGAGAAGAAAATGGGTAAAAGTTTGCAACAACAGCCATGTCTTTGCTTTGCAACTACCATGACCTCCATAATCAGACTACTTGTAGTCAAGGTGAAAGCACCAAAATCTTGCTTCACAATTCCAACTCCAAACTGAGCTGTCAAAGCCCACAATCTTCTCATGTGGCTAACCACAAAGCCAACTGTATAAATTACAGCGTCCCCCTCTGAAGAATTCTTGAGAATCAAAGCCTGCACTTCTGCCTCCACAGTGGTAGGACTTTGTAATCTTGCATTTTCTGTCATTGGATGCAAACAGAGAAGGTCGTACAGCACTCATTTGGTACTTGTACCTCTTCCAAACCAGGTTTTATGTCAAGAGAGCACACTGCTTAATAATGTCCTCGGCCTCAGCCATCTACAATTTTCGTCTTTTTGCCTACTGCCTTTTTCCTTCTTAAATTTAATTATGCAGTGTCATGTGTCTGAGTTCTCTGAGTTAGACACATGCTTGGCAAATTTGAATTCTGTTCTCCATGGTCGGAAAATAAAGAAGTTAGTGCATCGCCATACATGCTGTATTTCTTCTACATCCAAGTAAAAAGCGTAAAGCCTGGTTTTGTATTCATTTCATCCTCTCCATCTCCTTGTGGCTGAGAATCAGGATTGTCATCAAATACTCAAAGACAGAAAGTACCAGACCCTGATATAGAAGACATAAATGCCACTGCTCACAGTTTGCTGCCACCATCACTCTCATTGCTGCCAAACCCCGTTTTGCTTTTATTATCACCTGGTCTGTGTGCTTAGTATAAGCAAGGCTTTGACCAGTTTGTGTCTTCTAGTGGCAGAGAGAAACCTAGTGCACCATGTGACTGCAAAAGTAGCACAGCATGTTCACACACTACAGCCAATTTGGACTGGTAAACCACTGAGTAGTTTCAAAATCAGTGCCATTCAGTCTGTACACACATGTTTTGGTACTTGAAATCTTGTCATTTAAGAGCATTTTACTTATAGTTAAAGCATGTCAACTACCTCCCATTGCTTAGCCGTAGTTTTGTACCAGGTAAATGGTTGTGTGTTTTATCCACTGTCAGAGACAATCACTATAACTTTCATCATCCATCACCAAATTGATTGTGATGCCTTCAGTTGGACCAGCAATACTCGTGCTTTCTGTTCAAGTTCAGGTTTTGTTTAGTGTGAATTTTTGGCACAGGAACCGATTGAGCCTCATGATTTAGACATTACAGTTCTCTTTTTTTTTTCTTAATTTTTAACTTGTAGTAAACTACTGCGGAAAGTTCTGGTAGTTCGCCGACCCCTGGACTTTAGTCTTGTTCCATAAGTTAAGTTCCATATGCATGATTTCCCCCACCCCACCTACACTGAAAAAAGTTGTATTAGCTACAGGCATTAATGAATGAAACAAAGATATTATATTTACCATCCCAATATAGGACACAATATTTTTTGTTATTTTAAAGACCCACCCTGGCTGTAGTCAGAGGGCCCTAATATAACAAAACTGGGTTGAACAGGGTTGCTGGTACTTGTGCCTAGGAGATTCCTCATCCAAATGGTAGCACTTTGTATCACCGGGTGTTGGTCGCTCGTTGTACAGTCCTGGTGGGGTTGAACAACAACCAAAGATATTTTTCTTTGTATAAACATGTTGTCCATCTGTCTCACATCAGGTATAGCAGCGTGCGTATGACATGGCATGCAATTTTCACTCACTTTGAAAAGACACATACAATGTTCAGCTTGTCGTACATCAGTTCACCAGCAAGTGGTACAGAACCAGCCAAACTGTCTGCCTATTCATTTCCCAACACACTGATGTAACCTGGAAAAAATATCCAAAGGATATTTAACTACTGGGAACCTCTGAAGCGATGCTTGCCATATGCTCACCAAATGCTGTGACATTGCCTAGTAAAACTACTTGGCCAATAAATGCCAGGGTTGGTTTTTGAAGTCTCATAATTGTAAACTCCTAGGAAGTAAAGGCAGCTGCAGAATGTTGACCACATCACCAGCTGATTAGTCTATAAAGTTTTGTCTGGTACTATATGCCCCCAATTTGTCTGAAGGCGTGGGGAAGAGGCTCTTTACTTTACTTTATACAAAAGTAAAATGTACACAAAGGTCCCTGGAGACATCATTGGCAGGTCAGGTATATGGTGCAGGACCAGTAAATGTATAGACCAACCATCATCCAGTAGATAGTGTGGTCAGCGGCCTGGTTCCCACCTTTACTTCCCATGAAGTTACTAGTACATATCTTTTTTAGTCTGGATCGACACTGGCACTTGGATCAATTATAAAAATTTGCATTAATGTTTACTGGATTCCAAAACCTGTGGCAATTTCCCATTATTATAAATTTGACCACTTTAGCAACAACAAAATATATTGTTGTTTGAGTCTGTTTTCAGGATCGTCTCCTGATAAATCCAGACCAAGGATTTCTTGTGGTGCATGATGTTGGTGCTTACTGTCATAGTATGTCATCAAACTACAATGCTCGAGTAAGTTACAGAGTTGTTACGTATTTTATTGGGAGCCTTTATGACACAGGGGCTAGATGTTTACTTGCCAGCTTGATGTGTTCAAATCCAAAACCTTTTGGCTAGCAGGCAAGCTTCTAGATACTGAGCTTCTACAGCTTGAGAAAAAAGTAAAATACCTTGCTGAAAAAAAGAAGCCTTGTTAACCATATGGTGAGTGAAGTAAAAAGTAGAGGAGCATTTTAAATAATTTTCATGTGTTGATTCTGGCGAAAGCCAAAATCTTTATGTGAGTTACTACTGAAAGGTATCTGCTGCACAACAATATAAATGATTTTAGGAGAGAAGGTTGAAAACAGGAAATTTATGGATGGCACAAGCTGAAGATACCACTGCCCTGGCAGCCTCAGTTGAGTAAATACAGGGTGCAAGAATGGGTTGACATGAACACCCATAAAAACAGTTTCTGTCAGGTCACTTTCACATTAGAATGAGTATCTAGAGAGGGGTGTAACAATATGGCAGAATTAGACATACAACAACGGATAGATGAAGACTTGGACTAGATAATGCAATAGTGTACACAAATGGTTCTGTTCATCAGGGTGAAAGAACTGGCTGAGTATTTGCAACTAGAATGAAGGGAAATATCAAGGCAGAACAAAATGGAGCTTTTTTTTCCCTACATTTTCAAGCATGAGAATGGAGGTGGAGGCAATTACTGCAGCTCTGAGGTGGAAAGTAAAAAATAAACTTAAGATTCTTAGTTGGTACTGTGAAAGGTTCAAAACTGACAAATATGTCATTAGTAGATACCAAGCAACAGTACATCAGCATTGTAGGGAATTACATGGACATACTGTCTGGAATATGCAGGAGTACAAGAAAAGGAAAGAGTGGATTTTCTGTAGCAGAACAGGAATCCTCATGCTGGACAAGTGAAACATTTTGAAGTAAAGAATAATAGTGGCTGCTTTTTCACAAACAACTTTGAATGGGCACCAGATGGAGTCCTGGCAAGTAAAGGTGGCCAGTGTGTTGCTGACCACATCACCCACCAAGTGCTGATTGGTGTATAATCTATAAGTCTAGCCCTATATGCCCAATACCCCTGAAAATGTGGGCAAGATCCTTTACTTTACTTTTACTTATTCACAAAACAGGGAAACTGGAACATGCTGTAACCACTGAAAATATTTGTGAGGAGATGAAGAAAGACAATGCAAGGAGAATTTTGGCAGCCTTTAATCATGTCATGAATAGGTGTCAGCACATGAGCTGATAAATTCTGTTTGAGGTCGCCAGTTACGAAGAGGCATGATTAACCATGCCAGCTGGCAAGGCACTTGATAATGATAATGATGATGAAGTGATTATATCACTACTTAGTTCTCTTCTATACTTATCACAGTCAAGTAAACTATAAAGGGGACCACTACAATATCTACTCTATTTATTATGCTATTACTGCCAGCTAGACAACCACAGGTGGGGCATTGTTATAGTATACTGTAGTTGAATTTATGTTTTTTGCCTGATTTCTAAATGCCCTAAGTCTTTCAATCCCATTAGGTTTTGGATAAATATCATTACTGTTTTCATTAAATATTGCCATACACATTCTAACAAACTGCTCTCTTGTAGGAAGGAAAAAAATAAATGAAATAAATACCTCTTTGGTTGCCAGATTTACTTAATATACACTGAGCAAATCTTAAATATAAGAAACATGTTGCAATGTTTGGGACATGAGGGGATTGAAAGAGTTAAGTGTGCTTATAGCTTAAGCTCATTCTGACAGCTCAGTGTACTCACTGTGTGTGCCAGTAATAATCAGCTACTTTATGTTTCATTGCCAACCTCATTAGACTTGAGACCCCCCCCCTCCCCCGGCCACTTATTTCCTTCCTGCCCCCCCCCCTCATTTTTATAAAATGTCTCATGATAAGTATATCAATATTTCAGATGAAAGCTGCAGAAGTTCTTGTAGATGGTTCCAGCTGGAGACTTATCAGACGACAAGACACCTTTGAGGATTTTCTGGCCCCCTACAAGAATCTAGAATAAATATTGTTGATTGTGACAAACTGAATTTTTTTTTTTTTTAATTCTTACCATATTCTGGCATAATAACTAATAAGGATAGATATGAAATGAAAGTAAAGAAAAAGACAGGAATTAATATATATTTTTTTAACAACATGGAGGAAATAATAACATCCAGAGAGATAAACATCATAGGAGAAACGACTGTCAATTCTTTTTTTTTTTACACAGTACACAGTCTAGAAGTTTAGTCAAGACATTTCTCTTGGGCACTTGAGTTTGTGGGTTGGTTTCATGGCTGTGCAATTCAGTTCGTGAGTGCAATTTTTACAGAGATTCTTGGGGATCGTCGCTGGATCTATGGAGTTTGTGCTCTGTGCGGCGCTCTCAGCAGGCAGCTAGTCATTCTGCGGAGAGAGACTGAGACATATGGGATAAAACCCGGTGCAATGAAGTCGATCCTCTCGACTTTAATCTTTAGAATAGAAATGTGCAGAGTGAATAAATAATGAAGAAATCAAACTGAGATATGAATATAAATTAGTAGTGTGGAAATAGTATTTACCCCCCTTTCTGAAACCATCCTTCAGAGCTTAGTCAGGAAAGGGGAAATGAGGCAGGCCTAGACAGACATAGATCCAAAATGGGGCTGACTGGACAGGCCTAAAATAGGAAAGGTTTTTTTTTTTTTTCATTTTTAAGTCCTGTCTGGTCAGCCAGAGTAAAAAATAACAACAAAAACTGACCAAATAGTCAACAGTAACTTGATGAAAAATATCTTATGCAATAAATAGCTCTCATTTAATGTCAGAAAGAGGGTGCTAAAATGTTAAATAGAACCTGTTCTGCTGTATGGTAGCGAATCTTGGAATGTGACTGAACAAATTAAAAAAGAATTTGGAAGCAAAAAGAGATGTGGTTTCTGAGACGAATGTTACAAATACCTTGGACAGCCAGAGTAACCAACAACGATTGCTTGAAAGAGGCTAATGAAAGTAGATCTCTATATACAACAATAAGAAAGAGACAAACACTGTTCTTTGGCCACATGAGGAGAAGAGAGACATTGGAGAACATCGTGACAACTGGAAAGATAAGTGGAAAAAGGGGTAGAGGCAGAACAAAAGAGATAATGCTGGATGGGCTAAAATGATGGCATGGAGGGATATCACTGGGAGAGCTGTGGAGACGCAGGAGCGCCTGCATCAGTTGGCAGGGTACATGATGATGATGAACTTGATGACCCAACAAAACAGTGATAAGGGACCATAGATGGAGATTCAATGCACAGAAGAATATGTCAAACTTGTGTGGAAACGATAATAAATATAAGGGTTTTGGAGAGGCTACCCATGAGAAGAGACTTAACTGAGGAAATGAAAGCAGACAAGCAATCTTAAAAGTTAAAAAAAATGTTTTTAGGAATTATGTGATAATAATTAAAACTCTGAAAACTTAATGTTTTTAATGTTTACTGATTTTTAACTGTATGTTATTGTCTGGTTTGTTACTTTCTTCATGTCTTCTCTGAGTATGGGGTTGGAGTGTGTGAGAAAGGCAGAGATGCTAAACTACATGTGGTGCTGCACCAAGACCAGAGTACAAACTATTTGACACCCGCCTACACTTGTCAATGGTCAACATAGTCACAGGTTCTCAGTCGGGTGCTTGACTAATGTAGACAGGATCAATGTTTCATTCGAAGTACAAGTGCATCTCACTGAGAGGTGAGAAACAAAAATTCTGCACACATAAAAGCCAAATCAGTGAAACAGATGTGCACACAAGTCTCAAGTACTCTGTTCAAAAAGTGGTTCAACAACCAGAATTTTGTGACTAAGATTACAGCCAGTGATTGCAAACAAAAAGTGGTTCAACAACCAGGATTTTGCGACTAAGTTTACAGCCAGTAATCGCAAACAAAAAGTGGTTCAACAACCAGGATTTTGTGACTAAGTTTACAGCCAGTGATCGCAAACAAAAAGTGGTTCAACAACCAGGATTTTGCAACTAAGTTTACAGCCAGTGATCGCAAACATAAAGTGGTTCAACAACCATGATTTTGCATCTAAGTTTACAGTCAGTGATCACAAACAAAAAGTGGTTCAACAACCAGGATTTTGCGACTAAGTTTACAGCCAGTGATTGCAAACAAACAGTGGTTCAACAACTAGGATTTTGCAACTAAGTTTACAGCCAGTGATTTCAAACAAAAAGTGGTTCAACAACCATGATTTTGCAACTAAGTTTACAGCCAGTGATCGCAAACAAAAACTGGTTTAACAACCAGGATTTTGAGACTAAGTTTACAGCCAGTGATTGCAAACAAAAAGTGGTTCAACAACCAGGATTTTGCAACTAAGTTTACAGCCAGTGATCGCAAACATAAAGTGGTTCAACAACCATGATTTTGCATCTAAGTTTACAGTCAGTGATCGCAAAAAAAAAGTGGTTCAACAACCAGGATTTTGCGACTAAGTTTACAGCCAGTGATTGCAAACAAACAGTGGTTCAACAACTAGGATTTTGCAACTAAGTTTACAGCCAGTGATTGCAAACAAAAAGTGGTTCAACAACCATGATTTTGCAACTAAGTTTACAGCCAGTGATCGCAAACAAAAACTGGTTCAACAACTAGGATTTTGAGACTAAGTTTACAGCCAGTGATTGCAAACAAAAAGTGGTTCAACAACTAGGATTTTGCGACTAAGTTCACAGCCAGTGACTGCAAAGAAAAAGAAGAAGTCTGCTGACAATGTTTTTTCTTTAAAGATATCGATGCAAATATGAGCAGTCATTGCTAAGACTGAATAATGACTGAACTTAAACAAAGAAACTCGAAAGCTTGGCAAAAGGGGGGGGGGGGGGGAAAGGAAAAAACACACAAACACCAAGTTAACATTTTGACCAAAGTTCTTAATTATTGGACAAAATAATGGTTGTTGTTTGTGTGTGTTGTCTTTCACTAACTTTCCTCGTATTTTCCTTATTGTTCAGGCATTATTTATATCGGCCTAGCAGGAGTCAGTTTCTGTTTCAGTCTTTCCAATTTAGTGGTTCATTGTCCATGAGACTTTGGACAAGGCGTTCTGGATCAATTGTTGAAGTTGTTTCCTTATCTCATCTTCTTAGACGGCTCTGATTCATTTCTTTCTGTCTGTCTCTTTTACGGGGAAATTTTCAGACATCTATTGCCTCTCTCCTCGTTATCTGACTAAATACTATTTCTTTCTTACTTAGACTTGCTGTACGTGCAGAGTGGTTTGCATCCCTTGATAAGACTAAGAACAAGAGATTATTGATTATCTCCCCAGATTATTTGTGTGTGTATGATAATGAACAGACTGATAGATTAGCTGTGGTTGCACCTCTAGATGGCAAACTGCATTATAATAAAGTGGACACGATTACCACTTTCTGGCATCAATTAGGCAGTGAAAAAAAAAAAAAAAACCTATTCGTACTTAGATATACTGATTCAGCAGGGAATTGAAGATGGTACTGAAAACTTTCAAAGTGCAAGGTGAAAAAATAGGCAAGTTATTAATAAGGTTGCAATTGGCATCATCATTCTGTTCATACTACTTCTCGTCCTTTTTAGGATGACATTTTTCGTTAAAGCCCTACTCTGGCTCTTACCAGAGGCCGCAATATAGCCTGGCCTTAAATATGGCCAAATGGCTGAACGCGGTTTCTGGGACCTCTCCACGGTGATCTTCATCCATATGGTGGCACATTGTGTCATTGGGTGTTTATCGCTTGTGTGATGTCCTGGTGGGGTAGAAAGTCAGTCAGTCACCATCAGTAAGGGATCGTTTTGAAAGCCACTGAGGAAGGGAACAGAGCTAGCTCATGTGGGAATATACCTAATGCAGTGATGTCAATTCTGACTGATTCAATCCGCTTATGCACTTGACATTGACGACTCAACAAATACTCATATAAATTAGTAAAAGTTAAAAAATTTCCCTTTCACGCCTTTAGGTGCATCGGGAATATGGGGAGAGCACCCATATTTTTACAGACCAATCGGCACTAGGTGGGTATTGTGATTAGCGTTACTCCAGTCGCAATGAAGACTTTGTGACAGAAGAGATGCAGAAAAGTGTTGTTAGTGTCAGTTAACCATGGTATGGTAAGTTGTAATTAACCATGGTATGGTAAGTTGTAACTAACCATGATATGGTAAGTTGCAGACTATTAATAGTCAGTCGTAAGCAGTGTGTGGTTGATGATGAGGTTCTAAAAGAGTTTGAATAATGTCAAATAATTTATCACCATCATGTAGCAGGTCCTTTGCAGAACGTCGCTCTCATCACAGTCTGCCTGAAAGAAACTCGGTCTCTTGCCAGTCCTCCCGCCTCATGCACTTTCATACTCAAGGAGTCACTTATATCCTGTGCCCATCTTTGTGTCGGTCGGCCCCTACCCCTCCTTCCTGGTACCATGCCTTCTGCTATAATCTTTTTCAATCCGTTTTGGCGCCTGATATGACAAAAATATTTCAGCTTCCGAGAAAGGATACTGTTTGTTAGCCAATCTTCCTTGATCTTCAGATCTTTTAAGATGTCAATATTTCTCCTCTTCTTTGTCCAAGATTTTCTGAGAATATTTCTATAGCATTTCAGCTCAAAAGCCCCTATTCTCTTTCTTAAGGACTGAGTGATAGTCCACGACTCACATCCGTATGTAGCCACAGGGAAGATGCATGCTCTCAAAATTCTAATTTTTATCTCTTTGCCGGTGCTTAACCATAGACTTTTAAGGCTGTTCAATCTTTGCATTGCCATCGCCATCCTCCTTTTAACTTCTGTTGAACAGTCTCCATTGTTGTTTATTATAGAGCCTAGAAATTCAAAGTTTGTGACATTTTCAATTTCTTCATCATTTATTGTTATTTTTGGGTGACAGCCAGTTTTATATGTGGACATTATTTTCGTTTTCTTTAAATTCAAGAACAGATTTTGATCTTCGCTGTGCTTTTGGACAGACAATATTAAATTTTCTATTCCCTTTGCGCTGTTCAAAAAGAGGACTGTGTCATCTGCGTAGCGGAGTTCCGGAATAGGGTTGCCACCAATTTTGAGCGGATCATAACTGTCACAAGTCTGGTAATTTTTGAGAATTCTTATTATATTTTCTGAGTATATATTGAATAGGAATGGTGAGAGGATGCACCCCTGCTTCACCCTATTTTGCACCTCGAACTAATCAGATGTTTCACCAGCTAATCTGATGGCTACTTGTGTTCATGATAAAGATTTTCAATTAAATGCACTAAATGTACTGGAAACCCCATACTTTTAAAATACTTTATACTCTGTTAAAATCTGACATCTTTCTTTCAAAGTTTACTTTGTTCTGATGATCTAACCTACATGAGTCTAAGGAGTCAAAGGTCATCCTCACCCTGCACGTAGAATTGATTTTCATCAGCCTTGTTACATTGACAACTACTTCATTATTAAAATATATTTTTGTATTGTTTTTAAATATCATTTTAATGTTTCCTTTTTTTCCCATGTGAAAACGCTTTCATTTTCAATTTTTCAAGTTTGTCTCTGCTGCAAGAAATAAATACATCAACTGTCTTCACTTCTGTTTCAGTGGCGAATCTCTGTCCTCGACGATCTGCTTTCACTGAACCAAACAGTGGACAACGCCTGATCTGGACTAAATGGTAGATGCATTAAAAACTAAAAACGAAGTTTTTTGTAGTGTCAACACCCTCGAATAACATTCTTGTGCATTTAATCCAAAGTTTAATAATTGTCAGTGCAGAAAACTTCTCAATGTAAAGCGCATGGCTGATTATTAATCTTCTTTTTTTTTCTGAAAGGGATATCGTTAAAATTGAAACATCAGGGAACTTCTACAGCTGGTTGGAAAAAGTGCTCAGTAATAATATTAATAATAATAATAATAATAATGGCAGGAAACATAATATCATGAAAGTTATGTTAACGGTACTGCAATCAGACAACGAGAAATCAAATATTTAGGATCATTCCTATTTACAGAGGGTATCAGACTCGACAGACAGATAGAAACCAGAGTACAGAAGGCAAATGCTGTCACCACCAGTTAACAACGCTGCTTAGACACCCAAATGTCTCCCTTCCAGCAAATCAGCAAATAATTAATAGCATCTTTATCCCTACTTTATGTTATCAGTGCTAAACAGTTTTGATAAGACTCACTAAAGTGAATCTTATCAGAACTATTTTTTGGCCAACACTATGCTATCAATGCCAAAAGTGGACATTTACATCCTACAATGAACGTAACATTGTGACAACAGAGATGAAATGCCTTAGAAGAGCTGCAGGAGTTTCAAGGAAAGACAGAATACGAAATCATGAAATCAGACGTATGCTAGGAATAACGCCAGTCTTACAGGTCATCAAAGAACAACAAATGAAGTGGTTTGGACACCTAACAAGAATGCCCTGGTACTATCCGCCACAGCGAGCCACACTAAAACGTTACAACGGGAATAGAGCGAGTGGAAGACCACGGAAAATATGGAATGATGACATTAAGAACAGCCTTACAGAAATGAACATCATGTCTCAATAGTGCTCTTGACAGAGATCATCAACGAACATTACATCTCCCCTCGACACTTCGATGAGGTACAAGGTGGAAGAGAAGAAGAAGAAAAGAAGAAGAAGAGAAGAAGAAGAAGTGCTAAACATAGACAGTGAACGGGGCACTAGACAAGAAAATAACAGCATGTGAAATACGCTATCTCTGTAAGGTCACCAACAACACAAGAGAAGATAGAGTTATGAATACCAGCATAAGAGAGAAAATCGGAACACGACCATGTGCGGATTATACTGACAGACAGAGAATGAAATGGTTCATCCATCTAGTGAGAATGTAGCCAGACCAAACTGCGCATGAGATTTTTTTTTTAAACAGAAGAACATCTTGGAGGAAGGTGAGAGGAAGACCAAGAAAGATATGGATACATGTAGCAGAAACCTGCAAAAAGATAAACAAATACATTACCCATCCCACCCGAGAAGCGCAAGACAGATACAAAAAACCACGACACTGGGCTACAAACTAGTATCAGTAAGAATATGAAAGAATAAAAATAATGCACTGAATGGCAAAATAATGTGATAATGTATGACGATAATTGCTCAAGTACATCCCAGGTCAATGCTGTACCAAGTAACTTTTTACTCTAGGGAATAACAAAGGCTAACCGCAACGACAGGCAGAAAACGCTACCAACAAAGTCAACTGTTTAAAATTCTATACTCGAGGGCACGTGTCGACAGGCAACCTCAATAAGTTAATTTAATAACTCTCCAAATGTAAATGTGTGTGGATCCATGAAATGAATATGTTAGATCACTGTACTTAACTATGGCAGAATAATTCCTTGTACCTCCAATCTCTAGCTTGGAGCATTGGCTCTCCCGCGCACTGCGGCATCAAGAACATATCAAGACAAGCCTCTGCCATTCACTCATTTCTTGTAACTTCTGTTCAATTCTTCTGTCGGCAAGTGACGTCATGTCTCTGGTTATATCTCTTGTTCATTAGCTGTCTGCCCTAGTGTGAATCGTCGGATTTCACACAACAGATAATATATTTGGAATAATATCTATGTACAAAGATGATATTTGAAACGACAACTTAGATAATGATTGGTGTTGGGGGAAAAGGGGGAGGGGGGATGAGCCATTTGCAAATAGGGGTGGGGGTGGGTGATCCAGCCCTCATCTAAAAATATTTGGTGGGTGAAAAGGGAAAGGTTCAAGGTGACAGTGTTACAAAACTGACTCTTGCGAATCTAAGAAAATAATTATCTATTTTCAAGCTAATGCCTGAGAGTTGAACGAACAGCAGTTTTAATATAATTGTACTGCTGATATGATTTTACTCATACTTTAGTTTTGATTGCTTGATGTGGGCGTTGGTTTTATTAGCAGGTATACAGTTTGCGACAGGCACAAATAATGCATAATTTGTTGTATAACGGACACGTAGATGTGCAAAACACCAGACGAAAATTTGTATTTTTTACAGACCCATTCTCACACTTACATACCATTTTCACAGCATCCGTGCTAAAATATTCGCCTCAAGCATCCCTCCATCCTTAGGGCTGACCCTACCACCAGTAAGATTTTCTCTGAACTTCCTCTAGTGGCCTACAGGCATGACCGTAACCTCAAGGATATTCTAGTTAAAGTCAGTTACGTCCTGCCTCGGAGTCCCACTTCGGGACGGTCTCTAGCCATAGACCTGTATGCCGGACCTTTCCATATGTGGTTCAGGGTACTAGCCTGGAATTCCCGAATGCCTCCTTCAACATACGTGAAGCATTCTATTGCACGAGCCGTAGTTTCATTTACGCCATCAATTGCAAGAGATGTGGCATCAAATACATCGGTGAAACGGGTTTACGACTGGCTGACAGATTCAGACAACATCCTTTGGATTTGCAGAACGGTGCCCTGAAACCAGCACCATTGCATTTTAATTCTTAGGACCACAAAGGTGTCCACGACATCTAGGTGTTAGCCATTAAATCTACACCACAGTCTCTTTAAAATCGCTTTATATGCACTTTGGGAACTCAGGCACCCAATGGACTAAACTGTCAACACAGCTTCACCTAGAATCCTTGGAGACTGAACCGTCTATACAGATTAAGCTTTTCATTGAGTTACGACCCCTGGCTTTCCCCGGGATATTTATTTTCCTGTCCCCACGTGTCCCGCCAGTCTATTGGCTAGACATCAAGCTGGCTGCTACTAGATATAAAGATAACTGATATTGTGTATTAGTGTTGTATTGTCTAATTTATGTATGTGCCGATGAGGGCTACATAGCCGTGTTTGTTATATTGTGAAGCTCTCTGATATAATTTTCGTTCGGGTTTATATCTTTCCCAGACAAAAACTGATGTTGCAACAACATGTAGAATAGCATAGAAATCAAGAGGCCAAATCAAGCTAAGCGAGAAAGAAAAACATATTTATTGAGTTTAGAAATATTCGTTTCCGTTGTAGTATACAGATACATTTAACGAAACTTGATGGACCCGTTTGGCTGCTTCACTTAGAGTAGCATTTATTGCTGATACCTGAGAAAAGATAATACACTTTTGTATTAATTGTTAAAATTGTGTTACTAATTACTTCCCGTCCTTTTTAGAGTGAAATTTTTTTTTTTTTGAAGCCCTACTCTGGCTCTTGCCAGGGGCCGCAATATAGCCTGGCCATAAATATGGCCTAATGGCTGGATGCGGTTACTGGGACCTCTTTGCGGTGATCCTCACCCACATGGTGGCACATTGTGTCATCGGGTGTTTATCGCTTGTGTGATGTCCTGGTGGGGTAGAAAGTCAGTCAGTCATTATTAACACTAAAGAAAGGGAAGCTGCCTTAGTGCTATTGCTTGAGTTCAAATCAGCATCAATGGATTGTTATGACGAGGCTTACCTAGCCCGTAATTGGTACCAAGTTCTTCCTGGAAAGTAAAGACGACCAGCGTTACAACGCCATCAACTGAGTGCCGGTTAGTCTCTAACTATTTGGGTACCAGAGTGTTTTAGACAGCAGAACTTATTAAATGCAAAGTGGCAATATACACAGTGTTAGTGACTAAATCGGCAAGCCAGATTTTTTAGTATGTTCTATCGAAATATTAAAAAATAAATTAAGAAAGTACATATCATCGGGTAAAGTCATTTGCATACCCGGCGTTGCTTGGGACGGGACCCAAAGAGATAAAACTGACGCTAGCATCATAAACCCGAGTGGCCAGTGACATGGAAATTATCCTTCACTTTTGCACAGTTGGAATGAAAGCCGCAATAACATTGTAATACAGTGGCCTCATGGAGTCCTAATGGTGTAGAGGCTAGACACTTGCCTTGTGCTACGAAGGTAGTGATTCAGGTCTTTTTCTTTCCTTTCAAAAATGGCCCAAAATTCAGTGGGTACTAGGTAAAGTCTTGGGAAGTAAAGACAGCCAGGGTGATATTGACCACATCACCCACCAAGTGCCGATTGGTCTATAAAATACAGGTCTAGCCCTATATGCCCAATACCCTGAAGGCGTGGAAAAAGGTCTTTACTTCACTTACAGTGGCTTAGGCGTTGCAGCGCTTTGTAGTGCCAAGATGTCGGGTTCTATCCTAGCTGCAGACGATGTGGCAACATACCGTCTTGCGATGGTGTCGACAGTGCAATGCTACGATAAGTTACTGAACGAAAAATTACCTAGTAAGGAGCCCAGGCCAATTCTAAACATTTGCCTTACTACGGATTCCTCCTTCTTCTTCGAGTTCACCGGCTGTAAACTCTTGAGGAAAGTTTTGGGTGTTCATCCACTTCTGGACTTTAGAATTGCTTTAGAATTTGAGAATTTTGTGTGTGCATCCGTTTTACAAATCTGGCTCATCTCTAAGCAGACTGTTGGTTCCTCGCCTGTCTGTGTTTGTTTTCATAAAAAAGGACCTATTCTTTTGTGCATGCACATTTCCAGAGATTTTATTCGATTTTGTATTTGATGATTAAATCATAATTTAATTATACAATTCGAGGGATCCACCGTATGTTTGTTTGTTTTAGTATCCAGAAGCCATGAGTTGTTAACCCTTAGGCTCGGTATTATGGATATCGCAACCTTCTGATGTACACTGTAAAATATGACATACTATCTTCTTCTTCTTCTTCTTCTTCTTCTTCTTCTTCTTCTTCTTCTTCTTCTTCTTCTTCTTCTTCTTCTTCTTCTTCTTCTTCTTCTTCTTCTTCTTTCTTCTTCTTCTTCTTCTTCTTCCTTCTTCTTACGTCTTCTTTCTTCTTCGTACTTCTTCTCTTCTTCTTCTTCTTCTTCTTCTTTCTTCTTTACTCTTCTCTCTTCTCTTCTGCTTCTTCTTCTTCTTCTTCTTCTTCTTCTTCTTCTTCTTCTTCTCTTCTTCTTTTATCTTATTCTTCTTCTTCTTATCTTCTTCTTCTTCTTCTGTCTTCTTCTTCTTCTTCTCTTCTTCTTCTTCTGTTTTCTTCTTCTTACTTTCTTCGTCTTCTTCTTCTTCTCTTCTTTCTTCTTCTTCTTTTTCTTCTTCTTCTTCTTCTTTCTTCTTCTTCTTCTTCTTCTTCGTAATGTCTTACTGCTTAATCCGTCAAGCGTCAAGGAGGGGAGTTATGTGTAGTCTTTTGCTAGTTGCGTATCTTGTGTTGATGTCATAATGTGTTTCTGCAGTGTCTCTTCTACTCTATCCACCTATTTCTTTCTTGGTTGACCTCTAGAATTGTTGCCTGCTTTTCTCATGTGTTACGTTCTAGACGTGGCTAATTTTATTCCATTTTTTTAACGATCTATGAAATCATTCACAGGTACTGTGACCACTGTTGTTCTTCACTGGTGACTGTCACTCTCATTTTTCCCCTGCTGCATTTATGAAACTCGCATATCGTAATTGTGCGTTTATGTTTTCCTACGACTGTCCATGTCTTGCACTGATAGCACAAAGTTAGTACGAATAGTGTATTTATAAGCTGCTTTTATGTTTACAGGACATACAATCTGTCTTTATTTTCTCTATTCAATAAAAACTTTGTAAGTGGACCCCCTTCTTCGGTCAGTTGTGATTGCATTTTTATAAAGTTATCTTATGCACATTTAAATGTATTTATATTCATTGTTATTACATAAAAATTAAAATCACATACCAGATTTTGACAGGACATTGAATAAACTTCACAACAAACACATACGATTTAACCTGTTTATATTTCTCGCCCCCGCTCCCGTTTAAAAAATCTGCTAACTTATTTCGTTTCGCATTATAACCATTTATGTCCACATTCTTCCCCCTTATTACGGATTTCTTGGTTTCGTGTTGACCTTGGTTGTTTAGAAGCTCTGTTGTCTTGTCTGCTGAGTTTTCCAGTCATGGTCTGTTTTGAATTTATTTTGTTCATAAAGACTTTGGTCGATAGTATTTGTGCACGTCCTTTTTACCTCCCCCCAATCATATTTTATGTTCTATTTAGCACTTCTCTAAAAGAGATTTACCTGGGCTCGTTATATTCGTCTTTCGCGTTGGAGTGTCTCCAACTTTCCAGATACAGTATGGGTCACCTAGCTCCTCGCCGTTAGTCAACCCATCTCCGTCGGAATCAGCTCGACATGTCTTGTTGTCCCACTGATGAGAAAGAACACGTTTTCATTTAGCCATCTTTATTAGTTTTTGAAATATCTTGGTAATGGTTGAATACAAATTTGGCTATTTTCCGAATAAAATATGACATTTTTAGTGAATTTCCGTGAAAATGTGTTGATTTTAGCCACCAAAATTAATTTTCCATCAATCTTTACTAATGTCTACCTATAGAAAGCATTGTTTTCAGCAGATATAATAAAATTCAATTTGGGCGTCTAAGATGTCCTTAACGTATTGTCAGCCCGGTTTAGTGACGTCAGCATCATGACCTGTCAGATGTAGACGGTCTTGTCTATACACACCTGCGTAAAAACCGACTCTCGTTCGTTCAAGGCCCGACAAGCAATTGTGGAGCTCTCTTTTATAGGAGGTGACATTAAGGGACTAGTTTCTGTGTGTGTGTGTGTGTGTGTGTGTATGTGTGTTTGTGTGTGTGTATGTGTGTGTGTGCGTGTGTGTGTGTGTGTGTGAGAGAGAGAGAGAGTTCAATTAGTTTTTTTTTTTTTGCCTGTCATCTAGGTCTCATGTACAGCCATCACTAGTT